>CANIUD010000929.1:40000-342275 GCA_947470075.1 Closterium sp. Yama58-4
AGCTTGGGTGTAAAGTAGCTTTGAAAGCATGAATTGAGGAGATCAGGTAGACCTTATTTGTACTTTGTGGAGCTTGAAGTTGGATGAAAGATGGAGAAGAAATGATTTATTGTAATTGGTTGAGTTGGATAAGGTTATTTGTAGCCTTTAACATCTGACAGCCTTGAATCAAAGGCTTGGTGAGGAGAATGAATGTGGCGTAGGTTATATGGCTTGGAAGATAAATTTATTATTGGTATAATTATTGGTTGGTGGATGTTGGGATTGGGAAGGTGATGAGGATAGGACGAGAGATGAGGTGGAGATATGAATGCTATGGTGGCGAGTGAGTAATTTGAAGATGTGAATTTTAGACAACGAGGCAACTATGGCAAAACAATTGTGCCACATAATTTTTTTTTCCCCGCTACGCTGGTGCCACAGGAGCAGCAGCAGTAGTTTACTTCAACATCCCCTCCACACTATTGACCCTCAAAGTAAGATGAAGGAGCGTAAGGCATACCAGTGGAGAAGTACTCAAGAGACTCGAGCTGCACCAACCAGTCGCGTTGGCGGTCACAAAGTCAGCAGCCCGGTTTGTGGTGCTGTAGGAGGCCGGTGTCACCACCTTATCTTTTTCAGCCCCCGAATGTAGTGATACTGAGTATCAATGTGCTTTGTGCATCCATGATAGACCCGGTTCTTGCTCAAGGCGGTCGGCTCATGTTGGGAAAGATTCAACTTAATCAGCAACCCCTCAACCACACAGCCTCTCTTGCTCCTTGCGTCACAACCATGTACTCTACCTTCGTTGAAAATAATGCCACACAACCTTGTTTATTTCTTTTGCAAAAAATTGTTGCTCTCGCCATCATAAACATGTTGCCTCCGATAAATTTGCGCCTCGAAAGATTTCGTGTCCAATCCGCATTCGTGAGATCATGTAAGAAACTACCATGCTTATGTCCATGAAAGAGGAGACCAAAATACTTAGAGGTATAGAGGTAGCTCAAGACATGCTTATGTCAAAATATATACAGTTATTATATAAAGGCTATAATAGGGTGGCTCATATGGGGTACAACTCTTTTTAGGGTAAGTACTTATATCACACTTGTTTTATAGTTCATCATTACAGTGTTCGTACTTCTTGACATAATATCATCGAGTAAGTTAGGTTCGTTCCTACTGCTCGTTCCTACTCCACGTCATTGCTACTGTCGTTGTACTGCCTCACGCTACCACGCTGCCCTACCCTTCACACTCTGCCCTACCCTGCCCTGCCCCGTGCACCGCTGCACTACGTCCGCTGTTGCCTTACGCGCCTCTGCCCTACGTGCCGTCGCACCACGCGCCCTGTTGCCTTGGGTGCTGCTGCCCTGTGCGCCCCGCTGCCCTGCGCGCCGCTGCACCCGCCCCATTGCTTTTGAGCCACTGCACCGCATGCCACGCTACCCCGCAAGCCCTGCTGCCCTGCACGCCCAGCGCGCCCCGCTGCCCTACGCGCCCCGCTGCCATGCGAGACGCTGCACTGTGTGCCACGCTGCCCTGTACGTCCCGCTGCCCAGTGCGCCCCGCTGCCCTGCGCGCTCCTGCACCACATGCCACGCTGCCCCGCGTGCCCCACTGCCATGCGCGCCCTACTGCTTTGCGCGCCCCGTTGCCCTGTGCATTACTGCCAAGTGCGCCACGCTGTCTCGCGCGCCCCGCTAGTCTTTGCGCCCAGCGCGTCCTGCTGCCCTGCGCACCTCGCTCTTCTGCGCGCCTCGCTCTTGCACTGCTCACTCCTGCACCACGAGCCGCGCAGCCACGCGCGCCTCGCTGCCCTGCGTGCCCTGCTGCCTAGTGCGCCCCGCTGCCCTGCGCATCACTGCACCGCGCGCCCCACTACCCTGCGCCCCGCTGCACCGCACGCAACGCTGCCCCGCACGCCACACTGGCCCGCGCGTCCCGGTGCTCTGCACACTCCCTTGCTGCCCTGCACGCTGCTGCTCATGCGCCCCGCCTGCCCGTGTGCCGCCCTTCCGCAGCCCGTGCGTTGCTTGTGCAGCGCTGCTCCCCGTGCACTGCTGTCGCCCATGCGCCACACCACAACCGCTGCCGCCCATGCACTGCACAGCCGCTGCTATTGCCCTTGTGCCGCTATTACTCATGCGCCACGCTGCCACCACTACTGCCCATGCGCCATACACCACTGCTGCTTGTGTGGAGCTTCCGCCCAAGCGCCACTAATGTACCGGTCCATGCTACTGCTCACCTACTACCACGCTGTATCCCGAGCAGCTGTCCGTGCCTAAAATCTAGTGCTGCTGCCTGACCTAGTTTTTATCATGGCGACTAACAGTGTCCTAGCGGTTGACGCAGATGGACGCCCTCTCGAGTTTGAGTCATTGCTAACACAATTAAACAAGTGGTTGACTATCAATGTCCTAACAGTTTACGCCATGCGCACGTTTGGCAAACAAGTTCAAAAGTTTAATGCATGGTTAGAAGAAAACCACACACAACCACACAACCACACATCTCACCCGTTGCTTGTTCGATTGCCAGTGCGGAGCCGTGAGACAGGGGGTTGGGATTGTTGGGTGAAGGCGACATGCTCAAGCTGTGCTGTGAATCTGTCATGCCTGCTACACTGGCCTGAGCAGTTTTCTAAGAGGGCGGAACTTGTTGGGCTTGTAGGTCAATTACTGGATGTGCCGTGCTGGGTGCAACGGATGGTGGTGTAGGTAGGCCATGCGGATGGGGTGATGTGTTCTATGCTGCGGCATGGCTTGCAGGGTTGGGAGCAATGGATACTGAAGGGGCTCGGTGTACGGAGATAGGGGCCTGCACCTGGCTGAATGGATGGATAAGCATTTGGTTGAATGCAAACTGCTGGGATGGAAAATGGAGGTTGGGAAGAGGGTGGCTCCGGGTGTACGGCTGTCATCCACCATATGCTATAATTGCACCGGCGTGTCCCGTGAAGGTGGCGGCTGAAGGGTGGTAGTTGCCAAACGTGGCTCCAGGGTGCTGGTGGGAAAAGGGAGGTGGAGCCTGTGTGTGAACTCCTTGTTGGTGCTGGGGTGGAAGGCTCAAGGAGGCTGCTGAGCACTTCATGCCATTTCCTCCACTTTGCCCACCGCTTGGCATCCACAATCCTCTCTACCCCTTGCGACGTCAGACCCTCGAAGCACCTTCTTTCTTCCACGCTCAACTCCACCATCTTAGAGCTGGAGAGGTACGGTCGGCAGATGTGGGCGGCTGCCGCATATGCTTTTGCGGCATCCAAGATCTAGGTATACCGTCCCAGCGCACAAAAAAGTCAGCCTCAGGTGGTTTCCTTACCTCATTGCCAGCAGGGATCTCATGCCCAGCCACCGTGATCTCGCCCATCAGCCGTCCTTCAGCAAGAATGCACACATCCTTCCGTAACCCACGTCGGTATGCTAGTGGGCTCATGCTGAACCGCACCGCGTTCTCAACACCTTCGAAGCACGCCTCCACAAGCGCATGAATGTACTAGCATATGAAGATGCCACAGTCAAAATCATTCGTCTGTAGAGGGATCTGACATGCCTGCAACACACCAAAGGCAAATGCAGCATAAAAAAAAAAAAATAGACAAGGGTGTACACAATCATCATTTGTTAAATATAGTATGTAGAATGTACTATGTCATACGCACACAATGCAGAGTGCAACAATCTGCACAGGAACACACCATGCACATAAAAATGGCTGCACTCAGCACCGGGGCACCATACACATGGGAGCACTATACACCGGGCAGTGTATTGGATGTTTGGCGACATCGTGCACAATGGTGCAACATGCGCAGGGCTGAACGTGCATAACGAGAGGTTGTAGCATGGTAGACGAACATACTATTAGTCAGCACACCTCTATCTCTTCTATTGTGCAGTTTCCATGCTCCTTCTCGAATGCCATGCCAACCAAGCTGTGACGGGGCTGCATGTGTCAGGCAAGAAGATGGTTTAGGATTTGAATGAATGAAATAGAAGCATGCACTGTGATGTTTAAGTGCTTGTAAGGGAATAGGTGTACGCAACCACTAGCGGAAACTTATTTCGTCATGTTCTTAAAAGCATTTCTCCCCACAGCATGCATCCTAAGGGAGGCATACAATAGCAACCACGTAGGCCTGGTGGCGATGTCCTCGTGAAGCGGGAGAGCCAGAACTCTTGGATTGACGACAATCATCACACTGAAATGAAACCTGCATCGTTCAGACATAACACAACATTTCTCACCACTTAGGCATTACAGCAGCAGAAGCCATATGCGTGTAGGCTATTCTAGCAATACGTAATTATGGCACTTTACCACCAAAGATTGGCATGGCCAGATAGTCGTAGCTGAATATCGACAGTCCGGCCTCTCCACTGACGATCTTGCCCTGTGAGCAGAAGTGATCATAACTTTGACTGTCCAACGCGAGCCATGCCTTGCCGTTGCTCAACTTGGACCGGCAGATGTTGAGCTTCTGCGGTGACAGAGGCATTAAACGTAGCACAACGAGGAGAGAGTCGTTTGCGTGAGAATCAAGATACAAGGGTACAACAAATGATACAACAAATCCGTGGTATGGCGAACACATGTCATGAAGATGCGTGATCCGCTGTCCATTGGTGATGTGTAGAGCATCGGCCATAGTGATAATGGCCTTCATTCTATGATGATTGTGAATCGCAATGGTCGGAAAAATGGATGCGTTAATTTGCCCGCAGTAGCTCTAGACTTTTCATGAGTATTTAGGGAAGGAATTTAAATACATGCGATGATTTTCGTGATAAGGTCATCAGGCGGAGATTCAACCAAAGGCGTCTCAAACGCCTGTTCCACGCCATAATTGTGCAGGGCTACCTTATTCAAAACCGCCGGCTCAGATGGTGTGGCGCACTGCTCCTTGGTATACGATGTGTCTGCGTGCACCGTCTGCAATGAAGCCCGTCATCTTCGCCTGAGTCTGCGTCAGGATGTGACATGTGTTCACATTTCCGTGGCAGTTTCTCTGTCGGTGTGTCATCACGAGTGTTCTTCGCCGCCTTCCTACCACGAGCGGATCGGTCTGACATAGCCATGCTTTTATCACGTGCTGGCCGCTCTAGTATCACTTAAATACAAGGTTATGCTAGGTAGGACTGTTATCGGACTAAGACCTAGCCATTCTAGTATCGTCACTAATTGATCGCGAACCCAAATTTTGTTTGCTGTGAGACTTAGCGAGAGGAATATGATCGACCAGAAATTGACAGGGTTAAACAGGCCGTGGTTTAGGGTAGACAAACTCTACCGGTTCATTTCCGTAACTTGCTTTCTTCCAACCCCGTGCAAAAATTAGAGGCACGGAAATCATGGTTGCACGGTAACTGCGAACCTGAATTTCCAACTGTCCGAACCCTTACAGAGTAAATGTGCAATAGCTTAACCCGAATTTGCAATGTCTTCACACGCCAATTCGAGTGTGTTATTGCCAACCATATTCGAGTGTGTTATTTGTTAAGGTAAATGACCGGTCATATACCAGTGCAATAAGACCAGTATTATCTGCGTGTGTATATAACCAGTATTATCCGCGTGTGTATATGACTAATATTATCCGCGTGTTTAGTTTCCAGTCATATATTGTCGTACGCTATTTAGTACCTTGCACCAACGCTCGATATATGGCTGGCAGACAAGATATAGAATGTGTATGTACTATACATATAACCCAAATAAAGTGCTTTTGTTTTTACTTATCGACAAGGTTTACGAAACATGACACATGATAATTCAACTGAACATCAGCCTAACAATGTGGTATATACACAACACGACAATCGTAAAATAGTATCGATTTACTTAATGTAGCACCCCTCGACTTCCATAGAACCCATAATATTACACCTTTTTTTTTTAGGGGCCCTAAGCGCAAATACTTGTGTAATTTAACTCGAATTATGGCAGCAACAACCCAAGGGTATTGTATGAAATGCATGTACGGTCCGGTCGTATTGGTTACACCAACAGGTATAAGAACTGCAACCATATGTCGTTGCAATCCTGATTTGCAACCCTTAACATTGCAGTAATGCAAGTATGGTTGAGTATTACCACGGTAAATTCATACCATGTTTGTGTTTTTGTGTCCAATCTGGGCTATTCATAAATGATACCTTCATTGGTATCATTAGTGCTTTTGAATTGTGAAAGTCTACTTAGGCTGACTTGCAAAGGCAGCGTTATCATTTCATATGGGGGCATCGTTATCATTTCATATGCGTTCTAGTACATCGTTCTCGTCGTATACAAGTCTACATAACAGCATACACAATTGGGTGGGCGGGTGGGAAATTAGAACTAGAAATTGAGAAATGAAAACGTGGGTGGGGACGAATGTCCCCACGTCCCTCTTTTGTAGGCAAAAGAGGGTGAGTAGCGCTTCGGCGCTACCTTTGCTGTGTTGGCCACGTACCCCTTTTCACAATACAAAATTTTAGAAAGTGTTACATTTCATTACACTTTCAAAAATTATCATATTGTGAAAGTGTACTTAGGCTGACTGGCAAAGGCAGCGTTATCATTTCATATGGGTCTTCTGCAGTCGGGGCTGGCGGTGCCGTTCGATTGATAGCTGATGTGTGGCGGGTGAAGGCGCCGTCGAAGGATCCAGCAACTGCGTGGAGAGGGAGATGAGCTGATCCTGCGCGATAGTGACGTACATCTCCTTCGAGCTGTCGCTGCGCCATCGGCCCATGCGTTTGAAGAGCCGGTCAGGAACTCCGAGGCTTGTTGCCGAAGTGGCTGCACCTTTGCGGAACGAGTGGGTTCCGATGTGCGCGACATCCAGTCCAGCCTGCCTGCCGGCCGCGAGACACCAGTTTCTGATCGTGACGTAGGATGGCGATTTGTCGCCCGGCGTGGCTTGCAAGTTCTTTGAGAAAACCCTTATCAGCGGTCCATGTGGCACCTTTGTGAGGCCTGCGATGCGTATGAATCTGCGTGTGCACCGCACTGGGCAGTATGGGCCGGAAATTGCTGCCACTGGGATCCAGACACCCCTCCCTTCCTGGTCCGTCTTGGAGTGCGGGATGAGCAGCCACATTGCCTTCTCCTCGAACTGTACATCATTCCATTGGAGCGATACAAGGTCAGAGTAGCGCAAGAACGCCGAAAACATGAGAAGAGGAATCAATCCTTTCTGGTATTCCGCTGGAATCGATGATTCGAGAAAGGGACGGGCCATGTCGTGCACTTGATGGAGAGATATGGGTTCTTTTGTTCTGGCGGGCCGGGGACCATGTCTTTTAGCGAACTCTCGCACTTGCAGGGTGAATGGTCCGACCGTAGGGGAAGCTTCGCCGGTCATGCGGTGGGCGAAGGCTACTGCCGAACACGTGAGGTTGATCGCAGAGAGAGTTGCCTTGTTGTTGAGCGCATGGATGAGATACAGCGCTAGCGTCAGGTCGGTTGCCGGTAGGAAGTCGAGCTTAACTTGGGTACAGAAGGTGCGAAATTGCTGCCAATAAGGTTGGTACGTCTCGATTGTAGATGGTGCGCGAACGTGGCTAATAACGTGTATCAATTGTTGCTGTAGTTTGCCCAAAAGTCCTGAAATGACACATTGAGAAATGAATTTTATTAGATTGCATAGTTTACACCTAAAGCAATGATTGGGCTATGAGGCAATCCGAGACCAGAAAATGCAGCGGTGTGTGAACCTGCCCGAAGGCATTGGCTGCCTTGGGCAAGGGCAAGGTGTGCTACTACAGCCGGGGCCCACGCGTGGGTGGACGGTTGGAGAAGCGGCCACCATGACGCTCCGGTCCACTGGGGAACTACCAGCGTGAGTTCCGCCTGCGTGAGTTCGGCATGGCGGAGTGTGGCGGGGACTAAGTGTGGCGGCGGGAAGGCAAAGCATCGCTCGCCTTTCCAAGAAATGAAAAATGCATCGACGACTAACTCATCGGGATGCGGTATCTTGGAGCAGAAGCGCTGGAGTTGACTGTTCCGGGCGTTAGCAAATAGATCAATCGTGTGGGGCCCCCAGCGACGTTCTAGGAGGCGAAACCAAGGCGCGTGTAGGGAGTAGTCGTCATGATCTTGCATCTTGGATAGGTCATCCGCCTGGACGTTGAATTCTCTCGGAATCCATTCGATCGCGAGGCGTGTTGTGTTGCCGAGGCAGAACTGGATGATCGCTTGGCATGTCAGCGTAAGGTCCGCCTGACGGGATCCCCCCTTGCGCAAGATGAACATAGCTGCCTGGTTGTCCACCCGGACGAGGACGTGAGCGCCTGCAATCTGTGTAGCGAATGTCTGCAGTGCCCAGAGCACTCCCTCGAGCTCCCGCCGTGTACTGGATGTGGGTAGGAGCTCGCGTGGCATGCATTCGCTAGCTTCGCATGATGCACTTGGGAACTTGGCCAAGGTGGCCCCCCAGCTGTGAGCGCTTGCGTCGACGTGGATCACGGCATCAAACCGTTGACTCTGGTGGAATGGGGCACCATTGAAACGATCGAAGTGGACTGTCCAAAACAACAACTCCTCCGCCGCTCCTGGTGACAATGTAACCTTCGCGTTCCAAGACCACGCGGAGTCGATCAAGTGCAGCAGCTCATGGCTGAAGGCACGCGCCGTCGTACCTAGTGCGAGCGACATGGAGCTGAGAAATCCTGTGATTCGGGCTATCTTACGAACCGGCACTTGTCGACCCGATTGCCCTTTTTTTACGAGGAGGTGGAGCTCTTGCAGGAGTTGCTCGCGCCGATCGTCTCCGATAAGGAACATCCCTCGTTCTGTGTCGAGCTCCATCCCCAAGAAGCGCAAGTGGTGCGTCGGATGCAGGTTTGACTTCTTAGAATTTATCACAAATCCTGCCACCTTCAGGTCTTGGAGAACTTCGATGCACGTCGAACGGGCTCGCGTCTCGGAGTCGCACAAGAATAGTAAATCATCCACGTATGGTATTACGCGCACTCCGCGCGCGCGCCATCTCTTGGCTAGTTGCTTAATAAGCTGGGTGAAGACGAACGGGGCTGTTGCCAAGCCGAACGGTAAGGATTTGAAGCAATAGCACTTGCCATCCAGTTGAAAGCCCAAAAACCTCCAGCATGATGAGTGGATTTCGACATGGTGGTAGCCTGACTTCAGATCGATGGTAAACATCCAATCATTTGGGCGAATGATCTCCGCGACCCGACCCAAGCCCTCGTACTTGAACTTGGGAACTTGGAGGTGAGCGTTGACCTTCCGCAGGTCAAGAATGAGACGGCATTTGTCTCTTTGCTCGACAACATTGAGCAGGCTAATACATCAGTGCTTCTTTCGACGAGACCTGTACCGCGGCTCCTGACGCAATGAGGTCGCTGACGGCGCCTTGGGTGAAAGCCATGTGTGCGTGAACCCCTGTGTGATTGAGGGCTTCGAAGGGGGGTGGCTCCGCGCCCTTCCATGGTAGCCAGTACTCTTTAGCGATGATGGAAAGGATAAAACTGCTGTCACACTACGATAGCCACCAGTGGAGGCTGTTCCGCAACCGCCTTCGCATGATGGATACCATGTTGTCCGTTATTGCATGCTCGTATGGGTCCCAGTGAGCGTCTTGCCACTCCCATAGGGCAATTGTTGGCCATGTGTCCGGGCTGGCCACAACGGAAGCACACGCCCTTGAAGCGGGGCTTGTGGCAGCCCGCCGGTGGCATGCCCTTGCTTTCCGGTTCGCCATCTCGAGGGGGAAGGCGGCTGCCGCGGTTGAAGCCGGTGCGTGCACGCTTGAGGGCCGCCACGTCGGCTACCGCGAGCTTGTAAGAGCGCGATGTGAGTACGCTCTTGGCTTGGTAGAGCTGGAACCGATCCGCCGCCTCAAAGCCGGCCTCGTCCGCCACCAAGAGCACCTCGAAGCGTTTGTTGATTAGCGTGTCGACTTGCACCGCGTTGGAGAGCGCGCCCTCGATGTCGCCGTTGCGGAGCTTGAACTTGACGTGCCTCAGGTGCGCTTGAATTGCAGAAAATACCTCTGCCTGATCGCGCACGCCTTTGCGCATGAAGGTAGTAGCTGCGGGTGACGGATTAAGGGGAGGAAGGGGGGGGAGCGGGTGCAAAAATGCGACGGCGGGCAAGGTTGTCGGGGGCCTCACCGTCGTCATTATCCGAGTTGTTGCTGTCGTCAATTGCGGGAGCTTGGACTGGTTCAGTAGCCGGGGCGGGCGCAGGAGCAGCGGTGGTGGCGCGAGCGGCCTTGGTGGTGCGAGTTGCGACGGCTTCTTTCTGGTTTTCCGTTTTTACGGACGCAGAATTATAGTCAGTCGAAGTTGCGATTGTACCGGGCGCCTACTGCTGCAATATCGAGAAAATCGCCTGCAGCTGCTGCGCAGTCAAAGGGGGGGGGGCGTTGACTTGTTCGACGTCAGCCGAGGGTGCCGCGCGCTGGCGTTTCTGGGTCGTGGGCCCGGGTTGACCCGCGTCAGCCGCGGTCAAGATGGCGGCCGCGTCAGCGGCCGTCGTCGTCTTCTGCAGGGCGCGTGCCTGCCTACCGGGGGGTGTCTTCTGACGCAGCGCGAGGGGTGCCGCCGAGCAGAACTTCGACAGCCGAGCGTCCCTCGGCGGAAATTTCTTCGGAGCTCCGTTTGCCGCGGCGATCGTTTCCCCCGGCGGGAATTGAAGCTTCCCCAGCGTTAACGGGGCTTGAAGTAGTCGCGTTGTCGCGGTTAAGCGTCGAGTTCGCCCGGAGCCAGATTAGCTAAGTTGCGCTGAAGGATATCGTTAAGGAGTGGTGTCGGGGCTGTGAAGCGCGGAAGGGATTGTGTCTTCGCCAGACTGACGAGAACGAGAAATTAGAACTAAAAATTGAGAAATGAAAACGTGGGTGGGGACGAATGTCCCCACGTCCCTCTTTTGTAGGCAAAAGAGGGTGAGTAGCGCTTCGGCGCTACCTTTGCTGTGTTGGCCACGTACCCCTTTTCACAATACAAAATTTTAGAAAGTGTTACATTTCATTACACTTTCAAAAATTATCATTTTTGACAACCCAAAAAAAATGGAAGCGTTGCATCATGAACGTTTTGCCGCTCATTGACAAAATATTTCAAACAAGTGTGATATATGGACTTGCCATAATTTTTCTATGTTTATATTTTGCTGCAATGATTTGTGAGACACTTGATACATGAATATCAAAATCTTTAAACGTCACGCTACTTGATCTCCTCTAAAACAATGTTAAGTCCATGGATACAATCAGTCTTTACTAAAGACAGAAATGCATATTCCATTTAGCCCGGAACCAGGCCTCTCGATATAAGGGTAAATCACCCTATGTCCCTTACTATAAGGGTGGGTTTGGGTGTTCACCCTTATTTTACAGAGCTGTATTTTAGGGCGCCCTTACAAGACTGACATGGCTGACCCACCCTTACAGAAAGACCAGCTTCAACGAACTAGCCTTACGTGTAAGAGTGTCCCTAAACCTATCCAGAGGCCTGAAAGGAACTCTTTAGAAGGGCGGCGCTTCTTGCTTGCATTATACATCGCAACCATATTCACCCAGTTCACACACTCAGTGGGCAGAAGGGCAGCGATCATCAGTCGAGGGGAGAGGGAGGAGGGGACCAAGCATGACTATCCCGCACGATGCACACATGTGTGGCGCTGCGCGTCACCGCTAGGCATGCATAATGCAGGTGATCCAGGTGCAGTTGGCGTAAATGTGGCTGTGGTGATACGATCCGTCTAGGCGATGCACAACTCAGGTGACTCACTCAAAACGCCGCTAATTGTGGCAGAAATCCCCCCCCCCCCCTCTCCAAATCGCATCAAGGTGGTAGCTGACACTACTCTTTGTCATCAGGGCGGGTACACCAGATATGTTTGAAATATCAGTGTTACACAAAATATCACCTTTTCTTTTAAGGGCGCCCTAAAATACAGCTCTGTAAAATAAGGGTGAACACCCAAACCCACCCTTCTTATGGTAAGGGCCATAAGGATGATTTGCCCTTATATCGAGAGGCCTGGTTCATTTGTTAACTTGTGCGCAAAGTGTTCACTCCTAAGGTTATTCTCTTAGATCAACTAGTTGCTTTGTTAGGTAGTGCCTTATTTTATATCTTATTCAAGCTTAAATCTTAACAAGCAAGGGTGAAAACTATGTGCGCACTGATGAGCAAAAGTACGTTTCCAGCTGACACTGGTAAAAAAGACTGACATGGCTGACCCACCCTTACAGAAAGACACTTCAACAAACTAGCCTTACGTGTAAGAGTGTCCCTAAACCTATCCAGAGGCCTGCCTGGAACAAAATTTGTAATGCAGTGCAAACACAACTCCTCGTGTATTCCAAGACACCAATTGCGTGATTTGTTCTTTCAATATTAACCTTCTTAGTGAACTTACTGTGCATCATTTATTATCTACAAGAAAGTTGACATCAACAACCATTATATTTGTTTATATATAACAACAATGGAAAGCTAATCTGTATTCGTCCTTGGAACGTAACATTATGCTTGCGCAGTACTATCAAAGCCTAAATCCGGTCTATTGATTGTTCAGATGCGCTTCGGTTTCTTACCTATCTTATGCGCGTGAGTATATGACCGGTCGTATGCGCGTGCATATATAGCCGGTCATTTGCTCGTGTGTATATTGCAGGTCAAGGGCGGTTGTGTATATGACCAGACATATGGGGTGCCATTAATCTAAAACTTATTATCTACTGGCAATTTGTCGCCCATATTCACCTAGAAGTAAAGAGCATGCAACCTACCACATTTCCTAAGATATGTGGTAACAGTCAGCAATCAATCTCTCCCTATACCACTAGTTAGCTACATGATACACTCCCGGCCCCCCATATTTCCCCTTAAATTTCTTCCTGGTATGCTGAGTCGACCCACAATCGCCACACATGTCCGGTTTGGTGCTTCACGCCTTCGATTTGATTGTTGCTGCCCTGCTCATTTCTGCACAAAAACAGGGGCATCACAAACTCCCTCCTCAGTTGGCTCTGTTTCCGCAATAACAGTGTCTACACACGAATACGGAATGAGCACCCTGTAAGTCCTTCTCCAGTTGTCCGTCCTCCAATACCTTACATTTCTTCCTGGTATGCTGAGTCGACCCACAATCGCCACACTTGTCCGGTTTGGTGCTTCACGCCTTCGATTAGATTGTTGCTGCCCTGCTCATCTCTGCACAAAAACAGGGGCATCACAAACTCCCTCCTCAATTGGCTCTGTTTCCGCAATAACAGTGTCTACACACGAATACGGAACGAGCACGCTGTAAGTCCTTCTCCAGTTGTCCGTCCTCCAATACCTGCTCAATGTAATAACATCTATTCCACTATCCCGTAAGTGTGCAAATGCACGTAAGCATAAATACCAATTTTCATACCAATTTTTGCAGTCACACAATCTCTCTCCCACATCATTGTTGAAGGAGAGAGTACGTTGATCCAAAAGTGAACCATTGTTTCGAACCCTTGCCTTGCTTGGACCGTTGCGTGTGGCCCTTTAACCACGGCTTCAGTTCTTCTTCATATTAACCGCTTCTCAGCTTCGACCATTAATGCATGCTGCCAGTTTGAAGAATTTTGCTGCCCATTTGAATAGATCTTTGTCATTCAATCCCACATGCTCGCCATTACGTTGGAGACGAGCAGGATATGGGTCTTGTTGTTAGTGTTGTTTATGGACTCCACCATTTAGCTGCAATAGATGCCAAACAGACACGTGGGGCCATAACACCGTGCCCATTTCTTGATGAAGGCAGTATTCTCTTTCTTCCTCTTATATCTTGGTCCCTGCTGAACCGTGCGAACAATGATACCCGTCCCTTCCTCCATGTCACCGCCCCCCTACTCAGCATCTGCACTACCCAACCCATCCAATCCCATCCCTAGAGTGTGGTTGACATCCGTAAACCCTGCGGCTTCGTTGGCCCGACCCATGGATTGGGTAACACCCTGCTTCGGTGTTGGTTGACGGACAGTTTGGCTCCCTTGCGTTGGCAGCTGTGCTCCTGGTGATTGGAAGCATTTCAACCCTCTTGCCCTTCCCTCTCTTGCATTCCTCTTCCCCCTTATAATATCCTTCTGCCGTTGGCGTCTTATGGGTGCTTGCTGCCCTGCTGTGGTGGATAGCCGTTGAGATGTAGAAATTGTGTTGGCATGCGAGCAGTGGCCCATGTCCGTACATCCCTCAATTTCATTATCCTCCGATTCCTCCCCGCAGCTAATTTGGCTCCCATCCTCCATGTCATAGTGCTCGATGAACACTTCTGCTGTAGTATCTGCCCCCGCTTGACTGTCGGTTATGGTTGTAAGCATATCTCCCACATTCTCGCTTGCGAACAAAGGGAGCTCGGATGGTGTTGCTGTCACATGATCAGACAGATGCACGCTGTTGGTAGCCGTATATTGAGGCCGTAGCTCAATGGGGCAGTCAGTAGTCTGATTCGCAGTTAGCATGGGTCTGAAACCACATTCGCTATGGGGCTTCAAAGATGGTGGCTACTAAGATGGCTGCTGTTGAGATGTTGACTGCTCGGATGGTGGCTGCTGCGATGGTGGTTGCTGAAATGGTGGCTGCTGAAGTGGTGGTTGCTGGGATGGTGGCTAATGCGATGGTGGTTGCTGGGATGGTGGCTGCTGGGATTGTGGCTGCTGGGATTGTGGCTGCTGGGATTGTGGCTGCTGGGATTGTGGCTGCTGAGATGGTGGCTGCTGAGATGGTGGCTCCTGAGATGGTGGCTCCTGAAAGGCGGTAAAGAGTGTTGACACATTCGTTGTCACTTTGACGAGTCCCTCCCCACCCTTGAATACAGAGTGCTTCAGGGCCTCTACGTCTTGCCACAGGTTCTTGATCTGTGCAGCTTGGAGACCTTGCTCCGTCGCTAAATATTTAACCGTAATCTCCCCGTCAACCTCAACAACGGCATCGCTATCACTATCATCACCCCGCTGCTGCTCACTTTGTGGTGGAATATCGGCCCCATTGATTTTCAACGATATATAGTGGAGCGCATTCGCCGGCCTCGCACATCTGAGCACGAATTTCGCTTTTGGAATTCTGAGCGGCACTGTAATGGGGATGGGTGATTCCTTCCTCCATGAATTGGAAGCAACAGAGTACAAGCTCCTTAATGAACATGCAAATGTAAATTCTGCAGTCCACGTCATTCTGTTGCTGGCGTACCTTAAAGTACTGCAATACAGAAGAGCACAATAAAGGAAAGCATAGTCAGGTAGACCGTGTTGTGGTTGTTACATGCAGCGAGACCCTAAACACCAAACTAGCAAACTCACTTTAAGTGCTTGGCCGCACACGTGTGCGAGCCTCTCTGTCACTTCTATTCATGGCAGATCAGGAAAGGCTCTTTTAAGGGCCTGCCCAAGAAGCCTGAGGATGGATCACGAGGAAAAAAGTTTCACAAACGAGGTCTAACTTGAGCACGAAAGATGTTAGATAGCCCCCTAGAGATGGCGCCAAACCTCAAACTCACTCGTTCATGCCGAAATGTACGCATGCGAAGTCGTAGATAACAGCGAGAACTGATCTTGTGGCGTCTTGGCCTGGTATTCCTCCTTGCCTTGCAACAGAAAACGGGGGTCCCTAACAACGACAAGGTTGAAATGATGTACTGGAACTCTGCCGACAACAAAGGAATACATCCCTGAACATTAGACCTGAGCGTTGTAACGCTCCTTTAGAAATTGAGGTCTCACTTACTTGGTGAAAACAACGATGCAAACATAGTCGTGCTCGAACGGAGTTTTGTAGTCGACTCCACATGCAAGCTCCTATCCCCCAGTGACTGTTTGGTAGGCAAAGTGTCAAGCGCCAACCACGTTTTTCCGACTGGAAGCTGCTTGTGAAGAAGGCTTAACACCCTGAAACGATACGAACACGACAGACCATTAACATGAAGGCGATGAGAAAATATTTGAAGCCACACGCAGAACCGGACTTACACGTTGTGAAAGTCGATGGTTGAGGTTGTCAGCTCGTAACCGTCCTGTATGTGGAGGGCATCCATGATTGTGGCCTTCGCTCTCTGGCCAAGATTTTTTATCTCATGAGACGGGAAATGGTCACTCTTAACAGATCTAGGAAGCTTATCGGTCACGCAATCTAGAACTCTGGCTCCCTTCGCGAACCTTGATATTATGTCATCGGGCTTAGGCATTACTTTTACGCCTTCTACTTTAACCGGGACCCTAAATTCAGGGTTTGGAGCCGGCACACTATCGCTCGCATCCTGCATACCCCTAGTTGTTCGTTTCCCTCGCGTGACAGTGGTCTGAGTACTAACAGGTTTTTTGCCCTTGAGGCATGAAGGCTATCTAGGATGCGTCATCGTGCGCTCACATACTAACCACTAGGTGAATTTATCGAGGGCGGATGGTTTGGAAAGGGTAAACAGTAGTATGATATGCTAGCTGACTAGTCGAGCTGAAAATAAGAGAAACAATGGTAGCGACTTATAGACGCCAAAATCCTTGGTTCATAAGAGACCCACGGCGGAATGGTGATTGCGTGCTCACTACCCTTTGACGGGGGAGAAGTCGACGTGACGCAATGACGATGAAATGACAGACCATTGTTTGCGTGCATGCAACGGTGCTTAACCCGCCAAGTTTAGTTCAATGTGGCACGCTCTTAGTGAATGGTCCCTGACATTGAGGGGTGTCGACTGAAACTAGAGCAGAATCGTGCACGCGTGAACTAGCAAGATATTTTCAGTGCATCATCATGATTGCTGTTGCCGCAGGACACTGGTGGTTTACAGCGCACCGATAAGGACAAAGTCGTAATGACTGTGTGCAACATTTACGTGAAATTTGGGCCTGCCCACGAAATCAAAGAAACTATACAGGACCAGTAACCACGATGCGTAGGAAGACGGGCAAATCCCTTGCACAGGGTGCGGATCCCACCCGAACAACTCGCCCACGTCATAAAAAATGACCCATTCTCTGTCAACTGCTGTATCTCCCTCATCCACCACTGACGTGGAGCCATCTTCTCTACAAATAGCTGCAGCAATATGGTCTGGCCCCGTTTCTGCCCTGCCCATCTGCACAACCACTTGCCGCAACTCCAGGTGCTTGAATGACGCCTCCGATGAATCAACGGTCTTAAACTCAACACCCTGACGATTCGAACACACCGCCTTCACGAGTGCTTCTCTGGTGGACGACACTGTCAATCACCATTTCTTCCCCTATTTCTCTAGCCAGCGAAATAACACTGCCTTCTTGATGTGCCATAGGTCCTCTATCGTCGTTGCATCCTCGACAGTCATCGCGTCATCTTTTCGACTATCCACCAACGCCTTCAATAATGCTTTCATGAGCGACCGCGCCATAAGCCAAACGTCTTGCTGATGCTCCAACCCCATTGCCTCCAGCGCTGTCTTGAAACTGCTTCCTCCATCAGTTATTACTCCGTCCACGCTAAACCTAAAAGCTGCCAATTCACGCATCCCTTGCTTAACGCGGTCAATGAGATACCTTTCTGCCACTTGTTGATTGTGACACAATAAAGGACTTTGCGTGTCTCTCTCCATCTGCCATCGGCAGTTATCCATATTTTTGGGTCACCGCGCGACATGACGTCCTTCCTAACCTTCGCCATGGACAACTGACTCTGCCGCACGATACTCGCCCATAGACCGTGAGGGCTCTTCATTGTACATGTCGAAGGTTCCCGCAGCTAGAAAAGGGACCCCAATGTTGCGTGACACTGACTCTAACGTCTGGTAGCCACAACCACTTATCACATAAGCCCCCATCACAGTCCTAGTGAGCCAAGGCATCTTTGGACCCTTCTTGAACGCCTGACCGACATCTGGTTTGCGGTCGCAAGTCCACCAGGCTCCGGTGGGTCTACACCGTGAACATCTCCACAACAAGCCAAACGTCCCCAACGACCTCTTCCATGACTGTAAGAGCATCGCCCCCCCACACGCACTACTAGCGGTGCACTGAAGTGAGAAGTGGAGCATCATTCTTATGAACCATACTGTGTACATGTAGCACATATCCCCCTTACTAGATTCGGATAGGGTTGGAGAAGGTGACCAGCCTTGCGGTACTCCACATCCAAAATGATGATGCCGTAAGTCCTCACTGGTGGGTATGAGGGGAGTAATGATCCATAATTGCATGCGTATTGACTCATCCATCCACACAAACTGATCATGGCAAACACACATCTGTTAGCAGCATCACACGGCAGCCACCCAACATATCTCACATTGTAGGCGGCACGGCAACTGGCAATGCTGGAGACGAATCCACAACCCTAGTTGTCACGGCATCCACGAATGCCAGTACTTGACGCACCCCTATGACCCCCAAGCCTGAAATTTCATCTTCCGTGTCCTCACTGTTGCTTCCAACCCCGCCTCTAGCAGTCCTCATGGCACGCGCTAACCTTCGCCCCGGAACCCGATCTGGTGCCTCCTCCGACCCCCCTGTCACCATGTTTACACTCTGCATGTCGACATCCCCATCCTCGGTGCCGTGGCTCTGATTCTCATGCTCAGGACCTGGACCATGTTCTCGAAGTATGCCCAAACGAGTTGTCACGCAAGGTCGATGACCAACGTATTTTGACCTCGCCCTATTCTGAAATGTCCCAGGCACTGCACATAGGAAGATGAGTGAGTACTAGACATGGAGTTGAATAACGGACATGGTTTTTCGAGGCAAATATGTGTGACAGTGACGTCACGAAAACAACGCTGAAGAAACCCACAAACTATCAGCACTGACCAGCAGAGGCCTCACATAATACCTGATGAAATGTGGGCCTGATAGGCTGCACCTCGTCTGGCACCACCCCATTGGAACCCCGCAACGGGGTTGCTTCCACTTTGCTCCTCTGGCAGTGTGACAAAGCTATACACCAATCCACAGACAAGTGTCGCATGGAGGGTGAGAAGCTCCCTCACGGTGGGCAATTCATGCCCTCCCTTCTTCACACGCTCTGATGCGGCATGGGCATCCATCCCCGCTGTAAATGCTGTCTTGATGCCGTCCCCCCGCTCCCCTGCACCTCGAGTGTACATGACGTTTAGGTCAAAACACACAATAAAACCACACTTGTGTCAATATGTCATAATAACTTCATACATGCCCCATTTGCTTTTCAAGTAGACGATCGACAAGGGTCGGCGCAGCTTCGATGAACAACAGTATCATAGGCACCAAACCACTACCCATAAGGCTTGCGGGGTCAAATGACAACTGAGATTGAGCTGTTGTTTTTTGGAGAGCGACTCGTTCAAGCGACGCGCCAATTCAATGTCCGTTGTGTCAACTGCACAAGCCTCCTCATATGCACCAACGCCACCCCCGATGTTGCCACCCTCACTTTTTGTGCCAACCATACAGGTCTCAGCCTGTAGGTTCATGGATTGAAGCTCGCGCCTCAGATTTCCTACCGTTTAACACTTGGTTGGGTTTGCCCAACTGTGATTGGGTAACGAAAACGAAATGTTTGACGAGTGGGTGAAAAAAACACAGCGAACTACCAAAACAGTCGAGGCCAAAACAAACCAGGGTGGGTTGGTTTGGGTGGGAAACGAGCCAAGGGGGACAGGTTCGGCCCACCCTTCTGTCAACGTTGAGTTCAGAGTCTCATATTTTCGGAAGACGTAAACGCTTGGTGTGCACAGGAAGTGTGCGACAGCCAACTTTCCCAAACCACCCCTTGCATTGGTGTGCTTTGCGACAAAATTTGTTGTTACCAAATTCCAACCATTTAACACTTGGTTGGATGGCAGAAATATGAGACGCGAGCTTTATTGACATCAGGGGTTATGGGATAGTGAGGGGAAATTACATCTCGGTGGGATAAACGAATGGAGTCAGAGGGTGGGGGGTAGAAGGATGATATTAAAGGGAGGGCGCTTCGTTTATTTCTCTTGCAGATACTCAGAACATTCTCCTGACTTTATTTCACCATGTTAGATTACCCATGCTAATCTTCCTCCCCCTCACAGCCTTGCCCATCAGCCACCTCACGTCACGCTAATAATTCACCACCTCGCTGACTTGCCCATTTCCCCTCACCTAGCAGAAGAGCCACCTGGCGTGCGTAGAGCTGGCCCCATAGCAGCAATGATGCTATATGTACGTAGAGTATGGGGGCACTCAGTAACGATTGAGAAAGGAAGGAGACAGTGCATACCTTGGATGGGAAGTGGCAATGCAGACTTCGGCGATGAAGCAAGGACATAGGTTGGCGAGGGCACGAGATGTCCTTTACCTGCCAGCAACATAGGCAAGCACGCTAACCGGTAACACACACCAGCAAGCTCGCCTGGCAGCCATGGTGCTGAAGCAAGGTCATAGGTTGGAGAGGGTGCGAGATGTTCCTTACCTGCCAGAAACAGAGGCTGGCAGCGAGCTTACCTTCCGCTCACACAAGCCTACCTACCTGGCAGCAACTATAGCCTACCTGGCTGGAACGGTGATGTAGTAAGTTCAAAGGTCGATGAGGATGTGATAGAGCTTGGGGCTATGAGGGGCTTCCCTCTCTTTATTGACTGCCACCAATGCCACGAACACCTGTGACTGCTTGGTTGGCAAACAGAGGATTGGAGGGGCTGGAGGTTTGTGAGACCGCGATCAGTCTTCGGGGCGGGACGGCCGAAGGTAAGCCAGTTGGTGTTAGACCCGGCTGAAGGATGCTAGGGTTGGGGGAGGAGAGGGAAGAGAGTAGGAACGTTAGACCACTTAATGGCTGTGATTAAGAGCATGTGTGCTGGCGGATTATGACTATGTGCCAACTGGTTGCGTGTGTTAGGCCCTGTAACGACGGGCTGTCACGTGAAACTATTTTGCATGCTGGCAACGACGGAGCTGCCCCCCAAGCAGCAATGATGCTATACGGAGATAGAGTAATGTGGCACTTAGGAACATTTGAGAAAGGAAGTAGACAGTGCATACCTTGGAAGGGAAGCGGCAATGCTGACTTCGAATTGGGTGGCAGTGAACCTGGCAGCAGCGGCTCTCCTGCTGTCCTCTATAGGTTGTTGATGGTGGCAGTGTACCCGCCAAGCAGCGTCTCCCCCAGGTAGCTCTGCTTGTGCCCAGCGACAGGCTTGCTTGGGGCGACCCATGTTGCTCAAGACGTGCTGGGAACGGGGGAAAGGGGGGACAGAGGCAGGGAGGGACCATTTAGGAGGAAGGTTGAGGGTGGGGGTTAGAAGGAGTAGGCAGGGAGTAGGTTCTTGTAAAGGCCGGTCTATCCCCTTCTCAACGACCCCTCTCCACCCCCATTCCTCAGCAACATGTCCCCCGTGTAGCTATGCCTGTTGCCAAGGGACACCAATGGTGTGCGCTGGCCATGCAAGGCTGCACGTGCTTGGGTTGGGGGAGAAAGGCTGTGAGGATCTAGGATCGAGCTCAGAAAAGAGAGTTTGAATTGAATAATCATATGGGTACAACACGTGGCTATATATAGGCTCGAAGGTCCGAGTGTTACGCGAATGTTCCGAGGGTCGCGAAGCGTCCCGAACAGAACCTTCCCGAACTCGGTAGAAAGCAATTTGGTGGCAACCGAACAGCTTGAGTTCGGTACACGTAACCTGGTTTGGTGCCTATGCCTATAATAACTATATTAAAGCAACGAACCTAGGAAATCAAGCAATTCATGCATGCAGAAAATAAACCTAAGCTAGGAATAGCGTAAGGAAATAAAAGCAAGCATGCATGGCTGGCATAAGCCGACGTACTCTCACACGTCCCCCCCTCAAAGCCTTGTGGCGTGAGATACACCCTGCTTGACAAGATAGTCCTTGAGAGCACGGCGTGTGTTGCCCATATCAGCTTCTGCAACCCAACTGTCCTCAGCGGGTCGTATCCCTTCCAGCGTATCAGGAACTCGAGGGTCTTGCCGCCGCGGCGCCGATGAGTGAGAACACGCTCGATCTCGTACTCTGGTTCATCCTGTACGAGTACAGGTGGTGGTGGCGGTAGCTGCCGTCCCTGGAACTGTTGGTTGGGGTCCTTGTAGGGTTTCAGTAGCTGGACATGGAAAGCGTTGTGAAGCTTCCACGTATCTGGTAAGCGCAAGCGGAATGTAACTGGTGTCACCTGTGCCTCCACGAGAAATGGACCACAGAAGCGAGGCCGGAGTTTGGATGGTAGGTGAGATAGGCTCAAGTTGCGTGTGTCAAGAAGCACCTGATCTCCGACTGCTACTGAGTGATCTCGTCGTTGGCGATCGGCATACTGCTTCTGGGAGTTCTGCATTGTGGTGAGACGCCGTTGAGTTTTCTCCCATAACTGCTGCATGGTGGTGACGAAGTTGTGTGCGGCTTGGACGTGTGCTGGTGTGGTTGGCTGCTGTGGAGTGAGTGGTTCCCGTCCGTAACACAGGAAGAAAGGAGTTTTTCCTGTGGCCGCATGCGAGGCGTTGTTGTAAGCGAACTCTAAGGTCGGTAACTGTATGTCCCAGTGGCTGATGTCGTCTTTGCAAGCTGTGCGCAGTAATTGTTCAACCACCTGATTGAGTCGCTCTGTCTGTCCGTCAGTCTGGGGGTGGTATGCTGAAGACATCGCAAGCTTAGTCCCCAATAGTCCCATAAGCTCCTTCCAGAACTTACTCGTGAATTTTGGGTCTCTGTCTGAGATGAGTGTAGCGGGGATGCCGTGGATGGTGATGATGCGGTTGAAGAAGAGGCGAGCAGTTGCTTCAGCTGTAGCTGTGGCGTTGGTCGGTATGAAGTGACCCATTTTGGAGAACTTATCGATGACTACGAGGATGGAATCGTGTCCCCGTGAGGTCGAGGGAAGTCCTGTGATGAAGTCGAGACTAACGACCTGCCATGGCTGCTCCGGTACGGGTAGAGGCTGAAGTAACCCTGCTTTCTTCTGCTTGCTACTCTTCATCCGCTGGCATGTGTCGCATGAGGTGACGAACTGCTGCACGTCTGCTGCCATCCGAGGCCAGTAGTAATACTTTGCTATTCCCGCTAACGTTTTGTTGCTCCCGAAATGTCCCGCGTATGGTACGTCGTGAAACTCCTCCAATAGGATCTGCCGTAGCGGGGCGTAATTCGGTACCCAAATCTTTCCTGAACCCTTCCTTACCGCTAAGTCTTTCTCCCACTGTAACAGCTTCTGTTTTTCTGCCGTTGCTATCTCGCCGTCCACGGAGTACCCATGTTGGAATAGACCCTTGAGCAGAGGGTTCATCCCGTCGAGCTGGATGCCTGCTACATGACCGGGGCGGCTCGATGGGCCAGCATTTTTGTGGAGCCCGGGTTTGTAGACGATGTCGTAGTGGAAGTGGGTCTCCAAGAAATCCACCCACCGCACCTGTCGTCGTGAGAGCGTCGGCTGTGACTTCTGGTGTTTAAGGCTGCAGTGGTCAGTGTATACTGTGGTCTTGGCTCCCTCTAGGTAACACCTCCACGCCTTGAAGGCTACGACTATGGCTAAGGCTTCCTTGTCGTGAATGGGGTAGTTCAGTTTTGCTCCGTGTAGTTTCTTACTGAGGTAGGCGATAGGCTGTAAACCGTTCCCGTGATCCTGCATCCATACTGCTCCAACTGCCTGGTCACTAGCGTCTGCTTCAACTACGTAGTCCTTCTCGGGGTCCGGTAGGATGAGTACTGGCGCTGTGGTCAGTGTTGTCTGAAGCTGTTCCATGTGCTGATGAGGAGCACCCCATTTGAAGGGCGTATCCTTTTTCAGTAGGTCGGTTAGTGGAGCTGCTATCTTAGCTGTGAGAGTACGACGGCTTATGCTTGTTATTCATGCTTGCTATTATTTCCTTACGCTATTTCTAGCTTAGGTTTATTTTCTGCATGCATGAATTGCTTGATTTCCTAGGTTCGTTGCTTTACTATAGTTATTATAGTTATAGGCACCGAACCAGGTTACGTGTACCGAACTCAAGCTATTCGGTTGCCACCGAATTGCTTTCTACCGAGTTCGGGAAGGTTCTGTTCGGGATGCTTCGCGACCCTCAGAACATTCACGTAACACCTGGGTTACCTGCCTTCGGTCGAGCCTGTGTATAGCCTCGTGTTATACCCAGGTGTTTCATTCAATTCGAATTCTCTTTTCTGAGCTCGATCCTAGATCCTCACACTTGGTAATCAGAGCCCGTTTACACGCGAAGTTTTTTCGACCGCTAAAAACCAGTCTTCAAAAAACCGCGGGGGCGACGCAGTTAAACATCGATTTCGGGTACGTAAAACCGGTTCCGTGTTTTTTGCTCCCCCTCGATTCGGTTTTTCGGACGCGTTAATGTCAGGCATGGAAGGCCAGGGCGACAACTACGCGACTACGAGCGACATCGCGAGCCTCCGCACCGACATGGAGCAGACGCAGGCGACGCTTCGTCGACTCGAGGCTTTTCTGACAAGCCACCCAGGGTTCGCCACGGCAGCAGCAGCGACCGCAACGACTGCAGCACCGACAACTCCAGCAGCAGTGGCGACACCGACTTTTCACGGACCGATGGCACCACTGTCGCCGAACCTCGAAGCAGCACGACCGAGGCTCCCGGAAGCGTTCGATCCAAGCGCGAAGGGATCCGACGTCCGGCGATTCGTGGCCACCCTCGAAATTTACTTCGAGGCCATTGGCTGTTCGACCCCGACACACGACGCAACACGAATCCGGCTCGCAGCGACACTGTTACGCGGACCAGCACTCGAGTGGATCTACAACACTGACGTGGCCCGCGGGGAGAAAACGTGGACGCAGTTTCGGGCAGAATTAATCGGGCGTTTCGAACCGATCAACACTTCCTACATGGCGCGGCAACAAATTCATCGGCACAAGCAGTACAGTAGTGTAGCACAGTACACGCAGCAGATGGAGCTACTGTTCAACCGCATTCCCGACCTGACCGAAGGCGAAAAAATCCAGGCGTACACAGAAGGGAGATTCAGCGGCAGGTGATCGCGGCGAATTACGACAGCTACAGGGACATCGTGCGTGCAGCCGAACGATACGACGCGTTGACTCGAGGTCAACCCGAAACACGACATTTCTCACCGAACCGTACATTCGGCACGGAGCGATCGGCACCCCCCACGTTCGCCGAACCGATGGATATCGACAAATTTGACGCGAAGCAGCAGTCGGCGAAATGCGAATTTTGCGGCGCAGCAGGGCATCAAATCTTGTCGTGCTACAAAATGAAGAAAGCACGTGCGGCACTCCGGGACGGTAACAGTGGAGCACCCCCGAAGTAAAAAAACGGCAGTCGCCAGTAGCCGCGGATCGACCTGGCGATCGCGTAAAGATCCGAAAAGCAGGAAAAGGCGACGACGTGGCGACTTCGGAGCGGGTGAAAAAAGGAGAAAATGATGGCGCGAATCTAAAACGTCACGACCGGCCGGCATCAGGGGAAATCGCCGAGGCAAATGGTGGCTCCACGAAAAAAGACTCAGCACCGACCGGGAAACTCCAGCCGGACCCCCACGAAAGTAAGAATTCGTTAAAAGTATCCTATAAAGATACTCTAACGAAAAATATTGCTTCTCGTGGTTTTCAAGCCTTTGAAAAATTCAGGGGAGATTTAGAGGCCAAGAAAAAGCCTTTAGAAATTATTCAGGTACCTGAGAAGTTGGGCAAAGTATTACGGAGCGTAGAAAAGGGTCGTGCGTTCCGTGGTGTTAATATTCTCTCCCCGCAGCATAGTGTTAAGGCTCCCCGTTGCCCACAGGTGAAGCCTACACAGCTGCAAAGGCTTAGAGGAGACATCCAGGCTCAGGAGAAATTATACAAGCCTCGGAAAAATCCTCCTACCCCCCAGGTGAAGTTGGAAAGTGCTGAGTCGGGTATAGGAACTAGGGAAGGTATTCATTTTGATGTACCCTATGATCCTATTAATGAGACCCTCTTTGGCTACTCAGCGCAGCAGAAACCACTACTCCTCGAGGTGTTATGCAATGGGCGACGCCTCCAGGCACTGGTGGACAGCGGTGCATCTCACTCGGTGTGTGACCGCGGAGCATTGGAGAAAACTAGAGAGAAGGCAGATGAGACCCAGTTCTCAGCAACCATGGTGGACGGTACGAAGCTTCCTATCCACGGCGAAGCATCCTTGCAGCTGCATATAGGTGCGTTGAGGTGGAAGCCGAAGCTACCTGTCACCAACATCAAAGGGTTAGATTTTATCTTGGGGCGAGATTTCCTGAAGCGGTTCAACCCCGAGATTGATTGGGTCAACAGCAAAGTGTGCATCTACAACAACGGGAAGCGGATAGCACTGCGAAGCTGGACGGATACAGGGGACATTCCTGAAACGACACTGGCACGGTTCGAACAGACGGTGAACGAGAGTAACACGGGTTATCTAGCACTGGTCATGGCAGCAGCAGAAGAGGTGAAACCGGGTTCCGAGCTACCCACAGCAATGAAAGAGGTCTTGGAGCAGTACAAAGACATCATGCCCGACGACCTACCTGCAGGCGTACCTCCTGCACGCACCCACGAGCACGAGATCGTGGAGGAACCAGGTGCGAAACCCGTCTCACGTGCACCTTACAGACTGAGTCCGACCGAGCTGACAGACATGAAAAAACAGATCGAGTATTTACTGGACAGACAACTGATCCGACCATCCACCTCTCCCTACGGCGCACCAGTTCTCTTCACCCCAAAACCAGACGGCAGTTTACGGATGTGCATCGACTACCGCGCACTGAACAAACAGACAGTCAAAAACAAATATCCCATACCGCGCATCGACGACTTACTGGACCAACTGCGTGGTGCAACGGTCTTCTCGAAGCTGGACCTACGGTCGGGTTACTGGCAGATCAAGATGGCGGACAACTCAATCCACAAGACGGCGTTCCGTACGCGATACGGCTCCTACGAATACTTGGTGATGCCGTTCGGACTCTGCAACGCACCAGCGACGTTCCAGGCGGAGATGAACCACATCCTACGGCCCCTGCTGGACGAGTGCGTAGTAGTGTACCTGGACGATATCCTCATCTACTCCAAGAACATGAAGGAGCACGTGGAGCATCTGCGGAAGGTGTTCGAGATCCTGCGGAAAAATAAGTTCTACGTGAAGCTGTCAAAGAGTGACTTCGCACTGAAGAAGGTGCAGTTTCTCAGGCACATGGTGAGTGCCGAGGGTGTACACGTGGACTCGCGGAAAATCGAAGCCGTTAAAAAGTGGAAAGTTCCAGAGAACGTGAAGGAGTTGCAGCAAATCCTAGGCTTCGCCAACTACTACAACAGGTTCGTGCCGCAGTACGCTAAGATAGCAGCGCCACTGACCGACCTACTGAAAAAGGACACGCCCTTCAAATGGGATACTCCTCATCAGCAAGCCATGGAACAGCTACAAACAGCACTGACCACAGCGCCAGTACTCATCCTACCAGATCCCGAGAGAGACTACGTAGTTGAAGCAGACGCTAGTGACCAGGCAGTCGGAGCAGTACTGATGCAGGATCACGGAAACGGTTTACAGCCTATCGCCTACCTCAGTAAGAAACTACACGGAGCAGAACTAAACTACCCCATTCACGACAAGGAAGCCTTAGCCATAGTCGTAGCCTTCAAGGCGTGGAGGTGTTACCTTGAGGGAGCCAAGACCACAGTCTATACTGACCACTGCAGCCTCAAATACCTGAAGTCGCAGCCGACGCTCTCACGACGACAGGTAGGGTGGGTAGATTTCTTGGAGACTCACTTCCACTACGACATCGTCTACAAACCCGGGCTACACAACAAGGCTGACGCGTTGAGCCGCCCAGGTCATGTAGCAGGCATCCAGCTCGACGGAATGAACCCTCTACTCAAGGGTTTATTCCAACATGGGTACTCCGTGGACGGCGAGATAGCAACGGCAGAGAAACAGAAGCTGTTACAGTGGGAGAAAGACTTAGCGGTAAGGAAGGGTTCAGGAAAGATTTGGGTACCGAACTACGCCCCGCTACGGCAGATTCGGTTAGAGGAGTTTCACGACGTACCATACGCGGGACATTTCGGGAGCAACAAAACGTTAGCGGGAATAGCGAAGTATTACTACTGGCCTCGGATAGCAATAGACGTGCAGAAGTTTGTCACCTCCTGCGACACGTGCCAGCGGATGAAGAGTAGCAAACAGAAAAAAGCAGGGTTACTTCAGCCTCTACCCGTACCGGAGCAGCCATGGCAGGTCGTTAGCCTCGACTTCATCACAGGACTTCCCTCGACCTCACGGGGACATGATTCCATCCTCGTAGTGATCGATAAGTTCTCCAAAATGGGTCACTTCATCCCGACCAACGCCACAGCTACAGCTGAAGCAACTGCTCGACTCTTCTTCGACCGCATCATCACCATCCACGGCATCCCCGCTACACTCATCTCAGACAGAGACCCAAAATTCACGAGTAAGTTCTGGAAGGAGCTTATGGGACTGTTGGGGACTAAGCTTGCGATGTCTTCAGCATACCATCCCCAGACTGACGGACAGACAGAGCGACTCAATCAGGTGGTTGAACAGTTACTGCGCACAGCTTGCAAAGACGACATCAGCCACTGGGATACACAGTTACCGACCTTAGAGTTCGCTTACAACAACGCCTCGCATGCGGCCACAGGGAAAACTCCTTTCTTCCTGTGTTACGGACGGGAACCACTCACCCCACAGCAGCCAACCACACCGGCACATGTCCAAGCCGCACACGACTTCGTCACCACCATGCAGCAGTTATGGGAGAAGACTCAGCGACGTCTCACCACGATGCAGAACTCCCAGAAGCAGTATGCCGATCGTCAATGACGAGATCACTCAGTACCAGTCGGAGATCAGGTGCTTCTTGACACGCGCAACTTGAACCTGTCTCACCTACCATCCAAACTCCGGCCTCGCTTCTGTGGTCCTTTTCTCGTGGAGGCACAGGTGACACCAGTTACATTCCGCTTGCGCTTACCTGATACGTTGAAGCTTCACAACGCTTTCCATGTTCAGCTCCTGAAGCCCTACAAGGACCCCAACCAACAGTTCCAGGGACGGCAGCTACCGCCACCACCACCTGTACTTGTGCAGGATGAACCAGAGTACGAGATCGAGCGTGTTCTCACTCATCGGCGCCGCGGCGGCAAGACCCTCGAGTTCCTGATACGCTGGAAGGGATACGACCCCACTGAGGACAGTTGGGTTTCAGAAGCTGATATGGGCAACGCACGCCGTGCTCTCAAGGACTATCTTGTCAAGCAGGGTGTATCTCACGCCACCCAGCTTTGAGGGGGGGACGTGTGAGAGTACGACGGCTTATGCTTGTTATTCATGCTTGCTATTATTTCCTTACGCTATTTCTAGCTTAGGTTTATTTTCTGCATGCATGAATTGCTTGATTTCCTAGGTTCGTTGCTTTACTATAGTTATTATAGTTATAGGCACCGAACCAGGTTACGTGTACCGAACTCAAGCTATTCGGTTGCCACCGAATTGCTTTCTACTGAGTTCGGGCAGGTTCTGTTCGGGACGCTTCGCGACCCTCGGAACATTCGCGTAACACCTGGGTTACCTGCCTTGTGTCGAGCCTATATATAGCCTCGTGTTGTACCCAGGTGATTCATTCAATTCGAATTTTCTTTTCTGAGCTCGATCCTAGATCCTCACATTAGCGTACTGTGGCACGAACCTGTTGTAGTAGTTGGCGAAGCCTAGGAACTGCTGCAACTCCTTCACGTTCTCCGGAACTTTCCACTTTTTAACGGCTTCGATCTTCCGCGGGTCCACGTGTACGCCTTCGGCACTCACCATGTGCCCGAGAAACTGCACCTTTTAGTGCGAAGTCGCTCTTTGACAGCTTCACGTAGAACTTATTTTTCCGCAGGATCTCGAACACCTTCCGCAGATGCTCCACGTGCTCCTTCATGTTTTTGGAGTAGATGAGGATATCGTCCAGGTACACCACTACGCACTCGTCCAGCAGGGGCCGTAGGATGTGGTTCATCTCCGCCTATAACGTTGCAGGTGCGTTGCAGAGTCCGAACGGCATCACCAAGTATTCGTAGGAGCCGTATCTCGTACGGAACGCCGTCTTGTGGATCGAGTTGTCCGCCATCTTGATCTGCCAGTAACCCGACCGTAGGTCCAGCTTCGAGAAGACTGTTGCACCACGCAGTTGGTCCAGTAAGTCGTTGATGCGTGGTATGGGGTATTTGTTCTTGACTGTCTGTTTGTTCAGTGCGCGGTAGTCGATGCACATCCGTAAACTGCCGTCTGGTTTTGGAGTGAAGAGAACTGGTGCGCCGTAGGGAGAGGTGGATGGTCGGATCAGTTGTCTGTCCAGTAAGTACTCGATCTGTTTTTTCATGTCTGTCAGCTCGGTCGGACTCAGTCGGTAAGGTGCACGTGAGACGGGTTTCGCACCTGGTTCCTCCACGATCTCGTGCTCGTGGGTGCGTGCTGGAGGTCCGCGTGCAGGTAGGTCGTCGGGCATTATATCTTTGTACTGCTCCAAGACCTCCTTCACTGCTGCGGGTAGCTCGGAACTCGGCTTCTCCTCCTCTGCTGCTGCCATGACCAGTGCTAAGTAACCCGTGTTACTCTCGTTCACCGTCCGTTCGAACCGTGCCAGTGTCGTTTCAGGAACATCCCCTGTATCCGTCCAGCTTCGTAGTGCTATCCGCTTCCCGTTGTTGTAGATGCACGCCTTCCGATTGACCCAATCGATCTCGGGGTTGAACTGCTTCAGGAAATCTCGCCCCAAGATGAAATCTAGTCCCTTGATATTCGTGATCGGCAACGTCGGCTTCCATCTCAACGCACCTATATGCAGCTGCAGTGATGCTTCGCCGTGGATGGGAAGCTTCGTACCGTCCACCATCGTTGCTGAAAATTGAGTTTTTTCCGCTTTCTCTCCAATTTTCTCCAATGCTCCGCGGTCACACACCGAGTGGGACGCACCACTGTCCACTAGTGCCTGGAGGCGTCGCCCGTTGCAGATCACCTCGAGGAGTAGTGGCTGCTGCTGCTCCGAGTAGCCGTAGATGGTCTCGCTTCCATGATCATAGGGTACGTCGAATAGATCATCCCTAGGTCCCGCGCTCTAAGCCGCTGTCTCAATATCAGTTGTCAACTGAGCAGGGTTAGAAGGATTTATCCGAGGCCGATTCAGCTTCGTCTTGGCCTGGAACCTTCCCCTAAGCCGTTGCAGCTGTGTAGGCTTCTCCTGTGGGCAATGGGGAGCCTTAACACTGTGCTGCGGGGAGAGAATATAAACTCTTTGGAACGCACGACCCTTTTCAACGCTCCGGAGTGGTTTGCCCAACTTCTCAGGTACCTGAATAATCTCTAAGGGCTTTTTCTTAGCCTCTAAATCTCCCCTGAAGGCTTGAAAATCACGATAAGTTATATTCTTAGTTGAAGTATCTTTATAGGATAACTTTAACGAATTCTTACTTTTGTGGGTGTTCGGCTGGAGTTTCCCGGTCGGTGCAGAGTCTTGTTTCGCGGAGCCTCCATTTGTCTCGGCGATTTCCCCTGGTGCCGGCCGGTCGTGACGTTTTGAATTCGCGCCATCATGTCCTCCTTTTTTCACCCGCTCCGAAGTCGCCACGTCGTCGCCTTTTCCTGCTTTTCGGATCTTTACGCGATCGCCAGGTCGATCCGCGGCTACTGGCGACTGCCGTTTTTTTACTTCGGGGGTGCTCCACTGTTACCGTCCCGGAGTGCCGCACGTGCTTTCTTCATTTTGTAGCACGACAAAATCTGATGCCCTGCTGCGCCGCAAAATTCGCATTTCGCCGGCTGCTGCTTCGCGTCGTATTTGTCGATATCCATCGGTTCGGCGAACGTGGGGGGTGCCGATCGCTCCGTGCCGAATGTACGGTTCGGCGCGAAACGTCGTGTTTCGGGTTGACCTCAAATCAGCGCGTCGTATCGTTCGGCAGCACGCACGATGTCCCTATAGCTGCTGTATTTCGCCGCAATCACCTACCGCCGTATCTCCAATTTTAACCCTTCCGTGTACGCCTGGATTTTTTCGCCTTCGGTCAGGTCGGGGATGCGGTTGAACAGTAGCTCCATCTGCTGCGTGTACTGTGCTACACTACTGTATTGCTTGTGCCGATGAATCTGCTGCCGCGCCATGTAGGTCGTATTAATGGGTTCGAAACGTTCGATTAGGTCTGCCCGAAACTGCGCCCACGATTTCTCCCCGCGGGCCACGTCAGTATTGTAGATCCACTCGAGTGCCGGTCCACGTAACAGTGTCGCTGCGAGCCGAATTCTTGCTGCGTCATATGTCGGGGTCGAACAGCCAATGGCCTCGAAGTAAATTTCGAGGGTGGCCACAAATCGCCGGACGTCGGATCCCTTCGCGCTTGGATCGAACGCCTCAGGGAGCCTCGGTCGTGCTGCTTCGAGGTTCGGCGACAGTGGTGCCATCGGACCGTGAAATGTCGGTGTCGCCACTGCTGCTGGTGTTGTCGCTGCTGCATTCGCTACGGTCGTTGCTGCTGCGGTGGCGATTCCTGGTTGGTGTGTCAGAAGGGCCTCGAGTCAACGAAGCGTCGCCTGCATCTGCTCCATGTCGGTGCGGAGGCTCGCGATGTCGCTCGTGGTCGCGTAGTTGTCGCCTTGGCCCTCCATGCCTGACATTAGCGCGTCCAAAAAACCAGGTCGACCAGCTGCCCCTGTATCTGCCCGTCGACCTGTCAAGTCGATGGCCACCTCTGGTCGACCTCACCAGGTCGACCACACCCTCTGGTCGACCAGCTTCAGGTCGACGTTGTCAGAATAACTGAGCAGGAATGTTAGAAAACAGAAAGAGGGGTTTCACTAGCAGCAGTTGAGATACAAATAGCAAACCCTAACTGGGCCGTACTCACTATTGAGTACCCCACTGCAGGCTAGAGAATATAACATTCTGACAGACGTCACTCCTGGTCGACCAGCTCCTCGTCGACCAGCACGGCTGTCAGCCGACCCCAAAGTCGGCTACCCGAAGTCGGCGTCACCAAGTTGACGCCCTGCTACTCGACGCCCAGCAACTCGGCGTCCTGAATCCTCCTATCGTGGTCGACGTCGTCCTCTCCTTCGTCGACCACCATGTTCGGTTGACCCCCCAGGTCGACATCACGCCTGGTCGACCAGCCACCAAGTCGACCAGCAGGCCTGGTCGACCAACCAAGTCGACCAGCAAGTCTGGTCAACCAACCAGTCGTCCAGCAGGTCACCAGGTCGACGCCCTCTGCAGGTCGACTTCCCAGGTCGACCACCCGAAGTTGGCGCCCTCCCGAAGTCGGCGCCAGTGCAGGTCGACCAACCTCATCGACCAGCTCGCCCACTGCTGCAGGTCGGCTGCACCCCTACACCCGACCACAAAGTCGGCTCCGCCCAAGCGAGGACGGGGCCAACACACAACTCCCGTTGACAACAAACACCTCTGCCTGCTTGGTGGGCAACGAGGAGGAGGGAGAGCAGGGCGGGATCGCATTTAGGCTTGTGACAGTGTGATAGAGGTGGCACGCTTTCTCCCCCGTCACCTATGCCACAAACAACCCTGCATGCACAACTGGTAGGATGGAGAGGGATGGATGAAAGAGGGCCAGTTGTGATTAGACCAGAAGCTATTTCTTGGCCACATTCAGCCAGCTCCTGCGCACAACCACGGGGGCCCGATGCGTGGAGGCCTGCTGTTGATGGCCCTGATCTTGCAGCCAGCGGCCCGCTGCCACCCCTGCATGTCCAGGTTTTGGGGACGATGGATGGAGGAAGGGGAGGGGAAGGGAGGGGAGGGAGGGGGAGTGGTGAGGAGGGCAGGCCTGCACAACGTTAGACGCATAATGGCTGTGCATAAGAGCTTGATTGTGCTCCACCACGTTGCAAAGATTAGCTTCTGAAACAACGGGCAAGGAGCGATTGTACTCTATTCTAGTTAGATGGTACGATGTGTGGGCTGTGATGGGCCCTGATTATGCCAGTGGCTTGTGTCGCAAACCGTTCAGAACACGACGGGCACCCTGATCGCGAGCACAGCAGCCCGTCAGAACGAGACGGGCTGCTGATCGCGAGCACAACAGCTCGTCAGAATGTGACGGGCATCGCGAGCACAGCAGCTCGTCGGAACGCGACGGGCTGCTGATCGCGAGCACAGCAGCCCGTCAGAATGCGACGGGCTGCTGATCGCGAGCACTGCAGCCCGTCTAGACGCGACGGGCTGCTGATGGCGAGCACAGCAGCCCGTCAGAACGCGACGGGCTGCTGATCGCAAGCACATCAGCCTGTCAGAACGTGACGGGCTGCTGATCGCGAGCACAGCAGCCCGTCAGAACGCGACGGGCTGCTGATCGCGAGCACAGCAGCCCGTCAGAATGCGACGAGCTGCTAATCGCGAGCACATCAGCCCCATAGTGCATGCGGTCAATGTCGCACCTTGATGTAGCCTCTAGTGGCCTAACACTATGTCGAGAGAGAAGCAAGAATGCCTGAACTATGAGAGAGTTGGGGTACATAATGGAAACTTTAAAGGGGTTGTACCCCATATTGGCTACCCCACTACAACCTACACATTCTAATATAACTTATATATTTTGACACACCCCCATAGGCAAAGTGGGGGAGAACAAGGGGTCACAAGACCAGTCAAGAAAACCAAAGAAGTGATCACTGTATACAAGCAAAGAAGGGATCACCGTACAAGCAAAGTCAAGAAGTGAGCAAGTGAGACGAAACTGGCACAAGGCCTAACATAGTACACAGGCGCTGATGATCACCAGAAGGAAGTGCCTTGGTAAATATATCAGGTGTGGTTGCCCGAGTGGCCACGTGAGTAAGACGAAGCTGACCACGCTGCTGCAACTCTTGAGCCAGGAAGTAACGCAGAGCGATGTGCTTCGTTCTGTGCTCCAGTCTGTGCTCCTGACACAAGGCAATGGCGGCCTTGTTGTCTACGTACAGAACTGGAGGGGAACGAGGCCGCTCTCCCAAGTCAGTCAGCAGGTAGGTGAGCCAGCGTAACTCCTGTGCAGCCATGGCTGTGGCGTAGATCTCAGCCTCACAATTGGAGCTGAGATCAGAAGACAAGTGTGTAGACTGCCAAGAAACAGAGCCTAAACTAAGACTGAAAGTGTAACCCTGTGACGGCCGCAGCGTAGCCAGGTCGTCAACCCAAGAAGCGTCTGAATGTCTAGTGAGAACAACCTCACCCCGTTCTCCAAGCACGAGCCCCATGCCCGATGTATTGCACAAGTAGTGCAACACCCTCTTAGCAGCCTCCCAGTGCTCTACCCGGTGTCTCCCAGGCGCAACATAGCGAGCCAGGATGCTAAGAGAGCAGGCAAGGTCGGGTCAAGTGCAGGTCATCAGGTACATGAGGCAGCTCACAAGCTCTGGATACGGGCCACTCGGCTCTACGGACTCGTCCAAAGGTGGAGCTGAGAGCGAGTGACTGGTAGCCAGAGGAGTGGACTGTGGCGAGGACCAAGTGAAGCCGAAGCACTGAAGGACCTACTATACCATGTGTGACTGAGTTGGCGTGATGGTGCGCCATGCTCTGTCCCGGGTGATCTGCAAGCCAAGGTAGCTGCGCAGCTCACCCAGGTCTGTGCACGTGTGTCTCTTCTTCAGCTCCGACTTCACAAGGACGAGTGCCTCAGTGTCAGCAGTAGCAAAGACCAAGTCGCCGACGTACACGAGGATGTAGAACGGCGGCAGCGAAGTGTCGTTGCGCAGAAACAGCGACGGGTCAGCTGTCGAAGGAGCAAAACCAATAGCCGCAAGTGTCGTCCTCAGTGTGTCGTGCCACTTACGAGGCGCCTGGCGGAGACCGTAGACTGGCCGCTGGAGGCTCCACTGGGTACCAGGAGGAAACGACCCAGTGAAGCCAGGTGGGCGGCACAGCCAGATCTCCTCGTGCAGGCTGCCCTGTAAGAAGGTTGTGCTGAAGTCAAGAGAGTGAAGCTCGTGGTCACGCTGAGCGGCAACGTGCAGCAGCATCCGAAGAGTAGTCATCTTCGGGGTAGGGGAGAAGGTCTGAAAAAAAATCAACTCCGTGTCGCTAACTAAAGCCTCGTGCAACGTAACGAGCCTTGAAGACAGGCGGGGAACCCGGCGGCCGCTTCACCCTGAAAACCCACATGCCATCGACGATGTTCGCCCCAGGAGGGGGAACCTCATCGACGTAAGTGCCTGTGGACTTCCAGGATGCCACCTCTGCGTCCATGGCTGTCTGCCACTGAGAGAAGTACTCACCCGTGATCGCCTCAGCGTAAGAGCACGGGGTCGGGATGTCTGGTGCATCCGGTTCTCCCTCAGGGGCAAGCAGCATGGCCACAAGATGAGGCGCAGCGGCTGCAAGACACTCAAAGTCCTCCTGCCTGTCCTCAAGGACGTCCGTGCCAAGAGCACACTCACCCCCGACAGACGGAGGACAGACAGACTCAGACTCAGCAACAAGACTAGCAGCGTAGTCGAGACGACAAGCAGTAGCAAATTCAACAAGCTCAGAGACTAAGTCAGACGCAGCAGCAGACTCAAACGATGGGTCAATGAGAACAGTGGCCAACAGTCACGTGACGGTAGGGTAAGCAGCACGAAACAGGTCAGACTCAGGGTCCGGAACGTCAGGCAGAGAAGACGCAGGAGGAGACGATAGGGGAACACGCTTTGGAACAGAGGAAGGATGAAGTGCCATAGTGTGCGTGCCGGGGACAGGAGGCGGACGCTCACGAGGAACACGACGACCAGTGCGACGAGCGCGAACAGGCAAGGCAGGACGAGACGCAGGCTCACGACGCTCTGTAAGCGAGTCTGTCTGCTCAATCTAAGGAGAAGGATTAGGCAATGGTGATCCAGGCTGTAACGGGAGGCCAGTAGAAGACGGGAGGCTAAGAACCTGGCGAAGTACAGAGTCAGGCGGTGGTAGAGATGACGATGTCGGTGGAGCGAAGAACAGTCGCGGCTGTGCAGTGCCACCAGCACCAGTACCACCAGCACCAGCAGCTCCAGCGTCTCCAGCAGCTCCAGCACCTCCAGCCCCTGTGCCTCCAACACCAACACCTCCAGCTCCAGCGCCACCAGCAGCAACAACCCCAGAACCTCCAGCCCCAGGGTCTCCAACTCCAGGGTCGACAGCACCAGCTCCAGGGCCTCAAGCTCTAGTGCCTCCAGCGGCAGCACCCCAAGAACCGGCACCTCCAGCTCCGGGGTCTCCAACTCCAGAGTCGACAGCGCCCACTCCAGAGTCTCCAGCTCTAGTTCCTCCAACTGCAGTACCCCCAGAACCGGTACCTCCAGCCTCAGGGTCTCCAACTCCAAGGTCGAAAGCACCAGCTTCGGGGCCTCCAGCTCCAGGGCCTCCAGCTCCAGCAGCACCCCTGGAACCGGCACCTCCAGCTCCAAGGTCTCCAGCTCCAGGGTCTCCATCCCCAGTACCTCCAGCAGCACCACCACTAGTCTTGGCAGCTCCAGTACCTCCAAAACGAGCACCTCCAGAACCAGAAACACCAGCACTCCCAGCGCCTCCACGACGAGCATCTCCAGCAGCTCCAACAGCAGCACCTCAAGCTGCAGTACCTCCAGCTCCAGCAGCACGACTCCTCAGGCGGGCACGCCACGCAAGCCACTCTCGCAGATGCTGTGGTGAGAGAGGCCCTTGTCGTGAGGAGAGACCTGGAGGAACGCCAGCAAACTCAGCACCCTCCGACCCGGCACCCTCCGGCTCAGCACCCCCAGGCTCCGCACTCGCAGGCTCAGCACCCCCAGGCTCCGCACCCCCCAGCACTTCACGCACATGCTCAGCACCCCCAGACGCAGTACCCCGAGCAGCACCACCCCCAGCAGCACCTGAGTCGCTAGTGACCTCTACAGGCTCAGCCAAGGGGAGTGGGTCTACCTGAGACACACCTAAAGGAGCAGGACCCTGAGGGGGAAGGGGGTCTACCGGAGGGGGACCTGGAGCTAAGAAAAGCGGTGGGGGATGCAGAGGGGCAGTGCGGTAGGGGAAGAGATGGTAAAAAGGAACCAAATCGTCAAACGTGACGTCCTGAGAGGGGAAGACACGGTGCAAGGCGGGGTGGTAAAGCTGCCAACCAGGCGCGTCAGGGACAAAGTCGAGGAAGACACAAGGAATGGTGCGGGAGGAGAGCTTGTCCGCGGACGTATCGCGGACAAGGGCACGAGCACCCCAGAGTTGGAACTGCGACGCATCGCCAACCTCTCCAGTACAACGCAGTGTTGGCGGGGTCTCCGGCAAGGAGACACGGGGCCAGAGGTTGAGCTGCTGCGCGGCGTACCGGACCGCAAACGGCCACAGAAAATGGGGAGCCGTTGCATGGATCATGGAGGTACGTGCGATCTCCATGACCAAGCCAATGCGGCGCTCAGCAACCCCATTTTGCTGCGGTGAGCCCGGAAGCGTGAACAACTGGAGGATGCCCTCCCCCTGACAGAAGGCCCGCAAGAGGTCGGAGGAAAACTCACCACCTCTGTCAGAGTGCAGACGCAGGACAGGAAGGTCCATCTGGAACCTACGGCGGAGCTGGAGACGAATTGCGCGGATCCAAGGGATCAAGACAGCAGGGACCTCACCCTTGGTGCGCAAGGGGAAGACCGTGGTGTAACGCGAGTAGTTGTCGACAACCAGCAAAATGTACCGCTCGCTGCCCGGTCCACGAACGCGGGCTGGGCCCCACACGTCCATGTGGAGGGTCTGCAGAGGAGCCTCTGTCGGGGGAAACGAGGAGGAGTGAGGAGCGGCGCGCTGCCGCCCCTCGACACAAGGAAGGCAGGGCGGGGCAGGCGAGGGTGGGAGGGGAGGGAGAGACCTGGGAAGACCAGACACAAGGAGGCGACGGTGCATGCCACGTAGACGTGGCAAGGAGGGGTGACCCAGACGGTGGTGCCAGAGAATCGTCAAGTGCGACAGGGAGCAACACTCACAAGGGGAGGCTACTTGACCTGACGTAGACACCTGACCAGTAGCAGCGACCTGAAGAGGCGCAGTCGTCAGCGTGTAAAGACTCGACCCTGGCCGACGGGTGAACGTGGCCAGGTGACGGCCCGTCTGTGCACACGTACAGATCGCCACATGCTGCCATGCAGGGGTGAAGGTATTAACCCCCTCATTCTGAAGAGAAGCGTTGCTCACCGAGAGAACGAGGGGAGAACGAGTGTGAGAGTACGACGGCTTTGCTGGGAATTACTGGCTTGAGTATGCTTTATTGTACATTATCTAGCTTAGCTTTGCTTTATTTTGCTTGATTTCCTAGGTTTGTTGCTTTTACTATATTATTAGAGTTATAGGCACCGAACTAGGTTGAGTGCACCGATAAGCTTTTTGGTTGCCACCAAATTGCCTTCTACCGAATTCGGGAAGGATCCGTTCGGGACGCTTCGTGACCCGCGGAACCTTCTAGTAACACCAGGGTTACTGCCTTTGTGTCGAGCCTATATATAGCCTCGCCTTGTACCCAGGTGCATTATTCAATAGTTCAATCTTTCCTGAACCAGATCCTCACACTTGGTATCAGAGCCTGTTTACACTCGAGTTCTTCTTCCGCTTAGTTCCGGCCTTTAAAAACCGCGGGGGCGACGACGAAAGCGCCGATACGGGTATGTAAAACCAGTTCTGTGCGAATTTTCCTAAGTCCCCCTCGATTCAGTTTTGAACACCCCTCAGGAATCTTGGTGAAAAATGTTGAAATTTCAACCGTTCGATCGATTTCAATCTCAACGGCCCAGAAAGTTTCGCCCAAAAAGGTTGGAATTTCGACCGTCAGATCGAGTTTTTCTTCAACGGCCGAGATCGGACGCGAATTTCGACTAAGGGAGATTTGCGCGACTTACAAAATTCGTGCTCGTCAATTCTACAGTCGATTCGACACGCAGTAAGTCGACCAGCAACCATAATTTAATTATTTTCGTCGCCCATCTTTCTGTAAATCGCCAAATAGAGGGAAATAGAGATAATTTCGTACGAAAAATCGCTGAGTTACGTGCTGAGCATAAGCAGATATTTGCGGCGCTCCCATGACTCCAAAAACTCCTTGCGAACCAATCGGTAGCCGCAGCAGCAGCAGAAGCGACGACGGCGACGGCGATAATTGTACATGCGACAACGGCAGCAGCTACATTTAATCTCGAAGCAGTAAAGCCGAGGCGACCAGACGCGTTCGATCCTAGAGCGAAAGGGAGCGACGTCCGTCGATTTGTACTTGTACTATAAAATTTTTTCGAATCCGTTAGAGCACGACCCTCAACCAAGACGCATTGCGCATACGGCTCGCAGCAACACTGTTACGAGGCCCAGCTCTAGAGTGGATTAGCAATAGATTTGTCCAAGGCGAAGAGACGTGGGCGCAGTTTTGGGCAGCACTGATCGAACAGTTCGACGCGTTGAACAGTAGCTACTACGGAACACGACGCAACAAGCCAACTAGTGGCATGGGGCGATTGGCACCACCCACGACTGCCGACCCGATGGAGAACGACAAGGACGATGCGACGCATCGGCTTGCAAAAAATGAGACGTGCAAATTTTGCGGCGCTACAGGACATCGTATCTTGGCGTGTTGGAAAATGAAGAGAAGCCGTGCGGAGCTGAGGGACAAGAACAGTGTGGCACCCCCGAAGCAGAAAACGGACAACGTGGCAACTTCGCACAGTTACTGCGCACAGCTTGCAAGGACGACATCAGCCACTGGGATCAACAGTTACCAACGCTTGAGTTCGCTTACAACAACGCGTCGCATGCGGCCACAGGGAAATCTCCTTTCTTCCTGTGCTATGGACGAGAACCACTTACACCACAGCAGCCAACTACACCGGCACACGTCCAAGCCGCACACGACTTCGTCACCACCATGCAGCAACTATGGGAGAAGACTCAGCGGCGTCTCACCACGATGCAGAACTCCCAGAAGCAGTATGCCGATCGACAGCGACGAGATCACTCAGTAGCAGTCGGAGATCAGGTGCTTCTCGACACACGCAACTTGGACTTGTCTCACATTCCGTCCAAGCTCCGCCCTCGTTTCTGTGGTCCCTTTCGCGTTGAGGCGATGGTGACACCAGTTACATTCCGCTTGCGCTTACCTACTACATGGAAGCTTCACAACGCTTTCCATGTTCAGCTACTGAAGCCCTACAAGGACCCCAACCAGCAGTTCACGGGACGTCAGCTACCACCACCACCACCGGTTCTCATACAGGATGAACCAGAGTACGAGGTGGAACGAGTTCTCGCTCATCGACGCAGACGCGGCAACACGCTCGAGTTCCTGATACGTTGGAAGGGATATGACCCATCGGAGGACAGTTGGGTTGCAGAAGCTGATATGGGCAACGCACGCCGTGCTCTCAAGGATTATCTTGTCAAGCAGGGTGTTTCTCACGCCACCCAGCTTTGAGGGGGGGACGTGTGAGAGTACGACGGCTTTGCTGGGAATTACTAGCTTGATTATGCTTTATTATGCATTATCTAGCTTAGCTTTGCTTTATTTTGCTTGCTTTTGCTAGATTTCCTAGGTTCGTTGCTTTTACTATATTATTATAGTTATAGGCACCGAACTAGGTTGAGTGCACCGAATTCTAGGCTTTTCGGTTGCCACCGAATTGCCTTCTACCGAATTCGGGAAGGACCCGTTCGGGACGCTTCGTGACCCGCGGAACCTTCTAGTAACACCAGGGTTACTGCCTTTGTGTCGAGCCTATATATAGCCTCGCCTTGTACCCAGGTGCATTATTCAATAGTTCAATCTTTCCTGAACCAGATCCTCACAACGAGGGGAGGTGGAGGCCTGACAGTGAGCCAGACGGAATCAACCACCGGGCACGGGAGCACCGTGGTGGACCGTACAAGAACTGGGCCCCCTGAGGGGTCAGCCAGTGAGACTGCAATAGGTGCAGCGAATGGTGTGAGTGCAGTACTGTCGCGAAAGAAGCAGCGGGAAGCACCTGAGTCAAGCGTGAAAGTGTGCAAGGCCTCAGCAGGCGCAGTACCTGAGAGAGCAGACTCGCTAGCACATAGGGCAGCAGCCTCTATGCCTGGGTCAGGCGGGAAACACACAAGTAACAGTCACCATCAGCACTAACCTCCAATGCATACATGACAGCAATAGTAGCATCGTAGCCAAGAGCAATGATGTCTACACCAGCCCTAAGCAGCTCATGCCAGCGAGGGCGCTCCATCTCCTCGCCCATCTCCTCACGCTTGGCGTCGTCAAGGCGGGAGAAGCAGCAGTGCTGTGTGTGAAACTTCCCGCATGTCTGACCCTTGCGGTCACCTGTGCGAATGACATACGGGCAGCGACCACTACTCCCAGACGCCCCACGCTGAGCAAGCCACTCACGAAGCAGTTGGGACGTACAAGGACGCTGCTACTGCTGTTGTTTCTGGCCAGCGCCAGCGCCTCCACCCCGACCGAAACCGCCACCGCCGCCCCGGCCGCCGCCGCCGCCGCCACCGCCGCCGCCACCCCCTCCGCCGCCACCGCCTCCACCGCCGTTACCGGCGCTGCCACTCGCGCCAGCACTCCCGCCACCACTCCCTCCGCCACCTCCTCCTCCTCCACCGCCTCCACCACCACAACCCCGGTGCCACCTCCCCTTCCCTTGGCTCTCTTGCCCTTGCCATTGCGACGCCTCCCACTAGGAGTAGAAGTAGCACCTACGGACTCAGCACCAAGGAAGTCGACAATAGCAGCAGTAGCGAAGCAGGGGGCGAGGGGAGAGGGAAAGCACCCCTCAAAGATGGGGGTGGGAGGAGCGTCACGAGCAGCAGCTATAGCGACAATGCTCTTCTCTGCAGCAAGGAGGTGCTCCTCTAGGAGGTTAACAGTGAGCTCGGTGGGACAGCGAGCGAGAAAGTGGTCCCTGACCGAGCTGAGAGAGTTAGGGAGACGGGTGACTATGAAGTGGAGGGTCCAGTACATCGGAGGCGGGTTCTTAGCTGCGAACTCGCGAAGGCGAGTGTCACTAGTGCGAAGGTGGGTGATGAGATCGGCAACTGTGTCGAAGGTGGACAGCTCAGGAAACAGGTAGGGCAGCAAAAATAAGGTGGCTAAGCGCAGCAGTGGAAGCGGAGGTGTAGCGAGCAACTATAGTGTCGTACAGGGCCTTTGCGGTTTTGTGTTCGCCAAAATGCGTGAGCTCGGCTAACGACAGATAGTTGCGAACTGCTAGGCGAGCAGCGGCGTCACGAGTCTGCCACTGGGAACGGGCGCTAAGCCCAGCTGTGGAAGGAGGAGCGGCTGAGGCACCAGGCGTGTGGTCAAAAAGCAAAACATTGTCCTTGCTAGCGCTCATTAAGAACAGCTGCAGGTCATCGAGCCAGGTTTTGAACTGAATCCGGCGGCCCTCAGTGTCGAACGACAGAACACGGAGGGTGGCCATAGCGGGTGGCCGCAGGAGGGGCATGCGCAGAGGCGGTGCGCAGAGCAGCAAGCTGCCGACGGGGCGGCAAGGCAGGCGGCACGCAGGGCTGCAAGCGGCCAGCAGGGCAGCAGGGCGGGTCCCGCTCAGGGAGCTGCATGGCAGCAGGTTGGGCGGCACGCGGGCGCAGCAGGCAGTTGCAGCAGCAGGGCGGGTGGCGCATGGGGCTGCGGGGCGGCGCGACGGGCGGTGCGCGGTCGTAGCAAGCAGCCGCGACAGCAGGGCGGGCGGTGCGTGGGGCTGCGGGGCGGCACAACGGGCGGTGCGCGGGCGCAGCAAGCAGCCGCGACAGCAGGGCGGGCGGCGCGCGGGCGCAACAGGCAGCCGCGGAAGCAGGGCGGGCGGCGCACAGGGCTGCGGGGCGGCGCGAAGAGCATCGCGGGGGTGCAGCAGGCAGCCGCGGCTGGAGGGCGGGTGGCGCACGGGGCTGCAGAGCAGCGCGACGGGTCGCGCACGCGGGGCGTAGCAGGCAGGGCAGCGCGCTAGAAAAAACGTGTGCTGCAGCAGTGGCGCGCGGCCAGCAGGGGCAGCGCGCAGGTGGCGTGCGCGAGGCAGCGCGACGCGGGGTAGGGCAGTGGGGTAACGAGGCAACTACTGTCAGAATGGTGAGCCCTTAAAAAATAGTCCTTAAGAAGGACCTGCTCTATACCATGTCGAGAGAGAAACAATAATGTGTCAACTATGAGAGTATTGGGGTACATAATGGAAACCCTTAAGGGGTTGTACCCCATATTGGCTACTACAATACAGCCTACACATACTAATATAACTTATATAGTTTGACAAAGGGCGCGGGAGGAAGGGGCGGAGAAAAATAGGGGTTCAGGGGATGAGGAGAGCGATGATGAGTTGGGCCATGAATGGGCGGCTGCGATTGAAGTCGGTGCAGTAGAGAGAGATGGCAACCGACTTCCTCACCAAGCGTCTGCCACATCAACAGTACCAGCACTACTCCAACCTTACCGGAGTAGTCAAGCGAGTCAGCTCTCAGCACGCCCGGGAATGAAGGGGGGTGTTACGATATGACAATTTATGAGCAGGCATTCTTATAGGCTGTAGGTGTCAACGGGAGTTGTATGTTGGCCCCGTCCTCGCTTGGGCGGTGCCGACTTCGTGGTCGGGTGTAGGGTGCAGCCGACCTGCAGCAGTGGGCGAGTTGGTCGACGAGGTTGGTCGACCTGCACGGGGAGCCATTGCATAGGCGCCGACTTCGTAAGGGTGCCAACTTCGGGTGGTCGACCTGGGCAGTCGACCAGACCTTCTGGTCGACCTGGGAAGTCGACCAGACCTTCTGGTCGACCTGGGAAGTCGACCAGACCTTCTGGTCGACCTGGGAAGTCGACCAGACCTTCTGGTCGACCTGGTAAGTCGACCAGCCCTTCTGGTCGACCTGGGAAGTCGACCAGACCTTCTGGTCGACCTGGTAAGTCGACCAGCCCTTCTGGTCGACTTGGGAAGTCGACCAGACCTTCTGGTCGACCTGGGAAGTCGACCAGACCTTCTGGTCGACCTGGGAAGTCGACCAGACCTTCTGGTCGACCTGGTAAGTCGACCAGCCCTTCTGGTCGACCTGGGAAGTCGACCAGACCTTCTGGTCGACCTGGAGTGACGTCGACTTGGAGCTGGTCGACCAGGGGGTAGTGGTCGACCTGGGGAGGTCGACTGGAGGTGGCCGTCGACTTGGGAGGTCGACCGGCACATACCAGAGGCAGTGGTCGACCTGGGGAGGTCGACCGGAAGTGGTCGTCGACCTGGGTGGTCGACGGGCACGCACAGGAGCCTCTGGTCGACCTGGTTGCTCGGTCGACCAGGTTACCTGGGTGACGAGGTTCTGCGGAGGCATGCGACGTTCGCCCAGGTGGTTTTGGCGAGGACGACCTCGGTGATGGTATCCCGAGGTCGACGTGGTGCATCAGAGGCAGTCGTCAGCACGTAGTTGATGTGGTGTGTGCGCTGTGCAGGTGACGAGGCACTGCACACCAATCATCTGCGAAGTAGGTGCGCTGCTGTCCTGCGGGAGCAACGCCGGCGCGCCGTCAACCTGCGATGTTGGCACGCCGTCGACCTGCAGTGTTGGCAAGCCGCGACTCTGCACCGCTGGGGCGCGGTCGACCAGGTCGTGCTGGCACGCGGTCGACCGTGCTGCGCTGGCAGTCGTCCTGCTTGCATGCTAGCTCTGATGTAGTCTTGCCTTGCCAACTTCATTGTATCATTGTTGTCAACTTTCTCTAGTAAAACTCTTGCCAAATTACCTTGTGAACTAGCAAGCAGTGTGTACACTAGGAAAACGACTAAGGACCAACGAACGCAGAGATCACACGAGCACCCGTGCCTAGCCCGTAGTCTAGCTCCCGTTGTAGTAGTTATCTCCGCATGGTGCGGTGAGCGTGGAGGGCACACGACTTACTTTTCAGTCGGGTCGACGTAGACATCACTTACCTAATTCGTCGTTGTAGGCCGGCAGCTGTGCGTTGGTCACTATGGTAGGAGCCGTAGGTGATGCAGGGGTGGTGGACACCCTGGAGGCACGGCTAGAGGACGCGAGGAGACGCCATGACGCCCAGGAGTACGGAGCAATACCCTGGGCGGTCGTCGAGGCTGGACTCCGCACCATGTGGGCGACGGAGCACCCTTCTCGACCTGCCTCTCCTCGACCGGTGAACGACGAAGGCGGCGTCGACATGGGCGTCAACGCCGGTGGTGGTCAAGTCGGCAGCAGTGCGGGAGGCACGTCGAGGCAGCGTGGTGTGATTCACGCCGATGAAGTCGGCGTCGTTCAGGCGCGAGGGATGCGGTCGTCGGCGGCTGCAGGCTCCTTGCAGGGTGACGTCGGAGGTCGACGAAGTGGATCTGTGCCGATGTCGGCGACCCAGGTGACAGCAGGCGGGATTGCACCGAGCTACGGCTACTTCAAGTTCACGCCGGACAGGATCTTGGTCACTCCGCCGCTCACTGGTCGACCCGACATACTCACCTGGAAGGAAGCCATCGAGCCCCAGCTGGAAATGGCCGGGCTGATCAGCTTTGCTCGAGGCACCGTGGCGACGCCGGACGATCCCGACTTGCGTGCGGAGTTTCGTGCCGTGCAGCTGTTGACCTTCACAGTCATCTCCCGGTGCTGCTCGCCGGGCGTGCAGATCGCCTTGAAGTGGTGCCGAGAGTACCTCGACGCCGGCCACCGGGCGTGGCACTTCATCGAGTCGACCTACCAAGTCACCGACGACTTGTTCATCGCACAGCTGGAGGGGCAGCTGACGCACCTGCGTATGGGCGACGAGGAGACGGCGACCGACTACTGCAATCGGGCCCGGCGAATTCTCGCCACCATCAGGATGGCTGGCGCGGAGTACTCGACGGCGTCGTACGTCACCCACGTCATGCAGGGACTCTCGAGTAGCTACAACCTTCTGAAGCGGCTGTCAATGGCGCCGAGCACCAGGACGACGCTCAACGAGGACAACTTGACCTCGTACATCCTGCAGGACGAGGCGATGCAGGAGGCAGAGCGGTCACAGGAGCTCTTGGCACAGGCGAACCTCGTCGCCCCGGCGAAGCAAGGAAGTCGACCGGGGCAGCGCGGACAGCCTGGCGGCGGTGGTAGCAGTGGCTGGAAGCTGGCCAAGGAAGTCGACAAGAAGAAGTCGACCAAGGACAGCGGTCGAGGAGGAGGAAGTCGACGTCGGGAGTGCTGGCTGTGTGGCGACCCCGACCATCTCTCCTTCGAGTGCCCCGACCGCAGTGACTCCGACGACGACGACGCCAAGGGTGGCCGCGGGAGGTCGGGCAGTCGTCGTCCTCGGCGAGGAGGAAACCAGTCACGCAATGAGAAGACGTCGACCAAGTCGTCGACCTCGGCGAAGGACGCCGACTCCTCTGCTGGCGGCAAGGGGAAGGACGACAAGTCGGCGTCGTGCTCTCTGGTCGGCGTCGTGGAGCCGACCGTCTCGCTGGCGCCGGAGGCCGGCGAGGACTTCCAGGCGGTGGCGGCAGCTGTGCAGGCGAATCCGGCGGTGGTCCTGCTCGACAGCGGCTGCTCCCACCACCTGATGGGGACGAAGGACGCCTTCGTCGACTTGGGGCCAAGCGGCGACGTGAAGCACGTGCGTGGCTTCAATGGGGCGCTGCAGGACGTCCAGGGCCGCGGCACCGTCGCCCTGCAAGGCGAGGCCGGGAAGCAGGTGCTCATCCCCGACGTACTGTACGTCCCGGGTGTGCGGGCAAACCTGCTGTCGTCTGGCCAGCTGAAGGAGCATGGCGTGAAGCTGCACGAGGACGGCGACGGGATGCTGCTCGTCTCGGCAGCAGGAGAGGTGCTTGGTCGGGCGACGTACTCCGGGCGAGTCCTCTGCACCGACCTGCGTCCCTGCTCGACGAAGTCGACGTCACCCACGCCGGAGGTTGTGGCCCTGCGGGCGATCGTCTCGAAGACGAGGTCGACGCCGGACAGGCTGCATGCTCGGCTTGCACACATTGGCATGGACACCATCAGGCGCTCGGCGAAGAACGAGGTCGTCATTGGGCTGGACCTCAAGTCGGCGACGGGCGCCGACTCACCGTGTGTCTCGTGTGTCGGCGGGAAGCTGGCGAGGCACACCTTCCCCGACCACGGCTCCGACGCCGACGACGTGTTGGCCGTCGTACACATCGACTTGTGCGGGCCATTCCGCGTGGCTGCCAAGGACGGCAGCCTGTACTTCTTGCTGCTAAAGGACCGCAAGACTCGCTACGTGTGGGTGCGGCCGGTCGCCAAGAAGTCCGACGTGTTGCGAAAGTTCGAGCAGTGGCTGGTGATGGCGGAGCGACAGACCAAGAAGTCGGTGCTAATGCTGCGCTCTGACCGGGGAGGGGAGTTCCTCGGAAAGGACTTCACCGCCCTCGTGGACGGCAAGGGGATCCTCCACGACCTCACCTGCCCATACACTCCGCAGCAGAACGGCATGGCGGAGCGGGAGATGAGGACGGTGGTGGAGTCGGTGCGGACGATGCTGCTGCACATGGGCGTCCAGCACCACTGGTGGCACCTCGCTTTGCGGCAGGCTGTCTGGGTCCGCAACTGCCTGGAGAGGTCGGCGACGCCGGGGACGACACCGTACCAGTTGCTCACCGGGAAGAAGCCCGACTTGTCGCTGGCGCGCGTGTGGGGCTGCATGGCGCAGTTCCTGGTCCCCGAGCAGCAGCGTGGTGGGAAGCTGAAGCCGAAGGCCCGATGGGGCCTTCATCTCGGCGTGTCGGAGGAGAGCAAAGGCTGGGAGCTCCTCGACATCGCCGACAACCGGGTGGTCACCACGTCGGACGTGGTGTTCTACGAGGACATGTCGCTGGAGGTGTGGAAGTCGGAGCACGGGCCAGTGTCCGGACGGACGCCGAGCACTCCGCCGACCGACACCTCGACGGCGACGCTGCCTCTGCTCGCGGCGGTCGGTGAGCTCGCTGCTGGGGACATCGCGGTCGACCATCCTCCTTCCCCTCCTCCCACGACCCATGTTTCTCCCCTCGTGGCTGCCATGCGTGGACTGACTCCGGTGTCGGCCTCCGGCGATGAGGGGAGTAGTGGGACGTCGCCTGCGGCCAAGAGCATCGCCGGTGGCCGACGTGACGGGCAGCAAGTCGACGTGGGAGTGAAGTCGACGCCGACAGGGGAGCAGGCAGCAACAAGGCCGACCAAGGAGCAGTCGGCGACCTGGCAGTCGACAGGGGAGCTGACCGCAGGGGAGGAATCGGTCGGGACGCCGACCGAGGTGCAGCAGGACGACGAGGACGATGAAGGGGAGCAGTTGGGCGACGAGGAGTCCACCGACAGTGACGTGGGAGAGGCCCAGGCTGGACCACGGCGTACAGGCCGCCTTCGGAGGCCTCCCGACTTCTTCGTCCCGGCTGCCTTCACCACGGTGTATGACGTGGTCGACGAGGACGACGACCTGCTGTACGACGACGTTGATGAGGATGTAGACCTGCTGGAGCTCGACCCCGACATGCACGCCGACCCCGAGCACCGTTGGGATATCTCCACGATGACGGTGAAGGAGGCGCTGGCTAGCTGGAAGGGTCCGGCGGTGAAGGCCGCCATGGAGGAGGAGATCCGCAGCCTCATCGGCATGGGGACGTGGGAGCTGGTCGAACGCCCACCCGGGGTCAACATCATGAAGAACCGGTGGGTGTTGACGACGAAGTACCACATCGACGACACCGTCGAGCGCGAGAAGGCGAGGCTGGTCGTGAAGGGCTTCACGCAGGTGTATGGCGCCGACTACGACGAGACGTACGCGCCGGTGAGCAGCTACGTCACGCTGCGGATTTTCCTCAGCATCGTCGCCGTCTTCGACCTCAACCTGATGCAGCTCGACATGAAGAATGCCTTCCTGCAGAGCAAGCTCGACCGTGTGCTTTACATGTACCAGCCGGACTACTTCAATGACGGGACCGGCCGGGTGTGCAAGCTGCTGAAGAGCCTGTACGGGCTGAAGCAGTCGCCGCTGCTGTGGTATAAGGCTCTCAACGACGTGCTGGTCGGTGCTGGCTGGAAGAAGAGTCAGGTCGACGAGGCTCTCTACTTCAAGGTCGGCGTCGACAAGGTGACCTGTTGGGTGCTGGTCTACGTCGACGACCTGCTCGCCGCCAGCAGCAGCCCCGAGATGCTGAAGGAGCTGAAGGAGCTGCTGGAGGCCGCCTTCGAGCTGCGCGAGATCTCACCGGTGCAGAAGTACCTCGGGCTGGAGATCGTGCGCGACAGGTCGGCGGGGAAGCTGTGGCTGCACCAGCAGGGCTACGCCGACAAGCTGCGTAGGCGTTTCATCGATGAGGAGCAGGGCGGTCGGACCCCGAAGACGCCGGTCTCAGTCGACGCCTACGCCGAGCTCACCTTCGACGACGAGGAGGCGCAGGAGCGACAGGAGGAGGAGTACCGGCAGAAGGTCGGCTCGCTGCAGTTCGCGGCGACAACGACGAGGCCGGACATCACCTTCGCCTGCAGCAAGCTGGGGAGCGGCCTCACGGTGAGGAGCGACCAGCACTGGCGCGAGGTCAACCGCTGCCTTGCCTACCTCGCCAACACGCGTGACACCGCCCTGGAGTTCGGCGGTGGACCTGAGTCGCTGGAGCTGGTCGGCTACGTGGACGCCGACGATGCCGGCGACAAGCAGAACAGGACGAGCACGGGCGGCTACGTGTTCGTCTACGGAGGAGCCGCAGTCTCCTGGTCGAGCCAGCGCATCAAGTGCGCGACGCTGTCGTCGACCGAGTCGGAGTACGTGGCGGTCGTCGAAGCCGGCAAGGAGGGACGCCGACTTCGCTTCCTCCTGGCAGAGTTCCAGCAGCTAGATGCTGGGAGGCCGACGGTCCTAAGGGTGGACAACAAGTCGGCCATCACAGTCGCCGAGGGCATGGGGTTGACGAGCAACCTCAAGCACATGGAGCGGCGACAGGCCTGGTTGCAGCACATGGTGAAGCGGGGGAAGTTTGCGCTGCAGTACATCCCGACCGCTGAGCAGCCGGCCGACTTCTTGACGAAGGCGCTGCACTATCCGGCCTTCAACCGGTGCTCCGTTGCAATCGGCCAAGTGCGTCTGGCCGACGTGGGCGACGGCGACGACGACGTGCAGCAGTAGGTGCCATGCCCTCTTGCATGGCTGGTGCGGTGGACAACGTGCTGTGGGTTGGGTGCACGTCGACGAGCTTTTCTCCGAGAAGTACTGTCGTGTGGGCTGGGGGCCCAAGCGTGAACGCGGCAGGGGAGTGTCAACGGGAGTTGTATGTTGGCCCCGTCCTCGCTTGGGCGGTGCCGACTTCGTGGTCGGGTGTAGGGTGCAGCCGACCTGCAGCAGTGGGCGAGTTGGTCGACGAGGTTGGTCGACCTGCACGGGGAGCCACTGCATGGGCGCCGACTTCGTAAGGGTGCCAACTTCGGGTGGTCGACCTGGGCAGTCGACCAGACCTTCTGGTCGACCTGGGAAGTCGACCAGACCTTCTGGTCGACCTGGGAAGTCGACCAGACCTTCTGGTCGACCTGGGAAGTCGACCAGACCTTCTGGTCGACCTGGTAAGTCGACCAGCCCTTCTGGTCGACCTGGGAAGTCGACCAGACCTTCTGGTCGACCTGGTAAGTCGACCAGCCCTTCTGGTCGACTTGGGAAGTCGACCAGACCTTCTGGTCGACCTGGGAAGTCGACCAGACCTTCTGGTCGACCTGGTAAGTCGACCAGCCCTTCTGGTCGACCTGGAGTGACGTCGACTTGAAGCTGGTCGACCAGGGGGTAGTGGTCGACCTGGGGAGGTCGACTGGAGGTGGCCGTCGACTTGGGAGGTCGACCGGCACATACCAGAGGCAGTGGTCGACCTGGGGAGGTCGACCGGAAGTGGTCGTCGACCTGGGTGGTCGACGGGCACGCACAGGAGCCTCTGGTCGACCTGGTTGCTCGGTCGACCAGGTTACCTGGGTGACGAGGTTCTGCGGAGGCATGCGACGTTCGCCCGGGTGGTTTTGGCGAGGACGACCTCGGTGATGGTATCCCGAGGTCGACGTGGTGCATCAGAGGCAGTCGTCAGCACGTAGTTGATGTGGTGTGTGCGCTGTGCAGGTGACGAGGCACTGCACACCAATCATCTGCGAAGTAGGTGCGCTGCTGTCCTGCGGGAGCAACGTCGGCGCGCCGTCAACCTGCGACGTTGGCACGCCGTCGACCTGCAGTGTTGGCAAGCCGCGACTCTGCACCGCTGGGGCGCGGTCGACCAGGTCGTGCTGGCACGCGGTCGACCGTGCTGCGCTGGCAGTCGTCCTGCTTGCATGCTAGCTCTGATGTAGTCTTGCCTTGCCAACTTCATTGTATCATTGTTGTCAACTTTCTCTAGTAAAACTCTTGCCAAATTACCTTGTGAACTAGCAAGCAGTGTGTACACTAGGAAAACGACTAAGGACCAACAAACGCAGAGATCACACGAGCACTCGTGCCTAGCCCGTAGTCTAGCTCCCGTTGTAGTAGTTATCTCCGCAGTAGGAGCCGACCAGGGCCTCAGAAGTCAGTGAAAAAAATTCTCATTTAGGTAAAAAAGGCTGAGATTTCAATCCTCTTTTAGGACTGAGGCTGATTTTTCAGCAATTCGTTGAAAAGAAACAGGAAAATATTTATAGATTTGTAGTGTAAAATGGCATTAAATGGCCGATTTGTCTGATTTTCAGCAAAACGTTTTGTACCAACTCTAATTTTTTAGCCTAGGCCAAAACGAATCTGAGGCCCTGGAGCCGACTCTACCGAGTATAAAGGCGAGGAGTCAGAAGAGTTGAAGCGACACCAGCAACCGTCAGATCAAGACCGATGCAGGCAGAAACATTTGAAGTGAAAAGAGCGGGAACATGTTTAAAACGGGTTCTCGTGCCTCACGGTTTGAACTTCGTTGAAATAAGGGAATGTACCATTTACAGTACACAACTAAACTAGGTCTTTTTGTATTCTTTTGTATTTCCTAGGAAAGAACACAAAACCCTGCTGTATAACAAGGTTTTTACCGATGAATTTTTTCACTAACTTACAACCGAGCTAACAATTTCAACGAAAACTTAAAGTCCAATACATTAAACTTGATTTCTAGCCTACACACCATTTTCAGGATCAGTCTAGCCTAAGGCCTACTCCTCGTCCGATTCAGGCTCCGTGGAGTTGTTGCCAAAAAACCCGTCTGCTTGGACGTCGTCATCTACCTCTACCTCGTGGGACAGCTGAGCTCTCCGGTGCGCCAGCACCAGTCCGTCTTCACTTCCGTCAAGGGCATTGCTGATGCCGCATGTCAGGAATGCCTTCTTAATCAGGTCGGCGGGCACGGCTTTCCACGCCCGTGAAATCCACTTGAGCACCACCTCCGGAGGTGGTTTCTTGATGTTCCCTGCACCACAAACACGGGGGTGGGAAACGAGAGTCCACACGCAGGCAGACAAGCAGATGAAACGGTCACGGGAGAACACTTTGCGTACCTGCGAGTGTCAGGATGTTCATGCCGTCCTGCTCGAACCAGGTCTGGTACTGCTGCCGAACACTCGCCTTGAAGCTTTTGTTGACCGACACATCGAGCGGCTGCAGGTCTGCCGTGCATCCCGCCGGGATGACCGCCGGCACGAGGTTGAGTTCCGCGAATTTCGCCTTGACTTCGGGAGTCAGGTGACCACGGTAGGAGTCGAGCACCAGCATGGCGCTACGGCTCTGTACTCCGAACCTCGGTTTCAGGAATGGCACCACGCCTTTGGCGAGCCACTCGATGACGCCCGAGGCCTCCATCCACCCGTTAGCTTGGCAGCCGACCACGATATCTACATACAAGCAAGCGGTGGTTAGATTTTAATCTACGTAGATTTACCCCTCTGGAACGCGCGCATCGACTTCAGCTTCTTACCGTTCGGGAAGTCTCCCGTTGGGAGGGTCTTGCGCTTGAAAAACACCCACGGCTTCAACTTCTCGCCAGTCGCCGTGCACGCCAGCATCACAGTGACTCGCTCCTTCTGGTATCCACTGCTGCGGATGGGCACCGACTTCACGCCCGTCTGCTCCATCATGGTAGTCGCCGGCATCTCCAGCCACAAAGGCGTCTGGTCGGCATTGATGATGTAACGGTTGTCGATGTCGTACTCGTGGCGTGCGTCGCGGACATACTGCCATAATTCCTTGCACTGCTCCGCCACGTCTGCGTACGGGGAGGGAGGGACGGTTAAAAAGGCGGATGAGCACCGCGGCAAATAAACATACATGGGAAAGAAAGTACAGAGATTCAAGCAAGAAAATCAAGAAAGGATGACAGTGCACGGACGGGCACTTACGCTGCAGTGTCTTTTGTGCCACCTTTGTTTTCATGCGCACGGTGAGATTCCACCGCTTGCGGAACCGCTCCGTCCAGCGCTGACTCGCCTTCCACTTGACGTCCGGGAACAACACCTCCATCACCTCTTTTGACCATTCTTGCAGCCGGCCGACAGATACTGCCACACCGTGTTAGAGATTAAGGACCGAGTCTATGAAGAATAGGTGCCCAAATAACTCAAAATCGTTGGACTTAATCTCTGGACAGAAAAGTCGTGTTACAAGAAACGTCGTCGCCGAAAAGTTCAACGTAAAAATCTTACGAAAACCGAGTATGTTGTAGCTCTAGTCCGTGGCTACAATTCCCAATTTGAATCACGTTGATTGGTGAACTAAATCGTGAGTTATCTGTTTCGGCGCACAAGGGGTAAGCTGTCATAAAATCTTTAACTCAATCACAATTAACTCACAAGTTCTCACAAGTTCACACAAGAGAGTTAGAGTACCAATAAACCAGGTAGGAGGGAAGAGGAGGACGAGAGAGAAGGTCCCAAGGGAGTCCCCAACCAAGGAAAACCCCATGCCACACAATTCCCCTCTCCATAGGATACCCAACTTCCACTTTTGTCACTATCCCAAACCTCCACAATCCACCTCAACCCAACTTGGCCACACTTGCCAACCTGGTTTGGCTTCTCCCAACCACATGGCAGCAATCTACAGTGATGGGTTCGAATTTTCCAACCCCAAAAGTCTGTACCCCATAATGAGTCACTCAACAAGTTCCCACAGTCGCCATAACCAAAGACCAGAAAGCATACGAACTCCAACCTTCGTAACTTTCTTGTTCTTGCTCCGATCGCGACGATTCTTGGTTCGTCGGGAAGCTCTTGAACTGAGGAGTCATTTCCGATATCTGCCCAAGTCAAATAGAATTCACACACACTCAGGAAATCCAAACCGCACAAAACACAAATTCTTACACACGTTCACATCACCCATGCAACACACGAACACATGATGGGAGGCAGACAGACGTGAATGCAAATGATTGCATCACACAACACACCGCGGCGTCGCCAGTCCAGGAGTTGGGCGTACACCTTCATCTCCATGGGTCTGTACCAGGACGACCTTCCGCGCCCATGAAGTCGACGCTGAGCGCCGTGTGCAGCCTTGAGCTCCTCCGCTTGGTTTTTCCACTCCGTGAGGCATTTGCGGTGTATGTCGGACTCCCGCGCAACCTCGCTTATCGATGCCGCAAGCTCCAGCCGTACGAGCCACTTCAGTTTCTCCTGGGCGGTGTAGCGCTAACGTGTGTGTTGAGTCATCTTGTGCCTGGGAGAGGGGGGGCGGGCATCACGGTTCTCAGAAGAGGGGTGGGGTCGTTTCTTGTTAATAGGCGGATACATTGGTATTGGCATCTTCGCGCGTGGTGTGTCGCGCCACCAAGATTCCACGCCGTCAACGTCGGCGGCCTCACAATCGGGGAAGACGTCCTCCTCGGCGCCTTCTTCACCATCGATTCCACCGTCGCCTCCACAGCCGCCTTCCGCGTTGCCGTCGCCAGTGGGTTGTTTATCGGCGGCCACGTCATCGTCGGCGCCCACGGCCGACTCGTCCCACGTGCACTCGTCAGGATTTCCCCACCGCGGGGCAGTCGGCGGAGCAGCGATGACCACATCGGGAGCCTTGGGTGTGTCCGGTTCAGACAGCCACTCGTCGAAGGTGGCTGGCAAATAAAGCTGGAGCACGGGCCGTTGGTGAGAATTCGGGTCAGGAACAGGAGGACTCGGAGGAATCGGAGGAGCGGGAGGAGTAGGAGGAGCAGGAGGTACAGGAGGAGCAGGCGGTGCAGGTGGTGCAGGTGGCACTGGAGGCGATGGTGGCTCACGGGTATACCACCCGTCCGCGGTAAGTCGTCATGGGCGTGGTGGTTTCTTCTTGAAAAGAAAGTGCGTCCCACTGAATTCCGCCATGGCTTCGCCAGCCAGGCGGGCTAGACTAGAAACAGAATGTAAAAAAACGAGGAAGATGTCAGAATGTGATGGTTGGCTAGCCTGCAGTGGGGTACTCTATAGCGAGTACAACCCGAATTAGGGTTTCCTATATGTACTCAACTGCTTGCTAGTGAAATTCCTCTTTGCGTGTTTCTCGTTTTCGCCTGCTATCTTGACATGCTATCAGAGCAGGTCGACCCTCCTGGGTCGATCCTGTGGGTGGTCCCGCCCGATGCTTCCGCTGCTGTCTTGTGTGTCGCGCGCCCCGTGGCGCGCGACGGATTTTTCTTCCCGCCACGCGCTCGGGGCGCGTGGCGGTTTTCTGCTCGCCGCGCGCACGAATCGCGCGGCGGTTTTCTGCCCGCCGTGCGCCCCGAGGCGCGCGGCGGTTTCCTACCCCGTCGACCCGCGCGTCGCCCCCCGTCGCCCGTCGAAGCGCCCCCCGTCGCCCGTCGAAGCGCCCCTGGGCCCCGCGCGGGCCGCGCGCGGCCTGTGCGACCTGCGCCAGGCCCGCGCGCGGCCCGTACGGGCTGCGCCAGGCCCGCGCGCGGCCCGTACAGCCTGCGCGCGGCCCGTACGGCCCGCGCCAAGCCCGCGCGCGGCCCGTACGGGCTGCGCCAGGCCCGCGCGCGGCCCGTACGGGCTGCGCCAGGCCCGCGCGCGGTTCGTTCGGCCTGCGCACACCGTCCCCCGAGCTGCTGACCGCGCCCCACCCCTGCTGCTGCCCGCGCTCCTGTTTTAGGGTTTGGGGGTGGAGAGTATGGGGGTGCCGTGTGTGTGAGCCGTCCCCTGCTCCTCCTCCTCCTCCTCCTCCGTCTCCCACTGCTGCAGCTACCGCTGAGGGGGGTGGATGTGTTGGAGCCGTCGGAGTGGTACGAGGGGGGTGGCGTGTGAGCGGTGCTAGTGGTTCAACAGGGAGTGTGTGAACGGGGTGTGGGACAGTTGGGGGAGGTTGACCGGAGGTAGCCGACTAGTCGTCCGCAGCGCCTGAAGTCCAGGGAGCCACGACCCCCTGTGGCCTGAGTAGTCCGGGGCTCTGCGCAAGGTAGCCACAGTGTGAGCACTCCTGGTAGTCCAGAGAGCCACGACCCCCTGTGGCCTGAGTAGTCCGGGGCTCTGCGCCTGGTAGCCACAGTGTGAGCACTCCTGGGAGCACAGCGAGCCAGCTGCGTCTGTCGCCGTGTAGTCCGGGTTTAGCCTGGTAGCGACAGTACTACGCACTCCTGTGTCAGAGGTCCACTGGTGATCCCCGATTGATCCTAGGGAAGGGTTACAGGCACGTTGGCCTGGGGGGTTATGGGCGCACTCACCCGCTACACAAACAAGCCCTTTTATCCCAGTGGTTAGTGACTGGGATTCTGACATGGTATCAGAGCGAAGGTCTCGGGTTCGAATCCCGGTGTGTGCACCTCGGGCATCCTAGTGCGGGGGGGTGTCAGAGGTCCACTGGTGATCCCCAATTGATCCTAGGGAAGGGTTACAGGCACGTTGGCCTGGGGGGTTATGGGCGCACTCACCCGCTACACAAACAAGCCCTTTTATCCCAGTGGTTAGTGACTGGGATTCTGACATCCTGCTGCCAGTGTGTCTGCAGCTTCAGCCGTCGCCTCCCATCTTCTCGCCCCCACAGTTTCTCCTCCTCCTCACTTGCTCTCTGTGCTAGCCGCTAGCTTTGCTTATAATTGTGAACTACTGCTCTGCCTGCTTGTTGTATTGATTGTACCCCACTTTGACTATGGGGGTGTGTCAGAATGTGATGGTTGGCTAGCCTGCAGTGGGGTACTCTATAGCGAGTACAACCCGAATTAGGGTTTCCTATATGTACTCAACTGCTTGCTAGTGAAATTCCTCTTTGCGTGTTTCTCGTTTTCGCCTGCTATCTTGACAGAAGAGGGTGCAGAAATGGGCAACGACGGTGACCCTTGCGGGCTAGCGGCTCGGGGTCCTCGTCAATGACAGGCAGGAATCCCCGCCTACCCCCGTAGAGGAACCTGCGTGGCAGCATATACGCTACGCTGGCAGGGAATCTTCCCCACCCTTCGAGAGGGTTCGGAAGAAATGAACATGCGTAGCAGCGCATGCGGCTGTGATTGGGCCGCACGACAACATCCACGTCAGTGCTGTCACGTTCGATGGTTCTAGATAGCATTGTGCGGTGGGAAACCGAACCGCGGCTGTTTTTGCCTGAAAACCATGCACGATCCCACTTGTTGCATGGTCCGTTGGATTCGCCTTATTGCGGGCTTCAGTTTAGTATGTTTAAAAGTGAATTTCATTTTTTTTTTCCGTATTATAGGCGCATGCGCTTATACAGACACCTCAATTAGAAGCTCACCCCCCCAAAAAACACTTTTATTATAAGCGCACCTGCGCTTTTATCCGGGGTAATACGGTAGTGGTGTGACCAGGGTTGGCATTTCCAGGAAACCGGCCCTGTTATGATTTGACCCCCCTAAACGCTCACATCACTTCAGCCAGAAAGCGAGAAGTCTAAGCCTTGCAATCAGGACAGAGTGCACTGGAGAAACACACTTGACTGCTGGAGGTACTGAACTCATAAAATACAACACTACAAACAATCCCAAGCAAGTAGGCAACGGCAAGGTACGTAGGTTCAATTCAAAGCTTGGAAGAAAAGGACGCAACCGAGCTGGTTCTACGGTACATAGTTTCAGTGGAGGGGGTGAATTGTTCCAAGTTAGAGTACCACCGTATGTGCAAATGGCACTCTCTTGAGTGAAGGCAACCCATCAAGTACACAGGACAGAACGAATGTTGTAAGTGAACGGCGTATCCCTGGTTAAAGAGGCAAAAAAGGGGATGACAAAGAGGAAAGGATGACTGCAAAGTGTTGCCTGATGATTGGAGCACTGGAGAAGAAAGGGAAGCAGGAAGATAGTGCAGGCATGATGATCGATGCTGAAAAACTGGCCAGTCACTTACACATAAGAGTATGACAAAAACGGTACGTCTCCGGAAGACACAGCAACAAATTGGCCTTCACAGTTGTCTGTACGGTAATGGTACATCTTGCGGCAATTCGGAGAGTCGTTGATGCTACGAACATAAGAAAACGTGGTGGCCGGCCCAGCTGCAGCTGGGAGCTTCGTGCAGCCATTCAGGTTGAAGCGAGAGGTGTAGGGCCGAGAGGTATTGTCCTTGGCGCTTCGTTTCTCAATGAATGTGTAGCTGTCGGTACCGACTGTAGAGATTCCACCTGAGAAAGAATGGCAAAGGGAAGGACTCATGGGGATATTCGTTTGCATCTTCATCCATAGTAATGCACTTGCCATATTGCATCATTCTGCTCGCATTGCTGCTGCTTAACCCACCCCCCAGCCAGCCTAAGGTTTTGCCAAAAAGCAACAGCTTTTGACACTCATGTGTGGGAGTGAGGAGAGAGAGACGAGTGTTTGAGCGCACCCACAACACGTTTGGTGCCATTCCATAGCGCCAGGGCAATGGAGAGACTCACGAGAGGGAGTAGAGAGTAGAGAGCTGAGCGCGCATGCAGTGAAAAAGATCACCTGCTGCACATTTGGTGGCGGACAGCCCATTGCCTTGAGGGCACTCGCAGTAGGGCGAGTGAGGAGAGAGTAGGGCGAGTGAGGAGAGAGTAGGGCGAGTGAGGAGAGAGTAGGGCGAGTGAGGAGAGAGTAGGGCGAGTGAGGAGAGAGTAGGGCGAGTGAGAAGAGAGTAGGGCGAGTGAGGAGAGAGTAGGGCGAGTGAGGAGAGAGTAGGGCGAGTGAGGAGAGAGTAGGGCGAGTAAGGAGAGAGTAGGGCGAGTGAGAAGAGAGTAGGGCGAGTGAGGAGAGAGTAGGGCGAGTGAGGAGAGAGTAGGGCGAGTAAGGAGAGAGTAGGGCGAGTAAGGAGAGAGTAGGGCGAGTGAGAAGAGAGTAGGGCGAGTGAGGAGAGAGTAGGGCGAGTGAGGAGAGAGTAGGGCGAGTAAGGAGAGAGTAGGGCGAGTGAGAAGAGAGTAGGGCGAGTGAGGAGAGTGTAGGGCGAGTGAGGAGAGAGTAGGGCGAGTGAGGAGAGAGTACGGCGAGTGAGGAGAGAATAGGGCGAGTGGGGAGAGAGTAGGGCGAGTGGGAAGAGAGTAGGGCGAGTGAGGAGAGAGTAGGGCGAGTGAGGAGAGAATAGGGCGAGTGGGGAGAGAATAGGGCGAGTGGGGAGAGTGGATATTAGGGCGAGTGAGGAGAGCGGCGAGTAGGGCGACTGACCGTGAACACATTCGGTGGCGGTCATCCCATAGCCCTGCGGGCACTCGCAGTACGGCACCTGCACGTCACTGTTGGATGCCTTCACACTCTTGCACGTGCCTCCCGTGGGGCACGTGCCACACGGTGAGTCTGGTGAATGAGAAGGGGAGATGCAAGGGATGGGGAGAAGCAAGGGAGGGGTAAGCACAGGAAGAGGGATGGTGAAATGCCGTAGTGGGTATGGGGTTGATAGTGGAATGCACGAGGTATGGCGCTGCATGGCATGGGGTTGATAGACCATGTACCAAGGCATGACCCGAGGTGGGAATAGCAAAGCAGGAAATCTAGGCTCTCCCCAGTGGCAGGAGCGCCATGTTCACTTACCCCACTTGCAGTAGCGCTCGCCATTTCCATCCTTCTCACATTTGCCATCAGGCTCACAGCCCAGCGCCACACAGGCAGGATCTGCAGCAGAAGGGAAGAGAAGGGGGCAAGCGACAAAGATAGGGATTGTGCATTGATGCCATACGAGCATCCATCGGAATGACGTAGTGCGTGCATCACAGAGGCAAGAGGGTGGTACGGTGGACTGAAAGGCGCCATGACATCAGGGAGAGCAGCAAACCACCTCCTGTCCAATCACGCCCTTCCGAATCACAAGTTTCAAAGGGGTCTCTTTCAGAGAAACAGCTACTACCGTACCGTCCTTTGGCTGCAGCTGCGGCTGTGGCTGCGGCTGCGGCTGCGGCTGCGGCTGCGGCTGCGGCTGCGGCTGTTGCTGTGGCTGCGGCTGCGGCTGCGGCTCCTCCTTGGGCTGCTCGGGAGCAGCGCAGAGAACAGATGCCACGGAAGCACCCTGCCGGAGCCTCTTCTTTGTGCTTGGGAACCTGAAGGGCGTGGCAAGTGGAAACATAACCGATCACAACCCGCTTATTATTCCCTCCCCTCCCTTCCTGACACTTTCCTCTCTGCTCCTCCCCTCCCCTCCCCTCCCTCCCCAAGTCATACGCTGCTCACGGTCGCTCACGCATGGCCACACCACCCGCCACTCACATGGCACCGCTGACACACACCACCCGCCACTCACATGGCACCGCTGACACACACCACCCGCCACTCACATGGGCGCAGTGGAGTTGGGGTTGACCATAGAATCCACCTCCTTGCCCTGGCAGCCGCCCTTTTTGAACAGCTTCACCTGCGCGCACGACACACCCCCGGCGGTGCTGCCAGAAGCCACCACGCGGCCCTTCCACCACACTTGCACGTTCTTTCGCGTCGCCTTCCTGGGTACGCTCACGCAGCGCTGCTTGCTGAAGCTCAGCCGTGCCGCACCCACCTCCACCGTTGTGGTAACGCGCAGCTCTGACACCCCACTGCTGCTGCCAGCGCTGGTGCTTCCGGCGCCGGGGCTGCCAGCGGTGGTCTCTAGTGCAATCCTTGCATCAACCTTCATTAACTGCACTGCTGCAGAGGAGAAAGCAGAGGACGTGCAGAGAAGAGAAGAGAAGAGAAGAGAGAGAGCCAAGATCAGAGATAAAAAAGCTGTACTTCAGGATAGAGCTGAAAGTACTAAAAAGGTGGAAAGGAGAAGCAAGCAGGAAGGAAGGAATAGACAAGGGCTGACCACTCACTCGTACGCTTTGCAGAAATGAGAAGAGCAAGGGATTGCCTTGACCACTGACCGGCGATGAGGGCAACGACCAGCAGCAGGAAGGCGGCAGGAGAGGCGCGCATGGTGCTCATGATGGTGACGGTGGGGGCCCTGCGGGAGCGGCGGCAGAAGTGACAGCGGCCCTAGGGAGAGCGAGAGAACAGGCGCAGCAGAGGCGCAGAGAGCTTTCTGTTGCCACGTGCGAGTCACGGTCACGGTGTAGAGTGGCGATGGGTAAACCAGAGATGATAACAATAGCAGCTCGCTTTCCAACATGGCCACTGGAGTGTGCTGCGTGGTGGCTCTTATCGCGAGTTACGAGGGCGCGAGCCACGCATGGTAGCCGCCGCGTCATCTTAGTTTAAAGCGTGATGTGATGTGCTGCATATAATGCACGATGTGATTTGTAATGCAGTGCTTTCAGTGAGTTGACGAAGGCGATATGTCTTGAACTATAGCACAGTATGCGATAGTGTGCTTGGCGAGCTGCTACGACGAAATCGCAGCAGTTATTCTGGGAACTCGATGCGTGCGACGACTTGAAAGGCGAGGCGTCGGTACGTCAGGTGGTTCTTGACTTGAGAGTGCATCGCAGGGACGGAATAAATTGGAGAGGAGGAGACGGAGGCACTGTCGTTCACCAATCATCGATGGGACAACGCGGTGTGCTTTCCGTTCATCGCTTCCTTTTGTTTGACTAGCTTCCAATCAGGTTCAGCAGTGGAGATGTGCGACTGGGTGAACATCTCGCGAGACCAGCAGCTGCATTATATGGGCGCATCAAATAAAGACTACGCCAGGCAAGCGAATGGCAGCAGCTAACTTCTTGTAAGGAGGTTCGGGCTCAGTCGCAGGGAGGTCGCTCTGCGATTTTCCTCATAAGAGCGTGGTTGTTCGTCAAAAACCCTCCAGTCACTCTCCCGTACCTGGTGAGTTCACCTCCTATCGAATAGGGTCTAGATCTGTTTTGTCAGCTGGCTGTGTGAGTGACGCGTTCAAACCAGGCCTGTCGAAGTTTCTGGGGCTCGTACTTGCGCTCCCCAGCTCCTCCCCATCTGACCCTTGGTTGGGTGTAGGTGAGCGTTTTGGCGCCCTTAACGGTCACGGGCGCACCCCAAAGTGAAAACTTGAAATCCGGGCATGTTAGAAGTTTGCACTCACACCTGTAAACTGCGGCCAGCTCGTATTGGACGCTAAGGGAATGTTCGGGTGCTCCAAGGCTGACTGAGACACACTACACACACGAGATTGGCTAGAAAACGCTAAGGGAAAAATCCCCTCGGCGCGCTCTCGTGGAGGCTAAGGAGAAAGAGGGGAGGGGGGTGTCTCTGGCACCCTAAGGGGGGGGGTCCTACGATCGGAAACCAAAACTTAGATAAAGGGGAAGGCCTGGTTTCGTCCCTTAACGCATCCGGGGAAGGGTCGAACGAAGCACTTAGTGGCACGGGTGGGTACGAATCTGAAACTTGACGCATTGGAGCTGGAGCGAAACTAGCCCTTAATGTTCAGGGCATTAAGGGCATATGCCCGTCAATCGACAGGCCTGGTTCAAACAAGCTCGCAGGTGTGGGAGTTTCAGAATTTGCTACTAGGTGGTGTTTCTGAAACACCGTGGTACAGGTCGTTCAAAGGGAGTGGAATGTGGTACGAAGCTGGGGTCAGGCCGTATTTGCGAACTGTGCGAATTCCGTTGGGTGTTTCGCTGGCGCGGCTGACTCTCCATCGCAAGAATGGAGGCAGGTTCGCCTCCCCTCGTCACCCGCACGAATGGAGGGCAATAAGATCATTCGCTCGTTGAAGTTCCCCGCTTTACCGTATTAGCTTTGCATTCACTATTCCCCGCTGTACTTCCGCTAAGAGGGCTGGCTACGACGGTCCAGCTCGCTTCCTGCTCCTCATTTCTTAGTAACGATTGCTGAGGCACCCACCATGCCGTTCACTCGCCATAGCTCCCTCGCTATGACGGACGACTCCCCGATCCAACGGCTCTCAGACCATCTGCTTGCGAGAATCCTCCATCTCGCCTCTGCACCCGGCAGGTTCCAGCACGCGCTAGTGTGCAAGAAGTGGCGCGACGCGGCGTGTCGCGTGCAGGATGCCGTTCAGCTGCGCTCCGACCGTCGCATGGACGCGCGCCGACTGCTCTCCGAGATCTCGGCATTCCCGAGGCTCACAGAACTCATCCTGTCCGATCGGAGCCTGATATCCATCCCCGAGGGTTTCCTCTCGACCCTGGGTGCCTCGCATCCCGGGCTGATCAAGTTTCACTTTCGAACCATGTTCGACACCGTCGCGCGCATCGAATGTTTCACCGAGGAATGCCTTTCGCGCTTCTTCCAGGGATGCACGCGCCTCGAGGACCTCAATCTAGAGTGCCCGCCGGCTCTGCCCGCCATTCCCGCCGCCATCGGCGCCTTCGCGCGCCTCTCTCACCTGCACCTCGCGGCGCACGTGCACCGCCTCCCCGACGCCTTCACGAGCTTGCGCGCGCTGCGCACGTGCGTGCTGCACATGCCCGCCCTGCACGAGCTGCCTCGGGGCTTCGGCAGCCTCACTTCTCTCCAGTCCTTGCACCTCGATGCCTGTCAATCTCTCGCTTCACTCCCGGAATCCTTTGGCGAGCTCGCTAACCTAGACCGCCTTTCCATCAGCGGCTGTACCAGCTTCCGTCTGCTGGAGTCCTTCCCTGCGCTGGCATCGCTCAGGGAGTTGAAGCTGAAGCGCTGCCAGGCGCTCTCCCCACTGCCAAAAGGATTTGGGCAGCTGCAGGCGCTGGAGAGTGTGGTGGTGGAGGAGGTGGGTGGGATGACAGGCCTTCCTGAGTCCCTGGGGCAGCTGCAGCGCCTGCAGTCCCTTTCCATCAACGACTGCCGCGACCTCTCGTCTCTGCCGTCCTCCCTGCCGCACGTGTCATCGCGCACCCATGTGCACCTCAACGCACCAAAACTCGCGCTGGTCCCACATGCTGTCGCCCGCTCTTCACGCCTCCCAGCGTTCAGCCTGTTAGCGGGAAGCTTCACATGCTTACCTGATTCCTTGACTCTCGCTACGGCCCTGCAGCAGCTGGCGCTTCACAATCTGCACTCGCTGACGGCTCTTCCTCGCGACTTGGGCAACCTCAGCAACCTGCGCGCGCTTGAGATTGTGGAGTGCAGCCAGCTGGTGGGGCTGCCCGCCTCGCTGTGCCTGCTCTCCTCCCTCACTCGCCTCACACTCACTGAATGCCCCGCATTGGCGGTGCTGCCACGTGCCATGGGCCTTGGCCTGCACAGCCTGCGACACCTCACTCTCAGCTGCAAGAGCCTCACCCACCTGCCACCATCCTTCTTCAGGCTGACCTCGCTTGAAGAGCTGAGAATGGTTCACCTGGCGTGCGTGAGAGGGCCCCTGCCAGACGCCTTCAGCTGCTTCACACGCCTGAGGGACCTCTCTCTTGTCGCCATGCCTCACCTCACGGCCCTCCCGCCGTCGCTGGCTGGCCTCGCCCCCACGCTCACCAGCCTGCGCGTGGACGGCTGCAGCGCGCTGAGGCACGTGGCGGACGAGCTCGCCCAGCTCACTATGCTTGAGTCCCTCACTCTCACGTATTTAGACAGCTTGAAGTCGCTCCCGCCGTCGCTGCTTGAGCTGCCTCGGCTGCGGGAAGTGGTGGTGGATGAGTGCAGCGAATCAGGCAATGCAGCGAATCAGGCTAGTGGTCGCTGCACTTTCGGTGAATATTGGTTGGTGGCATCTGCAGCAGCGGTAGTGACAGCAGCAATAAAGAGCGGAGTGCAGTGTTTACACTGCGTTTATCATCAAATTCCTGACTAGTAGATGATAATCCGTGTTGTGTGTATCTTGAGCTGGCGCTCAGATTGGCTCCCATTGTTTCCTCCGTGCAGGTCCCGCTCTCACCCTTTTTCATCCCTAACACCTGTTCCTGCCCTGCTCTGCCTCCCTGCATTCCCTCCATGATCCTCTCTCCCCCCCTTCTCCTCTCCCTTTGTCTCCCTTCGTCCCTGTCCTGCTCCCCTTTCTCCCCTTTCCATCCCTCTCCCTGTCCTCCTGCTGGATAAGGTGGTGAGATGAAGATGGGGGGGAAGGCACTGAGGGGAGTATGCATCAACAGGTGTTTGAACCAAGCTGGCTCGTGGCGTGCTGGCAGAGGTTCTTTTCCCTTTCCCTCCATGCTCATCGCGAGCCATGCCAGGCTCGATCGATACCCCTCTGCAGGTCGAACTGGGTGGGGCGTGAAACAAGCTGGGCTGGGCACGTTTGAAATTGCAAGGGTTGCGCGAGCATGGCCTGGCATTGTGTTATTTTACCTACCGCGTCAACTTTGTAGTTGTAGGGTTCTTCCAACCCTGCCAATGTGAATTAAAACAATAACCATGGAGTGTGGCTTCGTTCAAGGTGCGGATATGGCTCTCTTTCCCTATTACTAAGATATATAATGAACAATTACAAATACCTTCAATGTATCTATTTGCTAGACGACAAGGGTCTGAACTAGATGCTTGTCGTCTTACCGAGCCGTATTCTAGAGGGTTACGGAGAGGCACGAAGCGAACCCAGCAGCACCAGTTTGAGGCGGGGCAGTCTGAACGGAAACAGCCGTGTGACTGATACCCTCATTCTATGCCTAGGAAACGTGCCTCGCACCGACAACGCAAGGCCAAATAGGAGAACAGTTACGGTCGCCGTTTGAGGCGCCGCTATCCAGAGCTCACACACAGCGCACGCGCGGATCGCCGCTTCTAGTAGCATTGCGAACCTTCGCCCTCTTCTATCGGGAAAGGAAGAGGCAGCGGCACTCGTGCCCTCGTGGGGTGGTGATGGGGCGACTCGAGTATGCAGGCGAAGAGGAAGAGCGCGATCAAGCGGCGCGAAGAGAGAGTAGCGACGAGGACGAGGAGCCAAGGGCGCAGGAGGAGGGCGCGGAGGAAGAAGGGGGTTCAGGGGACGAGGAGAGCGATGACGAGTTGGGGCATGAGCGGGCGGCTGCGATTGAAGTCGGTGCTGTAGAGGGAGAAATGGCGGGAGAAGATGATAACGAGGATGACGGTAGCGATTCGGACGATGCGCCCGAGGAGTTCACTCTGTCGCAGGTGCACACCCTCCATTGCCGTCTCTCCCCTGCCCGCCCACCATCGCCGCCTCTCCGTCCGCCCGTCGCTGCTTTCCGTCTTTTGATCTCGTCGCGCCACTTCTTCTGAACTGATTTGCGCATCACTGCGTAAAATCCCCAAACCCGAAACCTTCGCTGTGCCGCTCCTCTCCCCCCGCGCTACCAGGGACGCGAGCGGGTGTCGCAGCAGCGCCAGCAGGAGGCGGAAGCGCGCCGCATGTGAGTGCACGCCGCATTGGGAGGTGACGTGGCATGTCCCCATTGGTTGCGATTACCTGCGCCTTTTGTTTGAGCTCTTTCCTCCGCCGATGTGCCCCCCGCCGTTGCGTCGCTCATCCCGATCTTTCCCCGCCGCCCCACCTCGCAGGGTTGCCGAGGCTGACAGAAAGGTTCGGCAAAAGCGAGCAGGCTTGGTAGCGAAGGGAGAGGAGGGGGAGGGAGAGGAAGAGGGAGAGGACGAGGAGCGGCGGGGCAAGGAGGCGGAGAGGAAGGCGAAGCGCAGGCGCGAGCTGGAGGGGCGCGCGGAGAGGCGCACGCGGCGGAAGGGGGCGGCGGAGGGGGGAGACGAGGCGGCGGGGTCGTTGGTACCCGCAGAGGCAAGGGGCGGTGCTCAAGAGGAGGGGACGGAGGGCGGGGCGGGAGCGGGCGGGGAGGAAGGGGAGGAGGCGGAGGGCGCGGTGGAGGGGGGCGACCTGCTTCCAGCAGACGTGATTGCTGCCGTCACACGACGCCAACACACCAGGTGCGCGCACAGCACAGCAGGTGCGCGCACAGCACAGCAGGTGCGCGCACAGCACAGCAGGTGCGCGCACAGCACAGCAGGTGCGCGCACAGCACAGCAGGTGCGCGCACAGCACACCAGGTGCGCGCACAGCACAGCAGGTGCGCGCACAGCACACCAGGTGCGCGCACAGCACAGCAGGTGCGCGCACAGCACAGCAGGTGCGCGCACAGCACAGCAGGTGCGCGCACAGCACACCAGGTGCGCGCACAGCAAGGGAATGCTTGGGGTAGGAATTAGAGTGCAGTGAGTTGAACTGTTTTGGGTTGGGTGAGAGCTGAGATGAGTCCCATTCGTGTGTGCTACTGCCCACCCCATTCTGCCTTTTCCCCACCTTGCTGTCCCCACCCAAACCCTTTCTCCCAATTGAAGGTTCACAGAAGCGCAGGAGGAGAGGTCACGGTCAGCAGTGGGGGCGAAGAAGCAGCGGACGGGGCGGGGCGGCAGCAGAGGCAAGGACAGCCACACATCAGCCGTCATCGGCACACGGTGGGTGCTGTGGCATGCGGCATGCGGTGGGTGCTGCGGCATGCGGTGGGTGCTGTGGCAGGGTAGCGCTGCCAGAGTGGTATGGTCGTCTACTTGTCCTCACTGCCCTCTTCCATATCCCTACGCCCACGGCCCGTCACCCGCCCCCTGTTTCGCTTCGTCTCAGCTGCTCAGCTTGCCCTCCCACCTCCATGCCATTCACTGCTCCTCTTCCTCCCAAAGTCCCAGTCAACATTTTGCCCGCACCAGCGCCCTCACCATACCTCGCGGACAGCACTCACAACACCACTGCACCATTTAAGCAAAGGCACCTGCTGCATTGTTCCAACCCCCCGCTCGTCCTCACATCAACCCACTCCCCCGTGTGTGCCGTGCAGGTCGGACGGGGCCATGGTCATCCAGGCGGGGGCGCCGGCCCCAGAGGGCGAGTCTATTTTTGAGTCGACTGAAAAGTATCCCCCCCCCTCCCTCCCCGCTCCCACTCGTCCCGCTCTTCTCACTCCGTGGCTGCCGTGCAGGTCAGACGGGGCCATAGTCATCCAGGCAGGGGCGCCGGCCCCAGAGGGCGAGGAGGCGGCGCGGGCCATCATGCGTGCGGCGCAGAGCTTTCGGCACGGCGTGCTGTTTGGGCGGCGGCAGCGGTCGCTGGCGGCGCTGGGGTTTGTTGACTCCAAGGCGCTGAAGGTGGCCGGGCAGTGGCGGGCAGACAAGCACCTCGTGGCGGGGGGTGCGGGGGGTGTGGGCGCGAAGGGGACTGTAAAAAAACGGGGAGACGGCAAGCGCAAGGGGAGGGGGCGAGGTGGCGGTAGGCGGTGATGGGGTTGTTGACCCCACGGCACTCAGGGGTGGCGGGACAGTGGCGGGCGGACAAGCACCTCGTGGCGGGGGGAGTGAGGGGAGCGGGCTTGCAGGGGGGTGTAAGGGCACGGAGGGGAGGCGGTAAGCGCAAGGGGAGGGGGCGAGGTGGCGGTAGGCGGTGATGGGGTTGTTGACCCAAGGCGTTCCTCGTGGCGGGGGGAGGGGGTGCGGGCGTGCAGGGGGGTGTGGGGGCGCGGAGGGGAGGCTGCAAGAAGAAGGGGCGGGGCCGTGGTGGTGGGCGCACTCAGGGGAATCGGCATATGCCAGCAATGATTGACTCGTAATGAGTACATCAAATTACGGTAGCAGTTTATGATCAATATATTGGAGTACTGTTGTGGTAATGAATCAGTCAGAGCAGAGGTTGCTAGGAAGGAATAAATCACTAGAAATGAATGAACCAGAATAGGTATTGCTGCTAAGAATGAAAAAATGGTGCCAGCAAATGAATGGAACAGAGCAACAGTTGCAAGTACCGTAATAAACGGACCAGTACCGTAACCTGTACAAGAGCAGCAGTTGGGGTTTATCGTGCCCAACAGGCCACTGAGGAAAGCAGCGGTGGGGAAGGAAGACGAACATGGAGATGAAGGCATGGGCGCAGGCCCCCTCTCCCAACCCACGTGGAGGCATGGGGGTGATGTGCTACAGCTGAAGGGGCAGCACGAGGTGGGGGGGGATGTGGGCAAGCGATGGTGGCAGGGCGTGCAGCACGTGCCCAAAGCCTCTCAGCTGCGCGCCATAGTGCGCCGCCACCCTGCCCTGTGCTTGCACCTCTACCGCCTCCCCCACCTCTGCTGCCCCCATCCCTCCCTCTGCCAAAACCGTTTCCTCACGGCCTGCTGTGTGCCTTCCCACAACCGCCATCCCTCCCTCCTGCCTGTGCCCCTTCTCGACCTCCACCGGGGCCTGGGCACTGTCTCCCTTCCTCCCCACCTCCTTCCTCCCCACCTCCCTGCTGCCCACCTCCCTGCTGCCCACCTCCCTGCTGCCCACCTCCCTGCTGCCCACCTCCCTGCTGCCCACCTCCCTGCTGCCCACCTCCCTGCTGCCCACCTCCCTGCTGCCCACCTCCCTGCTGCCCACCTCCCTGCTGCCCACCTCTCTGCTGCCCACCTCTCTGCTGCCCACCTCTCTGCTGCCCACGTGCCACCGCTTCACCACCTTCCACTCCCCCGCCTCCCCCGCCTCGCCTGCCCCACACGCCCTGCTGCCTCCCTCTGCACTCACCCACTCCTGCTGTGCTCCCACACGCCTCTCCTCTCCTGATCCCCCCTCGCCCTCATTATCCACACCACCGCAGCACCCACACGCGTCACCCGAGCCATCAGCATGCTCTCTTAACACAAGTGCCTTCCCACAAGTCAGCCGAGTGCGACGCGGAGGGCAGGGCAGCAGCAGGCGCAGGCAGTCAGAGACAATGCCATCGTGCCCGTCATGGCGCCCGGAGCTGTGCAGGAAGGCCACCTGCACTGTGTGCCATGCTGCTGAGGGGTTGCTGTCGCACACGTGGGAGCGGCTGGATCCGGTAGGGAGTGGTGGAGTGTGGTGGCGTGGCTTGCATAGCTTGGCGCAAGTGACAATGCCCACATGTGTGGCGCGTGCCGTGCCGAAGAACACCTGCCAGCCCGTGATGCATGCACGATGAGGAGGTGATGCATGCACGATGGGGAGGTGATGCATGCACGATGAGGAGGTGATGCATGCACGATGAGGAGGTGATGCATGCACGATGGGGAGGTGATGCATGCACGATGAGGAGGTGATGCATGCACGATGGGGAGGTGATGCATGCACGATGAGGAGGTGATGCATGCACGATGGGGAGGTGATGCATGCACGATGAGGAGGTGATGCATGCACGATGAGGAGGTGATGCATGCACGATGAGGAGGTGATGCATGCACGATGGGGAGGTGATGCATGCACGATGAGGAGGTGATGCATGCACGATGGGGAGGTGATGCATGCACGATGAGGAGGTGATGCATGCACGATGAGGAGGTGATGCATGCACGATGGGGAGGTGATGCATGCACGATGAGGAGGTGATGCATGCACGATGGGGAGGTGATGCATGCACGATGAGGAGGTGATGCATGCACGATGAGGAGGTGATGCATGCACGATGAGGAGGTGATGCATGCACGATGAGGAGGTGATGCATGCACGATGAGGAGGTGATGCATGCACGATGAGGAGGTGATGCATGCACGATGAGGAGGTGATGCATGCACGATGAGGAGGTGATGCATGCACGATGAGGAGGTGAGCGGCCGCGGCAGGTGCTTCTTTGGTCGATTAGGAAAACCGAAAAGAAGCTGGTGTGCCTGCAGAGTGGCGATGCATGAGTGAGGTGCTGAGCGGTGCGAGGTGTGCAGGGGTTGGTGGTAGGGCGTGGAAACAGACGTGCAGCAGCGAGGGGGCATGGTGAGAGGCGTGGGAAGAGGTGGGGCGTGCAGTGGGGCGTGCAGTGGGGCGTGCAGTGGGGTGGCGTACCAGATCGCCTCTGGCGATGCGGTCCACACAGAGGGGCTCACAAAAGGCCTCCTGCACGCATGGCGCGGTGAACAGGGAGGGTTGAGAGCACGGAGGGGGGTGAGAGCAGGGAAGGGGGGGAGCGAGTGAGAGCAGGGGGGGTGAGGGCAGGGAGGGGGGTGAGGGCAGGGATGAGCAGGAAGCATGGCAGATGAGCAGCATGCAGCATAAGGGTCATGAGGAGAGGAGGTGTCTCGTAGTGAGGCGGACAAGAACCAGATGCACTGACCTGCTGAAAGGCGTCTCGCGGCACCCACACTCCAGCACATGCATATGCTCGCTGCACTGCATGCATGCGCACCACATGGCCACCATGCCATCACACCCAGCATGCCATCACACCCAGCATGCCATGGTGCATCCCCGAAACAAGAAAAAAAAATCCGAAAGAGAAGGATGAGAGGAAATGATGTATTCTTGGGAAAGAGCACTTGGTGCGAGCACTGGCAGCGCAGAAGAGCACAGCACGGCATGCCGTAGCAGGGCAGTGCACAGAGGCGTGCAGCTCAGGAGAACGAGGCACAGAGGCGTGCAGCTCAGGAGAACGAGGCACAGAGGCACAGCCGCGCCACTCATCCCTACCGCCCTGCTGCGACCACTTCTGAGTCAGTCTAAGTGACAGGGTGACAGGGTGACAGGGTGACAGGGTGACAGGGTGAGATGGTCACGGGTCGGGAGCAGCGTTGCCACCTGGCGCACATTCATTCCGCACTTCCTTAGCTTTTCCACCGCAACCACTGCAGCCAACGCTGCTGCGCTCTGCGCGTGGGGCGGCAGCGCCATGAGGCGAGGGGCAAGGGGAGGCACGCACCCAGCCCACTGCAGTCGAAGTGCGGCCCCGTGGTGCCGCCCCACAGGTACCTATTGCTCTCCGCCCTAGCTGCCTCCGCGAATGCTGCCACGGCCTCTCTCACCCCCTCCATGCCCCCCTTCCCCGCCGAGCCTCCGCCTTCACACCCTCCTCCTCCGCCGTTCCGCCTTTCCGTTCCGCCGTCCCCCGCACTGCCTGCCTCCCGCCTCGCACTCTCCGAGCCAATGGACAGGCGACGGATGGCGCCTTCGGCCACGTCAGCAGCCGATATCCACCCGGGATACGCGTCCTCGCACAGCCGGATCGGAATGGCGCCCCGTGCCACGTCGGACCCTAACGGTCGCTGTGCCTCGTGAGAGCCGGAATGAACGGCCGCAATTTCCGGATCGCGAAGGCGGGGTTCGATCGAGGCGGCGGCGAGCGCGACGAGGCGCCGGCCCATCCACGCCTGCGTGGCGAGGCGCGTGCAGCGCGGCGAGTCGAAGACGTCGAGGCGCGGGTGCGCGACCTCGAATAGATGGTGGTCCGTCTGCGACAAGAGCACGACCGTCGCCGCTTCCATGCCGGGCCAAGTCAGGCGACGCGAGGAGAGGCGAGGCGAGGCGGACCAGAGGCGGGTAGGCAAAACGCGGGCGAGCGACGGAACGGGATGGATGAGAGCACGGTGCTGCGTGCACCATGTGACACCCCTCTGCTGCTTTGTACCTTCACTCAGCTGTGGTACAAGTAGCGGTCAGGCAGGATTCCACGTGATCACTGATCACCGAACCTGCGTCTCGTCACGATGGACCAAATCAGGGCGCGGAACATTTGCGTTCACGCGGGCTTTTGAACTACAGTAAGGGGAGAGAAAACAGGTGGTTTGTAATAATAGTTGTTATGCCACCAGAACAGCACCACGCCACGATTCAACAGTATTTATCTGCCAAATCACCGAATCAGGTCATGCTGGCGGGATTTCTCGTTTTGAAATTTTGCCAAAATCCCGCCACATCCACATTTTGCGCCTCGGCGATGGGTGATCGGTCCCAATCGAAGGTTGGCATCACGGTCGATCAGCGTGGATCTAGACTCGATCGAATTCCACATTGGCGCATCAACAATACAGCTTCGTTTTCAAAACTAGATCTGTTACATATGGTAACGCGGAAACCACTTGCAGGTTCTCGATCGAATCTGCCGAGCACCTGCGCCCAAAGCCAACGACAAAACCCTCACCCCAGCTTCTTTATTGTGAAACTTAGGTGTGCTGAACACCAGATGTATTGGTGAACAATCAGCTACACACGGTTACCAGCCACCACTACAGCGGCGAGCAATGCAGGGCGACGAATCGGACGGCGCGACCGCGGGCGAGAGAGTGGCGGCGCTGAGAGCGGTGCAAGCGCGCCGGCAGGAGCTGCTGCAGGCTCTGCGGGCGTTGGATGAGGAAGATCGACGGTTGAGATTAGGCGGGGGCCGAGAGACGGAGGGGGAGAGACGGAGAGAAGGGGGAGACGACGGAAAGCGGAAGCCGGAGACCCGGGAAGCGGAGTGCGGGCAAGCGGGCGGAGGGAAGCGCAGCGGCGGAGTGGAAAGCGGGAGCGGAGCGGAATCCAATGCGCGCTCGCCGGCTGCTGACGGCCCCGCGATTGGGGCTGTGGAGGGGGGGAATGGCGGGGATAGGGGCGATGGCGGGTTACCAAGGGGGGGCGCAGGAATCGAGGGAGCGGGAGCAGAAGCGGGTGGCGGGGCAGGCGAGGGGGGGCGCAGCTTTGAGGCGGAACACGCTTTGAGCGCGCGGGAGGTGCAGCGCTACTCGCGGCAGCTCATGCTGCCGTCGTTCGGCGTCGCAGGTGCGCGCCGCGTAGCAGGTCACACTGCCTCTCACTGCCTCTCACTGCCTCACACTGCCTCTCACTGCCTCACACTGCCTCACACTGCCTCACACTGCCTCACACTGCCTCACACTGCCTCACACTGCCTCTCACTGCCTCTCACTGCCTCTCAGCGCCTCTCAGCGCCTCTCAGCGCCTCTCAGCGCCTCTCAGCGCCTCTCAGCGCCTCTCAGCGCCTCTCAGCGCCTGCGCTCTAATGTTCTTCCGACCACCATTTTGCTACCCTCTGCCGCTCCCTTCCCTTCCTCCGTCCCCAACCCCAACCCCTCCCTCCGCCCACCCCCTGCCCCCCCTCCCCCTGACCCACCAGCGCAGCAGCGGCTCAGGCGCGGGTCCGTGCTGGTGGTGGGCGCGGGCGGGCTGGGGTCGCCGGCTGCGCTCTACCTCGCTGCGTGTGGCGTGGGTGCGTGTGGGGGGCGAGTGGTGGGGGCAGAGAAGGTGGTGGGGGCAGTGAAGGTGGTGGGTGGGGGTGGTGGGGTTGGTGAGGGTGGTGGGGGTGGGGGGGGTTGGGGGGGGGGGAGGGCAGTGGAGACAGTAAGGGCAGGGCGAGTGGGGGGGGTGGTGCAGGCAGTTGGTACGGTGGGGGAGAGTGTCGTGATGTGGATGTTGGTGAGATGCTGCGTGTGGCATGGCATGGGTGCTGTATGGGTCGTGGGACAATGAATGGGCGCTCCATGCCCGCATGCCAGCGCGCCCACCTCACCCTTCCTCCTCTCCTGTCCTCCTCACTCCCGACGGCACGCTGTGCCCTCATTCATCCCACATGTCATTCCCCCCGCATAACTGCTCGCCCGTTGCATGTTTTGTCATGGCATGGCATGGCATGGCATGCAGGGCGCATAGGCATCGTGGACAGAGATGACGTAGAGCTGTCCAACCTGCACCAACAGGTGAGATGAAACGCAGAGACAGGTGAGATGAAACGCACAGACAGGTGAGATGAAACGCACAGGTAAATTATTTTTGCTCGTTGTGGGTTGCTGTGCGTGGATACTTGGCTGGCATGGTGCTTCCCTTCCCTGTGCTCCCACACCCGCTGCATGCCTCCACTCCACTCACCCTTTCCCATCACCCGTGCGTGCCTCATGCTGCCTCCACTGCACTGCACTATCTGCCTGCCTGTCTGTTGGTGAGGGGCGCAGATCATCCACTCGGAGGCGGCGGTGGGTCGGCCCAAGACAGAGTCCGCTGCTGCTGCCTGCACCAGGTGATGCTGAGCTGGCACCAGGTGATGCTGTGCGTGCCTGCCTAGCTTGAATGAATCTACGTGCAGCATGTGATGGCCAGTTGGTGTCTGCTGCTGTTGGTGTCTGCTGCTGTTGGTGTCTGCTGCTGTTGGTGTCTGCTGCTGTTGGTGTCTGCTGCTGTTGGTGTCTGCTGCTGTTGGTGTCTGCTGCTGTTGGTGTCTGCTGCTGTTGGTGTCTGCTGCTGTTGGTGTCTGCTGCTGTTGGTGTCTGCTGCTGTTGGTGTCTACGTGCAATGAGCGACCCGCTGAGCGCATGAGACCACGGGGCATGGCACAGCGCATGGAGCATGGCCATGGCATGAGTGTGTGCGAGTCGCTTCGTTTCGTTTTGTCTAATGCCTTTCATGATTCATCACGCTTGTGCCTTAAGTTACGTGGTCCGTGCGTGCGTGGATGGGTGCATGCATGGATGGGTGCATGCATGGATGGGTGCATGCATGGATGGGTGCATGCATGGATGGGTGCATGCATGGATGGGTGCATGCATGGATGGGTGCATGCATGGATGGGTGCATGCATGGATGGGTGCATGCATGGATGGGTGCATGCATGGATGGGTGCATGCATGGATGGGTGCATGCATGGATGGGTGCATGCATGGATGGGTGCATGCATGGATGGGTGCATGCATGGATGGGTGCATGCATGGATGGGTGCATGCATGGATGGGTGCATGCATGGATGGGTGCATGCATGGATGGGTGCATGCATGGATGGGTGCATGCATGGATGGGTGCATGCATGGATGGGTGCATGCATGGATGGGTGCATGCATGGATGGGTGCATGCATGGATGGGTGCATGCATGGATGGGTGCATGCATGGATGGGTGCATGCATGGATGGGTGCATGCATGGATGGGTGCATGCATGGATGGGTGCATGCATGGATGGGTGCATGCATGGATGGGTGCATGCATGGATGGGTGCATGCATGGATGGGTGCATGCATGGATGGGTGCATGCATGGATGGGTGCATGCATGGATTGGTGCATGCATGGATGGGTGCATGCATGGATGGGTGCATGCATGGATGGGTGCATGCATGGATGGGTGCATGCATGGATGGGTGCATGCATGGATGGGTGCATGCATGGATGGGTGCATGCATGGATGGGTGCATGCATGGATGGGTGCATGCATGGATGGGTGCATGCATGGATGGGAGGGCAAGGGTGCATGGGCGTGTGTGTGGGTGTGCATGGGTGAGCGTGTGGGTGCGTGTGTGCATGGATGGGATGGGATGCGAGCAGGTTGAATTCGGACATCACAGTGGAGACGCACAGCCACGGCTTCACACCCGCCAATGCCGTCCACCTCCTCTCCAGGTCACCCCTCACTCGCCATGCCTCTCACCACCCCCACCCCCACCCACTGCCCCACATGCATCACTGCCCCACATGCATCACTGCCCCACATGCATCACTGCCCCACATGCATCACTGCCCCACATGCATCACTGCCCCACATGCATCACTGCCCCACATGCATCACTGCCCCACATGCATCACTCCCCCACATGCATCACTGCCCCACATGCATCACTGCCCCACATGCATCACTGCCCCACATGCATCACTGCCCCACATGCATCACTGCCCCACATGCATCACTGCCCCACATGCATCACTGCCCCACATGCATCACTGCCCCACATGCATCACTGCCCCACATGCATCACTGCCCCACATGCATCACTGCCCCACATGCATCACTGCCCCACATGCATCACTGCCCCACATGCATCACTGCCCCACATGCATCACTGCCCCACATGCATCACTGCCCCACATGCATCACTGCCCCACATGCATCACTGCCCCACATGCATCACTGCCCCACATGCATCACTGCCCCACATGCATCACTGCCCCACATGCATCACTGCCCCACATGCATCACTGCCCCACATGCATCACTGCCCCACATGCATCACTGCCCCACATGCATCACTGCCCCACATGCATCACTGCCCCACATGCATCACTGCCCCACATGCATCACTGCCCCACATGCATCACTGCCCCACATGCATCACTGCCCCACATGCATCACTGCCCCACATGCATCACTGCCCCACATGCATCACTGCCCCACATGCATCACTGCCCCACGTGCATCACTGCCCCACATGCATCACTGCCCCACATGCATCACTGCCCCACATGCATCACTGCCCCACATGCATCACTGCCCCACATGCATCACTGCCCCACATGCATCACTGCCCCACGTGCATCACTGCCCCACATGCATCACCACCACACCACTCGCTGCTTCAGATTTCCCTGCCCACCCGTTGCTGCCTTCCTGGCTAATCCTCTTCCATCCCCCGCTCCCTCGCACCACCCTTCTGCTTCCCTTCCTTCCCTCCGTCCCTCACTTTCTGCGCATCCTGCTGTCCACACCTCAAGCTGGAAAAAAACGCTGTATTGAATGTGCGTATAGCATCTGAACACAGGTTAAATTTGAGCTTGATTCTACCAAGTGATGAACTCAAATTTGAGTCTCGCACATCGCAAAATCGATCTCAAATTACGAATTTCAAACTGGAAGAGTGTCAACCCTTCCCCTTCACCTTACAACCATTTCCGACCCAATCCCATCCATTCCCAATCCTCTCCACTCCGTTGTCTCCCATGAACCCATCTGCACCTCTTCACTTAACATCCCACCCGTGAGTTTTTTTTTCCTGCCCCGGTTTCTCCTCCCATCCGGGCTCACGAAAAACGCTTGCAACAATTCCGTCATTCCATGTCATGCACATCTGCTGAGCCCCACATGGTGCCTTTTATTCCCCCCCCTCCATCCTCCATCCCTCTCCCATATTCCACCCTCATCCCACGCCCATCCCACCCTCCTCCCTACCTCAGCACCCCAATCTCCCCCATGCGCGCTGTCCCCATCCCCCAACCCCCCGCACCCATCGTCCACGGCACGGCACATCACATCAGGTACGACGTGCTGCTGGACGCCTCTGACAACGTCGCCACGCGCTACCTCGCCAGCGATGCTGCTGTCGCCACCCACAAGGTGTGATGACCCTCCATGCCACGGCAGCGAGGGAGCAGGACAGCGCAGCGCACTGGGAGGAGACATCAGCCCGGAGAACCAAGTGAAGCTCATTTCACAAGTGAAATCCGGCTTTGGCATGCGCAGAGCACAAGGGATGAAGCATGAGAGAGGAACGGGCAGCCCTTCCATGTTGTGTTGTGTTGTGTTGTGTTGTGTTGTGTTGTGTTGTGTTGTGTTGTGTTGTGTTGTGTTGTGTTGTGTTGTGTTGTGTTGTGTTGTGTTGTGTTGTGTTGTGTTGTGTTGTGTTGTGTTGTGGACATTTCGTGTTGCCATGTGCTGGGTCCACTTGGCGTGTGCTCTTCTTTACATCACGCTCCCACTGACTTTTTACCTCCCTCCTCCACCCCCTTGTGCTCTGCCTTTCTCTGTGCAGCCGCTCGTGTCAGGAGCAGCACTGGGCACTGAAGGACAGGTGAGCGTGCAGCGGGGCAGGGCAAGGGCAGGTGAGGCGGGAGGAGGATGGGTTGGAGGAGGGAGGGTAAGGGGTGGGGGGCTGGGTGCATGGAGGGGTGGGGTGGGGCTGCACGGTGCCTCATGCTCCACTATCGTCCCGCCCATTTCGCATATTGTAAACTCTCCCCCTTCCTTCCCCTCACTCCTCCCTCCCCCACCACCCCACCCCCCTCCCCCCCATCAGATCACGGTGTACTGTGCATCGCCCACAGCGCCGTGCTACCGCTGCCTCTTCCCCTCGCCGCCTCCCACCTCCGCCTGCCAGCGCTGCTCCGACAGTGGCGTGCTGGGTGCAGGTGAGGGATGGGCGCAGGTGAGGGATGGGCGCAGGTGAGGGATGGGTGCAGGTGAGGGATGGGCGCAGGTGAGGGATGGGCGCAGGTGAGGGATGGGCGCAGGTGAGGGATGGGCGCAGGTGAGGGATGGGCACAGGGATGTGTTTCCTCCGCTCCGGCATTCTGATGAAGTCTCAACCCAATTGGACTGCAATGCGCCAAGCAAAGCCTCTCAAGCACTGACTGTCTTCACGTGTAGCTGGCTGTGAGTTGTCTGATTGCACGTGGATCCCATCACTAATAGGCGCCGTTGGCAGTGGCTTGGTGGGCGATACAAAGCAGAATACGAGGAGGTGCATGTGGTGGTAGAGAGGTGGTGGAAACACTGGAGCAACATGGAGAGCCAGCAGTGAGCATCATGTGCAGCATGCCATTCTGCACGCCTCTTGCTTGCCGTGCCTGCTCCGCTTCACTCTCTTTCCCATGCACTTGCCATTTCCCCACCTGCCTGTGCACATCTCCCCACCCGCCTGTGCACATCTCCCCATTGCATGGCGGCAGTGCCGGGGGTGATAGGCGCATTGCAGGCGGTGGAGGCGGTGAAGCTGCTGGCGGGGGTGGGCGAGCCCCTCTCACCGCGCATGCTCGTCTACGACGCCCTCGCCGCCTCCTTCCTCTCCGTGCGCTGCCCCCATGCCCCGCCCACCCATGCATGCCCCTCCCACCCATGCATGCCCCGCCCACCCATGCATGCCCCTCCCACCCATGCATGCCCCGCCCACCCATGCATGCCCCTCCCACCCATGCATGCCCCGCCCACCCATGCATGCCCCTCCCACCCATGCATGCCCCTCCCAACCATGCATGCAATTCCCAACCATATAAAACACTAACAAGGTTAGTCTAAGATTTGTACTGTTACTGGCATCGCATGGACATGCATTGATGATGTGCCCTCTCTGCCATCCACCATGCCAGCACGCCACGCCTGTGCCCACCCTGTCTGCCACTGCCCTCCCACCGTGCGCCCTTCCCGCTGCCACCCTCTGCCCCCCTTCCCCCCCTGTGCCACCACCAGGTGAAGCTGCGAAATCGAGTGCCGACGTGCATGGCGTGTGGGGAGGGCGCCAGCATGACGGCGGGCAGTATCAGCGCCTTTGACTACGAGGCCTTCACCGCCTCGCCCTTCCACGACCAGGTGCCCCCTGCTGCTCCTTTCACCGTGCACCAAGTGCCAATGCATGGCATTGATCCATGGTGGGAGTGGTAGTGCAAGTGAATGGAATCACATTGATTGGAGTGCAGCGCATCTCAAAGGTGACGACCACGGTATCGCCTAGTACCAAACCATGCACCTTGTGCCGTCTTTTACCATCCCATCCCGTCCCATCACATCCCATCTAAAGTCCCATCCCTGCGTCCCATCTACCTGTATTTCCTTCACACCACTCACACAATCCACTCTCCTACTCACCTCTTCCCCTCGCCCCCTCAAACCCCCCTCTCTCCCCCTCGCCCCCGTCCAACGCCAGGGCCCCAAGTCCCTCTCTCTCATCCCCCCCAGCCAACGAGTGCCGCCCGCCGCTCTCCTTGCCGCCCGGCAGCAGCGCCGCTCACACGTGGTGCTGGACGTGCGGCCGCCACACCTCTTCTCCATCGCCCACCTGCCCGGCGCCATTAACACACCCCTCGCCACCCTGGCGGCCGCTGTGGACGAGATCAAATCAGCCGCCCGGGCAGCTGCCACGTCAGCCTCGTCCACGTCACCACAACAGGCAGCTGCAGCGCCGTGTGAGCAGGTGGCAGCGGCAGAGGAGCAGCAGGGCGGGGCGAGTGGGGAGGAGGAAGGGGCGGAGGCGGAGGTGTTTGTGGTGTGCCGGCGGGGCAACGACTCGCAGCGCGCGGTGAGCGCGCTGAGGGAGGCGGGAGTGGGGTCGGCTGTGAGTGTGGACGGCGGCATGCTCGCTTGGGCCCTAGTGGACCCCTCCTTCCCCACCGTCTGATGTGCTAAAATGTGGATTCATCGTGGAATAACCTGATTCGATGCAGCCATAGTGTGTACGGTAGTGATTGGTGCTGTATTGAAGGGGACATTTAGCTGCTCTGAAAGACTTGAGGACAGCAGCTTCCTAATGCATGTGCAATGCAGTCGTCATAAGAGGGAGGCTTGCTGCATGTTACAAGTGTACACAATACAAGAAAAAGGTTCCGCTATTAGGGCAAAAGGTGGAGTAAGTCCATATTGGCCAGAGGAATAATCCCCGGGCCCATAACACAGGGAGATGGCTTGTGACCCCACTTGAGATGACGGGTTTAGTTTAGACCCCTTGTGAACTGTGTGTAGTTTAGCCCCTTATTCTTTTGGAGCGGGTGGGTGTGAGCACAGCAATGAACGCACGCGGCACGGCAAGCTCATGAGTGCGCGCAGCTGAGCAGCTCACAGAGGGCGCGCCTCCTCCTTGCCTGCCTCCGCCTGTCCTTGCCCGCTGCTAATCCTCGCCCACGGATGCTGGGTTCAAACTCCCCCCTGAAATGTGTAGAGTTCGGCCCCTTGCTCCTTCCGCAATGAATGAAGGCAGGCGAGACGGCAGCACGAGGTCGTGTTGAGTCATGAGAGCGCGCAGCAGGTGATCAGCACAGGGACGCCGCAGCCCCTGCTTGCCCGCCTGCGCCTGACTGTGCGCCGCCGCCACAGCCGTGTGAGCCTCCCCCACCACCTGCCCATGCCCCCGCCAGTGCTCACAGCACCCGTGGCAGCAGCACACGGGAAGGCCTGCTGCAGCTGTGCCGACCTGGGCGTGGGGGGCGAAGAAGGGGCAGCGGTGGGCTGTGCAAGAGGGATGGGCAGCAGTGCAGGCGTGGTGGGCATGGCGGGGGGAGTGGCCTCCCATGGCGACCACACAGCTGCTGCACTCACGGCAGCACCCGTGACAGTATCCGTGCCAGCCAGGTCCACGGCAGAGCATGGGGCAAGGGAGTGCGCAGCAGAGCATGGGGCAAGGGAGTGCGCAGCAGAGCATGCATGAGCAGCGGCGAGGTGGAGGCACGTGCTGCGAGGCAGCAGGTGGTGGGCAGGGGTGAGCGCGTGGTGTGATGGGGAGAAGGAGGAGGTGCTGGTGCTGGTGCGGGCAGTGCTGTGAGGCACATCAAGGTGTGAGTGTGGGGAGTGGGCAGCGCTGCTCAAGCTCCAACTCCTGTACTCGCAGCACCCCTGCTACTCCCACATCCACCCATCTGCACCCTCCCCGCCAGTCCAGGGGGGAGCGGCAGCAGCGGCAGCGGGCGCACAGGAAGTGAGGCGGGGAGAGGAGGTCAGGGCGGCAGCGGTGGGGCTCTCTCTGGCGCCACTGCCTACACGCCACGCGCTCACATGAACATCTACACTGCTAGGCGTCTCTTCTCCACCTCCCGCCAGCTCCGCTGCTCCTGCTGTTTGGGAGCGCCTCAGCTTGCAACGCTCTGATGGGGTCCTTCTCGCGCCCTCCTCCACCGCGCTACACCCACGCACACCCTGCCTCCCACCTGCGCTAGCAGCAGCAGCAGCAGCAGCAGCAGCGGCTCTGCTTGCCGCGCTACACCCCTGCGCACCTCCTGTGGCTCTCGCGGCAGCAGCGCCACGGCGGCAGGAAGGCAAACGCTCTTCGCGCTCGCGACACGCCCCCGCTGCCTCTCGCCATGTGCGCGCGAGGCTGCTGCTGCATGGGCCGCTAGTAGGGCTGCTCATATGAGGGATGGCGGCCGCGTGCGCCTCGCTGCCTGCGCGTTCATTGCCGCTCCACGGCTCTGCTGCCGCCACTGCCGCTCGCAGCCATGGCTGCGACCGGGTCAGCGAGGTAGCTGCTGCTGCGGGCGACGCGCGGACCCAAGCGGAGTTTCCCAAGGCGCGCATGGGGAACGCAGCGGAGTGGTTCGGCTGCGCGGCCGCGGCGTTCCACCGGCGCTGCTGCCACGTGTCGTGCCTCTCAGCTTCGCATCGCTCCATCAGCTCGCGTGGACTCAGCGCGACGCGTAGCCGCACGCGGCGTGGGCGCACACGGGGAGTGTTGAGAGGAGCGCGAAGGGCGAAGGGCGGTGCGCGGAGGCGACGAGGTCGCACGCGAAGAAGGACGGGCTGCTGCTCCCCAGCGGCCCGTCCGCCCAGCTGAACGCGCCGAGCGGGTCGTCCACGCAGCTCATTGCGCCGTGTGGGCCAAGAGATAACCTTGCGGTGCGCGTGGCGTGAACCGATAGCACGCAGTTCATTCCTCTCTGCATACACTGCACGCTCGTTCTACACTATAGATAGGCATCCGCACTTGCACGTTATCGTTGACGTCGAGTAGCGGAAAACTGCGCCGCATTGCTGAGAGGCATGGCTGAGAGGGCGGCCTTCATCAGCACCTGGTGACTCGCGAGTCAAATTCTCATCAGCAACGGCTGCGAGCAGGGGTGCGAGCAAGGGCCACTACTGGGCGCGGGACTGTTTGGGTATTGGAAGCCTGATGCTGCGCAATAGATCGACGAATCCACGCCGCGCTTGCACCCCTGGCGACATTGCAACATTCGATGACATGACGCTTGTTTCTCCCAGTCGACATTCGAGCTGTGTCTGGGCTGGCCGCAGCACCCCGCGTGGTCCCCGTTTCCCCACGTGATGATTCAGAGCGTGCCCGATTCTCTGCCATGGCGAAGCAGGCGCGCAATTCGGATCCCGACGGAATTTTGTGATCGCGTAACGTCAAAATCACCCTAGCGAGGCAAAGCGACATTCAACGCTCGTGCTGGACGCACACCAGTGATACTGGACCACCGCCTGAAGCTGTGCGCCCCATCATCACATCGCGTACGCGTAACATAGGGACCTCGGGACAAGCACATTCTGGAGCCATGTGAGACTGTTATGAGTTGTAAAAGGAGTGCGCAGGTAAACGAATAACGAGGCTGTGATTCAACCAACTGAGAATACAATGAAGGGAAAGTCTATCCCAGCTCCTGACTTTCAGTTTTTTCTCATATTTAGCCCTATGTTTACTCAAAAAGCACCACTTTCCATTATTTCTCTCACGCGAGGCCCAAAGTATGTTCAAAACTGGTCCTGCGGGGCGAAGTTTTCGACACGTGTCGTTTTGTTACCAGCTGACGCACTTCCACTCTGAACTAACCGTTTGTCAGGGCAATTTTCGCGCCGGAAAAGTTTTTACGGGACAAAAAAACATAAAACCCCTAAAGGACCATTACACATTTTCGGGAGGGAGCAACCCTAAACACGGGACCTGCTAGGTGTTTAGGGTTGATCCCTCCCGCGAATGTGTCCTGGTTCTCTAGGGGTTTTATTTTTTTTGCCCCCGTCCAAATTTTCCATGCGTGGAAGTTCGTCAGATGGTGTAACAAGAGGACACGTGTCGAAAAAATCGCCCCGCAGGACCACTTTTGAACATACTTTGGGCCTCGCGTGAGAGAAATTCTAGAAAGTGGTGCTTTTTGAGTAAACCTAGGGCTGAATATGAGAGAAATCTGAAAGTCAGGAGCGGGGATATACTTTCCCTACAATGAATGTGCAGATTAATGTAGGGCTAGCCTAGCTGGGAGGGAAACTCGGACGAGCGCGGTTTGGTGCAGGTTTGGCGACGGGAAAATACCGAAGGCGACGCGAGAAGCTTCGGCAGCGTTGAAATCGGCCGAACGTGCAAAGTCCGAAAATCGGGTTGTACGCGAAGCAGTCAAATTCCTTACACTACCCCCCTCCCTAAGAAAGGCTGTCAATATCCGAAACGTTCCTGCGTGCCAGATAATCATCAATAAGGCGAGTGGCGTCAAGCGAGGCGGATGGCACCCACGTGTCGTCCTCACTGGTGCGATCAGTCCAGCGGATTAAGAAATCCACGTGGCGTCCAGAAGCGTCCAGGCGGACCCTGTGAGCGAGAATCTTGGAAGGGTCAAGGGTAGGCTCCGGGACAGGCCGTGCCGTCGGGGCAGCTTGCTGACGTGCGATGTCGGTCGTAGCTGGTGCGAATTTGCGAAGAAGTCTGACGTGGAAGGCGTCGTGAATTCGCCAGTCGTCGGGTAGCAACAGCTTCGCGGTGACAGGTGTCACCATCTTGATAATTTTGAAGGGTCCGCAAAATCGTGGTCGTAGTTTGGACGGGCCCGGCAATTTGAGGTTTTTTGTGTCGAGCAGCACTAGTTGCCCAGTAGTCAGGACGAGTTCGCGGCGTAGAAGGTAGGTGTATTTTCGGGAAGTAATATTCGCCTTGCGAATTGCGTCCGCAGCCTTCTCTCGGATGCTTTGAAGTTCTGTCACAAAAGTCTGTGATCTCGGGACGGGGTTGTCGAGCGAAGTTGCCATGGGAACCGTCGGATCCATCCCGTAATTGTCAGAGGTCCACTGGTGATCCCCGATTGATCCTAGGGAAGGGTTACAGGCATGGCGGCCTGGGGGGTTATGGGCGCACTCACCCGCTACATAAACAAGCCCTTTTATCCCAATGGTTAGTGGTTGGGATTCTGACATGGTATCAGAGCGAAGGTCTCGGGTTCGAATCCCGGTGTGTGCACCTCGGGCATCCCAGTGCGGGGGGGTGTCAGAGGTCCACTGGTGATCCCCGATTGATCCTAGGGAAGGGTTACAGGCATGGCGGCCTGGGGGGTTATGGGCGCACTCACCCGCTACACAAACAAGCCCTTTTATCCCAGTGGTTAGTGGTTGGGATTCTGACAGTAATTTAGGAAGAACGGGGGGTGATTAGTTGTGCTTGACGGTGCGTTGTTGAAGGCGAACTCCAACATGGCGAGGGAATCTGTCAAACATGTATGCTGCATATTGTCTAGGCTGTAGTGGGGTAGCCCATATGGGGTACAACCAAATTAGGGTTTCCTACTTGTACTCCTGCATGCTGTTAGTTCATCATTCCTGCTGCCAGATTCTAACATGGTTTCAGAGCACTAAGGTCCGTAGGACCGTTTTTTTCGGGCCCACCTACCACTGCGGTTACCGCGCTACCCCACGTACCTGCCTGCCTTGCCTTGCCTGCGAGCCGTCCAGCAGCCCTAGCGCTGCCTCCTGCTGCCCTAGGCCAGCGCGCTGCCCCTAGAGGCCCGTAAGGCCCGCGCACCGCCCCTACACGCCCTTTAGGCCTGCGCAGCCCGCACCGAGCCGCGCGCAGCCCGCTGCTACCGCGAGCTGCCCGCACCGAGCCCGCGCATCCCGCACAGAGCCGCGCGCAGCCCCCTGCAGCCGCGCGCAGCCCGCACAGAGCCGCGCGCAGCCCGCTGCAGCCGCGCGCAGCCCGCACCGAGCCGCGCGCAGCCCGCTGCAGTAGCGCGCAGCCCGTACCGAGCGGCGCGCAGCCCGTTGCAGCCGCGCGCAGCCCGCACCGAGCCGCGCGCACCCCACTGCAGCAGCGCGCAGCCCGCACAGAGCCGCGCGCAGCCCGCTGCAGCCGCGTGCAGTCCGCACCGAGCCGCGCACGGCCTACTCCTGCCTTGCGAGGCCCGCGCGCCGCCCGCAGCAGCCCACGCGCGGCCCGCAGCAGCCCGCGCCGAGCCGCGCGCGGCTCGCCACTGCCTAACGCGGCCGCGCGCGGACTGCAGCAGCCCAGCGCGCTGTCAGCGCAGCCCGCGCCGAGCCGCGCGCGTCCCTCTGCCTCGGCCCCGACCTGCCGCTGATACGGCCCCGCTCTGCAGCTGCCACGGCCCCGACCTGCCGCTGAAGCGGCCCCGCCCTGCAGCTGAAGCGGCCCCGCCCTGCAGCTGCTTCGGCCCTACTCTGCACCGGGTGTTGCGGCCCCGACGTCGCCGCTGTCGTGCGCCTACTCGGCCGCCGCCCGTTGAGCGCCGGCCCTGCTCGCCCGGCGAGCGCCTGCTCTTCCAGCCTTTGGTGAGCGCCTGCCTGCCGGCCTGCCTGTCTGCTTGCCTGCCTGCCGGCCTGCCTGCCTGCCTGCCTGCCTGCCTGCCTGCCTGCCTGCCTACCGGCCTGCCTGCCTGCCTGCCTGCCTGCCTGCCGGCCTGCCTGTCTGCCTGCCTGCCAGCCTGCCGGCCTGCCTGTCTGCTTGCCTGCCTGCCGGCCTGCCTGCCTGCCCGCCTGCCTGCCGGCCTGCCTGCCTGCCTGCCTGCCTACCTACCGGCCTGCTTGCCTGCCTGCCTGCCTGCCTGCCTGCCTGCCTGCCTACCTACCGGCCTGCCTGCCTGCCTGCCTGCCTGCCGGCCTGCCTGTCTGCCTGCCTGCCTGCCTGCCTGCCTGCCTGCCTGCCGGCCTGTCTGTCTGTCTGCCTGCCGGCCTGCCTGCCTGTCGGCCTGCCGCGCCTGCCCTGCCCGCGCTACTGCTGCTGCTACTGCTACTGGCCGGTGGCCAGATGCAGCCCCAGCGACGTTCACGTGAGTCTCTCACGCCCCAGCAGCTTAGTGAGTGGTATACTAGCTGGGGTTGTCGCGGTAGCAGTCGTAGCTGTCCCCCTGGAGCTGGTCAGTTGGGAGCGTCTGGCAGTGGCCAGCTGCAGCTGCAGCGGCGTCCTCGCGAGACACTTACGTCCCGGCAGCTCCACGAGTGGTACGCTCAGTGTAGCAGGTCTACGCGTACAGTTCGCTGCCAGTACGTCATTCGCACAGGTGATCGGGTTGGTCAGCCTTGCGGGACGCTTGGTCACACACAGTCCCGCTGCTTCGCCCGTCTGAGCGACGACTGGCGTACAGTGTTTGGCGACGAGGCTGAGCTCCCCGACTGGCTGGAGCTGCTTGGACGGAGGGTAGATATCTTTGCTCCTGACTATGATGCTATTCTCACTGCCATGTATGCATTGCCTACTAGTGTTGACCGTGCCTGTTACCTGTGCGTCCCGCCTGACCCTGGTATAGCGCCTGCTGCTCCCGGTACTGGTGAGGCTGCTGCCCTAGGTGCTCGTGCGTCTCCTCCTCTGGGTACTGGTGAGGCTGCTGCTCTAGGTGCCGGTACGTCTCCTGCTCCAGGTGCTGGTGAGTCTGCTCTCTCTGGGTCTGCGCCTGCTGCGGCCTTGTACACCTTCACGCTTGACTCAGGTGCTTCCCGCTCCTTCTTTCGCGACTGTACCACACTCACGCCGCTTAGTCGGCCGGTTCCAGTCTCCCTGGCGGACCCCTCCGGGGGTCCGGTCCTTGCCCACTACTCCACGGTTCTACCGTGTCCGGCCGCCCCGTCTGGCTTGCTGTCAGGTCTTTACCTCCCCTCGTTCTCTACGAACTTGGTGAGTGGAGCTGACCTCCAGGATAGGGGGGTGCACCAGTTCACTCCTGCGAGTCAGCGAGTGACTCACTGTACGTGTGCTCGGACCGGCCGACACCTGGCCACGTTTTCCCGTGCGCCTGGCTCGAGTCTGTACACCCTGACCACTGAGTCCCCTCAGGTAGCTGCGTCTGCGTCAGGTCAGCCGACGGCCCCCTGCGAGTGTCGCGCTTTGTCGCACCAGACCCTCCTGTGGCACCACCGCCTTGGTCACCCCTCGGTGCAGCGCCTTCGTGGCATGCACTCTCGCTTCCTGGTTTCTGGTCTTCCCAGGTCTTTGCCTGCCCTGCCTCCCTCGCTTGCGCCGCCCTGCATTTCTTGCGTCGAGGGGCGGCAGCGCGCCGCTCCTCACTCCTCCTCGTTCCCTCCCACAGAGGCTCCCCTGCAGACTCTCCACCTGGACGTGTGGGGCCCCGCCCGCGTCCGTGGACAGGGCCACGAGCGGTACTTCCTGCTGGTTGTTGACGACTACACGCGTTACACCACGGTCTTTCCCCTGCGCAGCAAGGGGGAGGTCCCTGCTGTTTTGATCCCTTGGATCCGCGCTGCCCGTCTCCAGCTCCGCGAGCGGTTTGGGACGGAGTTTCCCGTCCTGCGTCTGCACTCTGACAGAGGTGGTGAGTTCTCCTCAGACCTCTTGGCAGCCTTCTGTGCGGAGCACGGCATCACCCAGTCGTTCACGCTTCCGGACTCTCCGCAGCAGAATGGGGTTGCTGAGCGCCGCATTGGCTTAGTCATGGAGGTCGCTCGTACCTCCATGATCCATGCGGCTGCCCCCCATTTTCTGTGGCCGTTTGCGGTCCGGTACGCCGCGCATCAGCTCAACCTCTGGCCCCATGTCTCCTTGCCGGAGACCTCGCCCACACTGCTGTGGACGGGGAAGGTTGGCGATGCGTCGCGTTTCCGGGTCTGGGGTGCTCGTGCCTTTGTCCGCGATACCACTGCGGACAAGCTCTCCGCCCGTGCAGTTCCCTGTGTCTTCCTTGGCTTTGTCCTTGACGCGCCTGGTTGGCAGTTTTACCACCCCACCTCGCGCCGTGTCTTTGCATCTCAGGACGTCACGTTCGACGAGTCAGTTCCCTTTTACCGTCTCTTCCCCTACCGCACTGCCCCTCTCCCTCCCCCGCCGCTCTTCCTCGCTCCGGGTGCTCCCCAGGTAGACCCCCTCCCCGCTCCCGGTCCTGCTCCTTCAGGTGTGTCTCAGGTAGACCCTCCTCCCTTCCCTGCGCCGGTCGAGGTCACTGGTGACTCAGGTCCTACTGGGGGTGGTCCTGCTCGGGGTGCTACTTCTGGGGGTGCTGAGCCTGGGGGTGCGGAGCTTGAGAGTGTGGAGCCTGGAGGTGCTGAGCCTGCGTGTGAGGGGTCTGGAGGTGCTGGAGCTAGTGGTTCTGGGGCTGCTGAGGGTGCGGGCGCTGGAGGTTCTGGAGCTGCTGGAGGTCCTGGTGCTGGTGGCGCTGGAGCTGGTGGTTCTGGGGCTGCTGAGGGTGCGAGCGCTGGAGGTTCTGGAGCTGCTGGAGGTCCTGGTGCTGGTGGCGCTGGAGCTGCTGAGGGTGCTGGCGCTGAGGGTTCTGAGTCTGCTGTTGCGCGGTCTCCTTGGAGTAGCCGCCTTCGTCCACGTGTGCCTCTCACCTCACAGCAGTTGCACGACTGGTACGGTCGCCGTCAGGGTCGCGCTGCTGGAGCCCGGGGCTCTGCTGCTGGAGGTACTTCTGCTGTCGTCCCTGAAGCTAGGAGTGGTGCTGGTACTTTGTCTACTGGAGGTGCTGGAGTCGCTGGTCCCGGAGGTGCTCGTACTGGAGGTACTGGAGCTGCTGGGGCTGGGGGTGCTGCGTCTGGAGGTGCTGCTGCTGGAGACACCGAGGCTGGAGACCCTGGGACTGGAGGTGCTGGTTCTGGGGGTGCTGCTGCTGGAGACGTGGAGGCTGGAGACCCTGGGACTGGAGGTGCTGGTTCTGGGGGTGCTGCTGCTGGAGGCACTGGGGTTGGAGACCCTGGGCCTGGAGGTGTCGGTTCTGCTGCTGGAGGTGCTGGAGCTGCTGGAGGTACTGGAGCTGCTGGAGCTGCCGGTACTGGTGCAGCTGCGCCGCCACGACTGTTCTTCGCTCCGCTGTCTCCGTCGTCTCTGCCGCCGCCTGACTCTGTTCTTCGTCAGGTTCTTACTCTCCCATCGTCTACTGGTCTTCCGTTACAGCCTGGCTCACCGCTGCCTGCTCCTTCTCCTTACACCGAGCAGACAGGTAGTCTTGCTGAGCGTCGTGAGCCTGCGTCGCGTCCAGTCTCGCCTGTTCGTCCTAGTCGTACCGGTCGTCGTGTTCCTCGTCCGCGTCAGCCGGCTGTCCCCGGCACACGCCTTGTAGCCCTGCGTCGGTCCCCTACTCCGGAGCGTACTCCTCTTCCGTCTCCCCCTGCGTCCTCTTTGCCTGTCGTCGCGGACCCTGAGTCTGACCGGTTTCGTGCTGCGCACCCTACTGTCACGCGTCTGCTAGCCACTGTTGTCACTGACCCGTCGTTTGAGTCTGCTGCTGCGTCTGCCTTAGTCGCTGAGCTTGTTGACTTTGCTGCTGCCTGTCGTCTAGACTACGCTGCTAGTCTTGTTGCTGAGTCTGAGTCTGTCTGTCCTCCGTCCGTCGGGGGTGAGTGTGCCCTTGGCACGGACGTCCTTGAGGACAGGCACGAGGACCTTGAGTCTCTTGCAGCCGCTGCGCCTCATCTCGTGGCCATGCTGCTTGCCCCTGAGGGAGACCCGGATGCTATAGACATCCCCACACCGCGCTCTTACGCTGAGGCGATCGCGGGTCCCTACTCCTCTCAGTGGCAGGCAGCCATGGACGCAGAGATGGCATCCTGGAAGTCCACAGGCACTTACGTCGATAAGGTTCCCCCTCCCGGGGCGAACATCGTCGATGGCATGTGGATTTTCAGGGTGAAGCGGCCGCCAGGTTCTCCGCCTGTCTTCAAGGCGCGTTACGTTGCTCGAGGCTTCAGTCAGCGAGAGGGAGTTGACTTCTTCCAGACCTTCTCTCCTACCCCGAAGATGACTACTCTTCGGGTGCTGCTGCACGTTGCCGCACAGCGTGACTACGAGCTTCACTCCCTTGACTTCAGCACAGCTTTCCTACAGGGCAGCCTGCACGAGGAGATCTGGCTGCGCCGCCCACCTGGCTTCACTAGGACGTTCCCTCCTGGTACCCAGTGGAGCCTCCGCCGGCCAGTCTACGGTCTCCGCCAGGCACCCCGTGAGTGGCACGACACACTGAGGACTACCCTTGCGGCTCTTGGGTTTGCGCCTTCGACTGCTGACCCTTCACTGTTTCTACGCACCGACACTTCGCTGCCGCCGTTCTATATCCTCGTGTACGTCGACGACTTGGTCTTTGCTACTGCTGACACTGAGGCCCTCGCCCTGGTGAAGTCCGAGCTGCAGAAGAGACACACGTGCACAGACCTGGGTGAGCTGCGCAGCTACCTTGGCTTGCGGATCACCCGGGACCGAGCACGCCGCACCATCACACTGACTCAGTCACACATGGTGCAGCAGGTCCTTCAGTGCTTCGGCTTCACCTGGTCCTCAGCACAGGCCACTCCTCTGGCTATAGGTCACTCGCTCTCAGCTCTACCTTCGGATGAGTCCGTAGAGCCGAGTGGTCCTTACCCAGAGCTAGTGGGCTGCCTCATGTACCTGATGACTTGCACTCGTCCTGACCTTGCGTACCCTCTTGGCCTTCTGGCTCGCTACGTGGCTCCTGGTTGGCACCGAAAGGTGCACTGGGATGCTGCGAAGAGGGTACTGCGCTACTTGTGCAGTACATCGGGCATGGGGCTCGTGCTTGGAGGACGGCGAGAGGTGGTCCTCACTGGGCACTCAGACGCTTCTTGGGTTGACGACCAGGCTACGCAGCGGTCGTCACAGGGTTACACTTTCAGCCTTGGCTCTGGTTCTGTTTCTTGGCGTTCTACTCGCTCGTCTTCTGTTCTCAGCTCCAGTTGTGAGGCTGAGATCTACGCCACCGCCATGGCTGCTCAGGAGCTACGCTGGCTCACCTACCTGCTGACCGACCTGGGAGAGCGGCCTCGTTCTCCTCCAGTGCTGTACGTCGACAACAAGGCTGCTATTGCCTTGTGTGAGGAGCACAGACTGGAGCACAGAACGAAGCACATCGCTCTGCGGTACTTTCTGGCTCGAGAGCTGCAGCAGCGTGGTCAGCTTCGTCTTGCACACGTGGCCACTAGGGCCAACACTGCTGATATATTCACCAAGGCACTTCCGTCTGGTGATCATCAGCGCTTTTGTACTCTGTTAGGCCTTGTGCCTACGTTTCCACACTTGCTGTAGTCTTTTGTGTGTACTGTGTTCTATATTTATACCTGCATGCTTGCTCTTGCTAGGTATTGATCACTGTACTGCTCTTGTTGCTTATATATATCTCTGCATGTGGACTGGCCTTGCGGCCCTTTGCTTGTGCTCAGAATGTGTGGTGACGTTGAGATCCACCCTGAGCTTGCTTTGCGTCTCTTGACTGGTCGTGTGACCCCTTGTTCTCCCCCACTTTGCCTATGGGGGTGTGTCAAACATGTATGCTGCATATTGTCTAGGCTGTAGTGGGGTAGCCCATATGGGGTACAACCAAATTAGGGTTTCCTACTTGTACTCCTGCATGCTGTTAGTTCATCATTCCTGCTGCCAGATTCTAACAGAATCTTCCCAACGTGCGGGGTCGGGGCAGTTTGTCCGTATCAGCTGCTCCATGGTCTGATTGGTTCGCTCGGTCTGTCCGTCCGTCTGTGGGTGGTATGCCGATGAGAACTGTAGCTTCGTGCCGTACTGCGCCCATGTTTCCTTCCAAAATTTCAACGTAAACTTAGGGTCTCGGTCGCCGACGATCGCCAAAGGGATGCCGTGCAGTCGCACGACCGTTGAGATGAAGAGGCGCGCAGTTTCTTCGGCTGTGATTGTCGTTCGGCATGGGGCGAAGTGCGCCATTTTCGTGAAGCGATCGACGACGACGAGAACAGCGTCGTTGCCGGACGGCCCAGCTGGCATCCCTGTGACGAAATCCATCGTCACTTGCTGCCACGGTCGTTCGGGTGGCTCGAGGGGTTGCAGCAATCCGGTTGGCCGTTGACGTGTCGATTTCATGGCCTGGCACACCCTGCATGAGGACACATAGCGCTGCACGTCGTTAGAGGACTCGGGCCAGTAATATTGACGGTGCAGTAATTTCTGGGTTTTGTCAACCCCGAAGTGTCCGGAGAAGTTCGAATCGTGGACCTCCTGGATGAGAAGTTCACGCAGCAGCCGGTAAGCGGGAACCCAGATTCGGTCGGTTTCGGCTTTTAGGTAATAGTCCCCTTTCTGCGTCGTGGCCTGCTGATGATTTCCTGTCGTGAAGAATGGGTCCGTAGTGTAGCCGTGGGTGAATAGTCCGGTAAGTAATGGGTTCGAATGGGTGATAAGTACTGCAGCGGATTGTACGGTCGGTCTGGTCAGGGCGTCGGCGATGTTATTCGCCCCTTTCTTGTACGTGATGCGGTAGGTGAAGTGGCTCTCCATGTAGTCCAACCATCGAATCTGTCGTGGGTTGAGGTTGGGTTGGGCTCGCAGGTACTGTAGGGATTTGTGGTCCGTGCGCACAGTGGCGTCGGCGCCCACCAGGTAGCATCGCCATACTTTAAATGCGTGAATAATGGCGAGCATCTCCTTGTCGTGGATCGGGTAGTTGCGTTCGGCTGCCTGCAACTTGCGCGACTCATAAGCGATCGGCTGCAGCCCGTTCCCGAAATCTTGGAGTAGCAAGCACTGCTCCGGTGGCGAAATCTGAGACGTCGGTTACAACTTCGAACGGCTTCGATGGGTCGGCGATGCGCAGCACAGGAGGGGAAACGAGAAAATTCTTGAGCTCCTGGAAAGCCGCCTCTGCCTCCTCCCCCCACACGAAATTCCTGTCCTTGTGCAGCAGGTCGGTCAGCGGGCCGGTTATCCCCGCCATATTCGGGATAAACCGCCGGACATAATTCACGAACCCCAGAAAACTCTGAAGTTCCGTGACATTAGTCAGGTACTTCCACTCCTGTATGGTCTTGATTTTCGCCGGGTCGATTTTGATGCCGTCGCGGGAGATGACGTGCCCCAAGAATTCCAACTCCTGCTTAAAGAACTCGCACTTAGAGCCCTTGGTGATGAGGCAGTTTTCTTGCAACCGTTTAAACACCGCGTCGAGGTCGTGGAGGTGCTGTTCTCGTGTTTTGCTGAAGATGAGGATATCGTCCAAGTAGACGATAAGACACCGGTCTAGAAGGTCCCGAAACACCCTGTTCATGGTGAGTTGGAAAGTCGAGGGCGCGTTCGTGAGGCCGAAAGGCATCACTGTAAATTCGTAACTCCCGTAGCGTGTGCGAAACGCAGTCTTGATACAGTCGTCGGCGAAGACTCGGATCTAATGGTAACCGCCACGTAAGTCGATTTTCGAGAAGTAGCGAGCGCCGCGAAGTTGGTCAAGAAGGTCGTCGGTGCGTGGGATTGGGTAGCGAGATTTGATGGTCACCCGGTTCAACGCGCGATAATCGATGCACATGCGAAGCCCGCCGTCCTTTTTCGGAGTGAACAGGATCGGCGCCGCGAACGGGGAGGTGCTCGGCCGAATGAAGCCTTTCTCCAACAGTGCGTTAATTTGTCGGCGTAGCTCCTCGAGTTCCGGCTGGGTCAACCGCCACTGTGTCCGAACAGTTGGTTGCGCGCCAGGTTCCAGCTGGATTTTGTGGTCTTCGGGTCTCTCGGGTGGCAGGCCAGGTGGCAGGTCGTCCGGGAAAATGTCGGGGTACTGTCGAATCAGCTCCGCTAAATCCGGAGGTACAGCTGCACACAGCTTCTCGATGTCTTTTCCGTCGGTGTCGACATCCAACTCGCGTAAGCAAACAGCAAACAGATGCGCGCCTCGGTTGAAGTGGCGGGCTATAGTGATGGCCTTGACGCACGGGGCTTGGATGTAGTCAGGTGTCCATGCAGGCAACTTAATTAGCCCCTCGTGCTTGCTGATGCTGCACGATCCCGTTGTCCAGTCGATGACGGGGTTGTGCCGTCGCAGCCAATCACGTCCCAGCAAGACGTCGCAGCCGTCCAATGTTGTCGCGAGGAACTTCATGCTGAAGCCGAAATCGTCGCCGCATTCGATCCTGACCGTCCGTGTTTCTTCCGTTATCGCCAGCGGCGTCCCATCCACGAGGCGAGCGTCGATTTCGGGCAGACACCTGTCAAGTTGCAGCTTGCATTTTTTTGCGCTCGCCAGATTGAAGAGGCTATGGCTGGCCCCCCCATCGACGAACATTTTCAAATTATTTTTTAACACCTTGCCAGCGACCAGCACAGGGTGATCCACATGTGTATCCCCGTTATTCGGCCGAGTGCGATCGATTGCATGAATCGGAACCACGACTCGGTGGGGATGGTGGGGTTCGGGCGACGGAGCATAGTAAGTAAAGGGCCCGCTAATTACTGACTTTTCCCATTTCCCTGCTCCTTCCTGTCGTTCCCTGCTGGCGACGTTTTCTCGGGGCAGTCTTTCATGTAGTGACCCGTCTTCCCACACCGGTAACACGGTCCCTTAGGAGGGCGGTCGGGTGTATTGAAGGCGTTGATAGTGGCCCGATGGGTCTGGCCACGAAAACGGTTTCCATCCCTGGAAGCCATTCTCGCGTACTGCATCAGTGCATCTGTTGACTCCGCCAAACGTACAGCTTCGAGAAATGATGTCGGGCGGTTTCGGCGGACTTCGTACTGTATCTCGTATTTAAGGCCGCTGATGTATTTATCCAACCGCTCTGCTTCCGACATGTCATCAACTTGGTCGGCGAGGCCCATAAATGACGCCGTGTAGTCTTGGACAGAAGCCATCTGCGACCATGCACGCAGCTTCATGCGAGCTTGCTCCGAGGCGGATACGTGCTCGAAACGGTTTCGCAAGGCTGCGCCCCACTCCTTCCACGTGCGTATCGTGGTCACACCAAAGATTGGTCCTGCCACTTGATTAGTTGCTGCAGAGGTCCCGTCTGCCGCATGTGTCACACCTGTCGGCGTCCCTGTTTCCAAGGTTCGGCGCCACCATTCAAGCGCTGCGCCTCGAAGAAGCGAGACTGCGTAATTAATATGCGTGGCATTGTCGTTAACTCCCGCAGCAGTGAAGAAGACTTCGACATCGAACAGCCACCCCTTCACTGTAGTCGTCTTGTCCGTAGGGTTAAATGGGGGCGGATTGACGGGCTTGATCTTGATCGTTGTCACTGTGGTTGACGTTGCTACTGCTCGCTGCCTGTCTTCTTCTTCGAAGTCACGTGTGAGCGCATCCAACGGATTGCTCATCTCCTGACTGTTGCCCTCGCCTTCGTCCACAGGCGACTCCTGACGCGCTTCACCTCGCGTCTGGCGTAGCTCGGCGTTTTCCTCCCGCAATGTTGTCACTTCCGCCATTAATGACTTCATGCTCGCCTGCATTTCTGCCATTTGCGCCATCATCTGGTCAACAGCCTCCTGATCCATGTGTCTAGCACTACGTCTGGTGGGCAGTCGGGTATCCGTGACTTTCAAGCAAGTGAAAACACGAACTATCGGAGTCGGGCAGGATTGAATTAACAATCCCTGCAGCCAACCGTCGTGTAGTCACTAAACCAGCCACACCCGTGCCACCAAACTACCCTCGGAAAGCGGGGTGAACTAGGAAAGTAGCTCTGATACCAGGTGTTATGAGTTGTAAAAGGAGTACGCAGGTAAACGAATAACGAGGCTGTGATTCAACCAACTGAGAATACAATGAATGTGCAGACTAATGTAGGGCTAGCCTAGCTAGGAGGGAACCTCGGACGAGCGCGGTTTGGCGCAGGTTTGGCGACGGGAAAATACCGAAGGCGACGCGAGAAGCCTCGGCAGCGTTGAAATCGGCCGAACGTGCAAAGTCCGAAAATCGGGTTGTACGCGAAGCAGTCAACCCCGATAAGGAATTCGGAAAAATTCAGAGACATACACGAGATCCAGCCTTCAAAAAAGGGAAATTATGCGAATGGTAACTTATGCGGGGCTCAATAACGCGACCGGTAACCACTACAATAAAATTTAATGCGTTTGGTAACTCGATTCACGCGTTTGGTAACTCTACACTGGGAAATGATAACACGAATGGTAACTAGAAGAAACCGTCGCCCGGAATGACCTGGTGATGAATTTTTCGCGCACGTGCGAAATTATTTTGACGAATCTTGACGCATCGCGTTCTATCTATCACGCACATTTTCCGAACCAAGATAATTTTGCACGTATGTACCTTTTATTAGTACCAATTTAAAACAAACGACACTTTTCGAAGTGTAGGTTCTAAAATTCAAAAATTTTGTTCATTTCTGTTGTGTCTTTGGAGCAAAAAAATAGAACCCTTTCGGATGGCATGCGATTGTGAAATAATAAACCTTAAACACCTTGCGACAAGGCTAGAACTGGTGGAAAAGTATCACTAATACATTTCTAATACTGCACGCCTAAATTATAAACTTAGCCCCTATTAGAAACGAACCCTAAACGCCTTGTCGCAAGATGTTAATGATTGATGCTCTTATAATCGCTTGCCATCCGAAAGGGGTTTATAATTTTTGCCCCGGTTGTGCGGTAGAAACAGGTTAACACAATGTTCCAGACAAGCGCAGAAATAATCATTGAATGTGTAAAACAATTTTCAGAAAATCTACTTGCGCGTCAAATGCCCAAATTTCAGAAAGGTTATCAGAACTTGGTGCGCCAGGATTCGTCCATTCAGTCTGGCACGAGCGGGAAAAACCATGATCAGGGTCATTTTGGGTGAAGGTTTCTTCTAGTTACCATTCGCGTGATTGCTTGGCAGTGCAGAGTTACCAAACGCGTGAATCGAGTTACCAAACGCGTTAAAATTCATTGTAGTGGTTACCGTACGCGTTATTGAGCCCCGTATAAGTTACCATTTGCATGATTTCCCTTACAAAAATTCCAGATTTTCTAAGCTCGGTGCACCTGTTATGCGTTAAGGAATGAGAACAAATGCAACGCGCTGTTCTTAGGGCGCGTCCCCTATCTCGATCGATCCTGCCCTCGATCGATCGAGGGACGGCAATAGAATCGCAATTGACAGGGTAACAAGATTTCGGGATGACTTGCGAATGTACAGTGACAGGTGCCCAACGATCTTGTCACCTCCGCTGATGACGATCGATGTGCCTTCGTGGCCACACCGATCTCGGCTTTTGTAGGATCGAGAGTTTAGCCCCCTTGTATTCTCGATGCTGTCACCCTGGGCTCGAGATCGATCCGCGATTGTCACCTCCTACCAATCCCGCTCCAATCCTGCGATCGGTGTGGCTGATCGTTTTTTCACGGCGATCTGGCGATCAATCGAGGGAGGGGAAGGACTCATAGGACGTGTTGCAAGTAAGGAATCGATCGCCTATTTGAAACCGATCCCCACTGTCAGACAGTGTAGCGTATGGTTACCATACTACAATGTCAGCGGTGTGCACGACCAAGGAGACTGGATAAAGCCAGCTCGATCGCCTCAGCAAAAAAATTCGATCGCGAGATTGACGATGCAGAAAACTCACAGTCACGCATCATTCGCGATACGCAGGAAAAATTGCATGCAAGTGTTTTACGGGCCTCAAGACTCGACGAGACATTGGCGAGAAGGCTTGATGGGAGGAGGAGAAGGCATGGCAGGAGGAGGAGAATGCATGGCAGGAGGAGTAGAGGGGGTCGCGGGAGGAGAAGGCATGGCGAGAGCCGGAGAAGGCATGGTGGGAGGAGGAGGCATGGCGGGAGGAGGAGAAGGCATGGCGGGAGGAGGAGAGGAGGTGGCGGGAGGAGGAGAAGGGTTGGTGGGAGGAGGAGAAGACATGGTGAGAGGATGAGAGGGGGTGGCGGGAGGAGGAGAAGGCTTGGTGGGAGGAGGAGAGGGGGTGGCGGGAGGAGGAGAAGGCATGGCGGGAGGAGGAGAAGGCATGGCGGGAGGTGGAGAAGGCATGGTGAGAGGAGGGGAAGGCATGGTAAGAAGAGGAAGGTGGCATGGCAGGAGGAGGAGAAGGCATGGCGGGGGGAGTAGAAGGCATGGTGGGAGGAGGAGAGGTGGCGGGAGGAGGAGAAGGCATGGTGGGAGAAGAAGGCATGTCAGGAGGAGGAGAAGGCATGGCAGGAGGAGTAGAGGGGGTCGCGGGAGGAGGAGAAGGCATGGCGGGAGGAGGAGGCATGGCGGGAGGAGGTGAAGGCATGGCGGGAGGAGGAGAGGAAGTGGCGGGAGGAGGAGAAGGGTTGGTGCATGGAGGAGAAGACATGGGTGGCGGGAGGAGGAGAAGGCTTGGTGGGAGGAGGAGAAGGCATGGCAGGAGGAGGAGAATGCATGGCAGGAGGAGTAGAGGGGGTCGCGGGAGGAGGAGAAGGCATGGCGAGAGCCAGAGAAGGCATGGCGGGAGGAGGAGGCACGGTGGGAGGAGGTGAAGGCATGGCGGGAGGAGGAGAGGCGGTGGCGGGAGGAGGAGAAGGCATGGTGGGAGGAGGAGAGGGGGTGGCGGGAGGAGGAGGAGGCATGGCAGGAGGAGGAGAGGGGGTTGCGGGGGGTGAATGAAGGCATGGCAGGAGCTGGAGAAGGCATGGTGGGAAGAGGAGGCATGGCGGGAGGAGGAGGCATGGCGGGAGGAGGAGAAGGCATGGCGGGAGGAGGAGAGGAGGTGGCGGGAGGAGGAGAAGGGTTGGTGGGAGGAGGAGAAGACATGGTGAGAGGATGAGAGGGGGTGGCGGGAGGAGGAGAAGGCATGGTGGGAGGAGGGGAGGGGGAGGCGGCAGGAGGAGAGGGGGTGGCGGGGGGAGAAGAAGGCATGGTGGGAGCCGGAGAAGGCATGGCGGGAGGAGGAGAAGGGGACAAATGAGGGCAAGCAGGGGAGACTTTAGGGCAAGCAGGGGAGAATTGAGGGCGAGCAGGGGAGAAGTGAGGGCAAGCAGGGGAGAAGTGAGGGCAAGCAGGGGAGAATTGATGGCAAGCAGGGGACAATTTAGGTCAAGCAGGTGGGGATCGTGCAAGGGGGAAAATAAGGCGTACAAGATAGAAAATGAGGGCGTGGTAGGTGGGGAAACGTGGGCATGCATACAGGGAAAACGAGGGCGTACATGTGGGGCAAAGAGGGCGTTCAGGAAGCACAGACGTTGCATGAGAGTGAGAGAGGGCCGAGGGCCTTATTCGAGTGCAGCTCGCGAAAGGAGGCCGCCGCTAGACGCGGAGAGGCAGCGAGGTGAGGCAGGGTGAAGCCGACGAGGCACGCTAGATGCGCATGCGCGGGAAGGCGAGAGGAGGACACGAGTGGAGGCGAGAGGAGGCCACGCGGGGTGGCGAGGGTCACACGCGCGGGTAGGCAGGAGGAGAGCGCGGGGAGGCGAGAGGAGGCCGCGCGTGGAGGCGAGAAGAGGCGGCGCGTGGAGGCGAGAGGGGTCCTTAGCGCGTGGAGGCGAGAGGAGGCCGCGCGTGGAGGCGAGAGGAGGCCGCGCGTGGAGGCGAGAGGTGGCCGCGCGTGGAGGCGAGAGGATGCCGCGCGTGGAGGCGAGAGGATGCCGCGTGTGGAGGCGAGAGGAGGCCGCGCGTGGAGGCGAGAGGAGGCCGCGCGTGGAGGCGAGAGGAGGCCGCGCGTGTGGGGGAGAGGAGGCCGCGCGTGGAGGCGAGAGGAGGCTGCGAGTGGAAACGGGAGGAGGCCGCGCTTGGAGGCGAGAGTCGTGCGCGCGGGGAGAAGTGTGGAGGCCGCGCGGGGTAAGCGGGAGGAGAGCACGGGGATGCGAGAGGAGCACGCGAGGCTTCGCGAGTGGATAATGCGAGCCGGGAGATGAGCGGAGCAGGAAAGGGTAAGATATAAGCTTAGGGAAAGGAAATTTTGAGCGGCTCGAGCGCCGAATCGTACAGTGGGAATTGATACTCGGGCAGTGAGAAGGGGAGATGGGGTGGCGCGAAGCGGAGGTCGGGCGACGAGATAGCGATCGTGAAAATCTTGCGAGGCCTTGTTTTCCCACAGTACCGAAAATTAAGCTTGTGGATGCAGAGGCGCGTACACACTCGCATCTGTGCGACGACTTGGAGATGCCACAACAGCTTCGCGACGAGTACGGCCTTGTTCCGTCGCGTCGCGAGACCAAGCGACCTGGATTTTCGAGATTGCAACTATGTCTGTTTGAGCGTGCGCGGAGAGGGATGGCGCTGTATCTTTATGTGACGAGTCTAAAATGTTGTACGTGGCGCGTCAGCGACTTACGGACGCTGCTAGTTTTTCCTAGGCAGGTGTGGTGCAAAACCTACCTCCCGTAGATCCGTATCCTTTTGCATATCCTTAGGAGTTGAACATGAGCGAGAGGCACTTCTTGGGGGGTTGGTACGAGTTTGTGGCTTGTAATTTGGTAACCACTTTCAAGTTCGTTAGGATTTTGAAAGCCCTACTTTCAAAAGTATACTGTTGCTTTAATGTTTCTGCTTTAGTCAAGCGAAATGAGACTGTCACTCACCCCGGATGGTACCATGCTTGGACGGTTATGGTACAATCTGTTTTGTCGCATCGATGATGCAGCGAGTCGAGGATCTCCTACAAGGGATTGGTGTAGGGACATGATCCTTCGATTTTCTAAATTGCAACACGCTCGAATGAAAGGTTCGGGGCTGGTGCCAGACAATCGGCTGGAGCTGCAGAGCCTGCGCTTTGGCTCTTCCAAGCTCGGCTTCAGATCATCGTCACCGTCGCAAAGCCAACTTCGTGTCAATCACGACTCACCTGAGGCGTAAGGCGACGCGAGGCACCACGTTAAGAGAGGCTTGGAGCCCCTTAACATTGTTCTAAGCTGCTTTGTGAATATGAAAACACTAAACAGTTGTGTATGACTGAGATGTGGAAATACCATTGATTCGGAATTTTCAACGTAAAACTGGTGTAACCAACCGTCTGATACGTGTATTCTCATCTGACGCCTCTGATATTTTCGAACCTTGTTCAATCTCATTCGATTTTTGGTAGGGCGGCTGCCATCAACAGATGCCAGAGGGATGGCAGTGAACATGAGGGCAGCCAGACTGGACAATGGGAGTACTCGATACCAAAAGCCTAGATAGCGCACAGTCACCTACAAACAATAATTGTGAGAGTAAGGTAGTTGTTATGAGTTGTTGAACAGAATTGCATAGAATACAAATAATGAAGCTGTGACAATATGGACTGGCAATACAATGAATAACGCGAGGAAGTCTAGAGGGCCAGTCTAGCTAGGCAGGAACTTTGGGAAAACGCGGTTGGGTGCAGGTTGGGCAAAGGAAAGCCGAAGGCGACGCAAAGTTGCTTCTGTGTCAAGCAAAGCGGCCGAATGTGGACTTCCAAAAGTATGGATTGTGCGCGAAGAAGTAAAACAACAAAGCAAAGTTCAGGGTGGATCACAAAGTCACCACACAGTCCGAGCACAAGTAAGAGGCTGTAAGGCCAGTTCGCATGCAAAGTTATAAAGAACGCATGCAGGGTAATGATCACAACCTAGCAAGGGTAAGCATATAGGCATATATATAGATCACATTGTCAAATGTTGTAGCCTGTAGTGAGGCTTGTCATGTGGGGTACAGTTGTTAGGGTTAGGCATATGTACCCCAACTCACAACAATAACACATCATTTAGTTTCTAACATGGTATCACCTAGGTTAGGATCCTGTTGGATCCCGCTCCTCTCTCTTGAGCCTATCACGCCCGTAGCGCCCTACTGTCGTGCCCGTCCCGTCCCCTAGCGCCTGTCGCGCCCGTCCCGTCCCCTAGCGCCCGTCGAGCCCGTCCCGTCCCCTAGCGCCCGTCCCATCTCGTAGCGCCCGCCGCACCCGTCCCGTCCCTTAGCGCCCATCGCGTACGTCCTGTCCCCTAGCGCCCGTCGCGCCCGTCCCGTCAGGTCCCCTTGCGCCCGCCGCGCCTGATCGTCCCGTCGCGTCGCGCCTGTCCCGTCCCGTCCCCTTGCGCTCGTCGCGCCTGCCCGTCACGTAGCGTCACGCCCGTCCCGTCCCATCCCCTTGCGCCCGCCGCGCGTGCCCAACCCGTCGGGTTGCGCCCATCCCGTCCCGTCCCCTTGCGCCCGCCGCGCCTGCCCGTCCTGTCGCGTCGCGCCCGTCCCGTCCCGTCCCCTGGCGCCCGCAGCGCCTGCCCGTCCCGCCCCATCGCGCCCGTCCCGTCCCGTTGTGCATACCATGTCGTCCCGTCGCGCCCTACTTGTCCCGAAGCGCCCTCCCTACCGCGCCCTGCTCAGGCCTCCTATGCATTTAACGACGCCTAGAGTCTTGCGCTTTGATGCTAAGGGTAGGCCGCTCGAGTTCTCTGTCTGGCTCCTGCGTACACAGCGCCTCCTAGAGAGTCAATGTCAGGTTCACGAGTCCCTGTGGGCGCACGCTTCCGGTGACCTTCTGGCTGCGGAGATAACTAGAACAACGGGAGCTTATACTACGGGGTAGGCACGGTTGTGAGAGGTGATCTCTGCGTTCGTTCCTTAGTCATTTACTTGTTCTCTCACTACTTGCTCATTCACGGGGAGATTTGGCAAGAGTTTCACTAGCAAAAGTTTACAACAATGGTTAACAATGGCAAAGCAACACTGACTACATTAGGTGCTAGCATGCAAGCTGGTCGACTGCCAGCGCAGCACGGTCGACCGCGTTCCAGTACTACAAGGTCCACCGCGCTCCAACAGAGTAAAGTCGTGGTCTGCCAGCGCTGCAAGTCGACGGTGCGCCAACGCTGCAGAAGGGCGACTGAACAGCGTTGCACTCGCACGAAAGCAGCGCACCTGCTTCGCAGGTGCTCCCAGCTAATTGGCGCGACGTTCTTCGTCACCTGCACAACACTGACACCAAGTCGACCACGTGCCCACGTTTGCACCTGATCCTCCAGGTCGACCTCGAGATATCACCACCGGGGCCAGCTTTGCCAAAACCACCTGGGCGACGATCGCGCACCTCCGCAGATCCTCGTCGCCCGGGTAACCTGGTCGACCGGGCAACCACCAAGTCGGCGTCGACTTGCGTGGCCATTGTCGACCAGCTGCTGTACACACCCATCAACCACCCAGGTCGACGTCCTCAAGTCGGCTCCGAATCCCATGTCGACCTCCTTAAGTCGGCGACCTCCTGAAGTCGGCAACCTCCCAAGTCGACGACCTCCCAAGTCGGCGACCTCCCAAGTCGGCGACCTCCCAAGTCGGCGACCTCCCAAGTCGGCGACCTCCCAAGTCCGCGACCGCCCAAGTCGGCGACCTACCAAGTCGGCGCCGACTTCCAGGTCGACCTTCAGAAGTCGGCGACCTAATGAAGTCGGCGCCGACTCCCAAGACGACGAGCCCCATCGTCGACCACCAGTTGAAGCAGGCCACCGGCTTCCCAAGTCGGCGGCATTACAGTGACCTCGTGCAGGTCGACCAAACCCGTCGACCAGCTCGCCCAAGTCGGCGTCGCCCACATCTGCAAGTTGGCTGTACCTCCTGACACCCAAACACGAAGTCGGCTCCGCCCAAGCGAGGACGGGGCCAACACACAACTCCCGTTGACACTCCCCTGCCGCGTTCACGCTTGGGCCTCCAGCCCACACGGCAGCACTACTCGGAGAATAGCTCGTAGTCATCGGCGTGCACACAACGCACAGCACGCCGGTCACCGCACCAGCCATGCAAGAGGGCATGGCACCTACTACTGCGCGTCATTGTCACCGTCGCCGACGTTGGCCAGGCGCACTTGGCCGATTGCGACGGAGCACCGGTTGAAGGCCGGAAAGTGCAGAGCCTTCGTTCGGAAGTCGGCCGGCTGCTCGGTGGTCGGGATGTACTTCAGTGCAAACTTCCCGCGCTTCACCATGTGCTGCAGCCAGGCATATCGCCACTCCATGTGCTTGAGGTTGCCCTGCAGCCCCAGGCCCTCAGCAACCGTGATGGCCGACTTGTTGTCCACCCGCAAGACGGTCGGTTTCCCGACGTCCAGCAGCTAGAATTCTGCAAGGAGGAAGCGAAGTCGGCGTCCCTCCATGCCGGCTTCGGTTGCTGCCACATACTCCAATTCGGTCGATGACAGTGTCGCGCACTTGATGCGCTGGCTCGACCAGGAGACTGCGGCCCCTCCAAAGACGTACACGTAACCGCCCGTGCTCGTCCGGTTCTGCTTGTCGCCGGCGTCATCGGTGTCGACGTAGCCGACCAGCTCCAGCGTCTCTGGTCCACCGCCGAACTCTAGGGCAATATCACGAGTGTTGGCAAGGTAAGCATTGCAGCAGTCGACCTCGCGCCTGTGCTGGCCGCTCCTCACCGTGAGACCGCTCCCCAGCTTGCTGCGAGCAAAGGCGATGTCCGACCTCGTCTTCGTCGCTGCGAACTGCAGTGAGCCGTCCTTCTGCCGGTACTCCTCCTCCAGGCGCTCCTGTGCCTCCTCGTCATCGAACGTCAGCTCGGCGTAGGCGTCGACGGAGGCCTGCATCTTCGGGGTATGCCCGGTCTGCTCCTCATCGATGAACCGCCTTCGCAGTTTGTCGGCGTAGTTCTGCTGGTGCAGCCGTAGCTTCCTTGCCGACCTGTCGTGCACGATCTTCAGCCCGAGGTACTCGACGACCGATGAGATCTCACGCAGCTCGAAAGCGGCCTCCAGCAGCTCCTTTAGCTCCTTCAGCATCGCGGTGCTGCTGCTGGTGGCGAGCAGGTCGTCGACGTAGACCAGCACCCAACAGGTGACTTCATCGTCGCCGACCTTGAAGTAAAGAGCTTCGTCGACTTGGCTCTTCTTCCAGCCGGCGTCAACCAGCACATCGTTGAGCGCCTTGTACCACAGCAGTGGGGACTGTTTCAGCCCGTACACCCGGCTGGACCCATCCTTGTAGCAGTCCAGCTGGTACATGTACAACACTCGGTCGAGCTTGCTCTGCGGGAAGGCGTTCTTCATGTCGAGCTGCATCAGGTTGAGGTCGAGGACGGCGACAATGCTGAGGAAGATCCTCAGCGTGACGTAGCTGCTCACTGGCGCGTACGTCTCGTCGTAGTCGGCGCCATACACCTGCGTGAAGCCCTTGACGGCCCTCCCTTGGAGGGCGACAGTGCCTCGTCCTCGGACGTCTTGAAGCGCCCCGTTGAAGCCACGCACGTGCTTGACGTCGCCGTTCGGCTGCAGGTCGACGAAGACCTCCTTCGTCCCCATCAGGTGGTGCGAGCAGCCGCTGTCGAGCAGGAGTGCCGCTGGGTTCGCCTGCACAGCTGCTGCCACCGCCTGAAAGTTCTCGCCGGCCTCCGGCGCAAGCGAGACGGTCGGTTCCACGACGCCGACCAGCGAGCACGACGCCGACCAGCGAGCCCGACGCTGACCAGCGAGCATGACGCCCCCCCGTCGCCTCGCCCTTTGCCTCCAGATGAGGAGTCGGCGACCTTCGCCGACGTCGACTTGGTCGACTGCTTCTCCTTGCGTGGCTTACTCTCCCGACGAGGGCGACGACTGGCTGACCTCCCTCTGTCTCCCCTAGTGTCGTCGTTGTCGGAGTCGGTGCAGTCGGGGCACTCAAAGGAGAGGTGGTCGGGATCGCTGCAGAGCTAGCATTCCCGACGTCGACTTCCTCCTCCTCTAACGCCATCCTTGGCCAACTTCCCCTAGTCGGCGTCCTTGGCCGGCTTCCCACCTCCGCTACCACCGCCGCCAGGCTTACCAAGCTGCCCTGGTTGACTTCCTTACTTCGTCGGGGCGACGTAGTTTGCCTGCGGTAGGAGCTCCGTGGACCTCTCAGCCTCCTACATCGCCTCGTCCCTGAGGATGAACGAAGTCAGGGAGTCATCGTTGAGCGACTCCCACGTGCCCGGCACCACCATCATCTGCTTCAACAGGTTGTAGCCACTCGGGAGCCCCTTGATAACGTGCGGGATGTACGACGCCGTCAAGTGTTCGACACCGGCCATTCGCATGCAGGCAAGGAGATTCCGAGCTCGGTTGCATTAGTCAGTAGCCGTCTCCTGCTCGCCCATCCGCAGGTGCGTCATCTGCTCCTCCAACTGGCCGATGTACAGGTCGTCGGTGACCTGGTACGTCGTCGTAATGAACCGCCACGCCTGATGACCGGCGACAAGACGCTAACGTAATCCACACCACCGGTGAGCAGCACCGCGAGATGACCGTGAAGGTCAGCAGCTGCACGGCGCGGAACTCCGCACGCAGCTAGGCGTTACTCTCAGGTGGCGTCTTCACGGTGCCGTCGGCGAAGCACATTAGCTCGGCCATCTCCAGCTGGGGCTCGATGGATTCCTTCCACGTGAGCAGGTCGTGACGACCTACCAGTGGGGCGGTGACAGCGATCTTGTCCGGCGTGAACTTGAAGTAGCCGTAGCTCGGTGCTATGCCGCTCACAGTCATGTGGGTCGCCGACGCTGGCGTCACGCTGCCTCGACGTCCACCAACGTCGCCTTGCGAGGAGCCAGCAGCCACCGACGACTGCAGCCCTCGGCCGACGTCATTGTTGGCCGTCCGGAACACCCCACTCTGCCTCGACGTGCCTCCCGCACTGCTGCCGACTTGGTCACCGGCGTTGACGCCCACGTCGACGCCGACCTCGTCGTTCACTGGTCGAGGAGAGGCCGGTCGAGAAGGGTGCTCCGCTGCCCACACGCCGCGGATGCTTACCTCGACGACCACCAAGGGGAGCGTCTCCCCGTACTCGCCATCAGCGTGGCATCTCCTCGCATCATCCAAGCGTGTCTCTAGGGCATCCAGTACACCCGCGTCACCTACGGCGCCCACCATAGTGACTTACACAGCTGCCGGCCTAGAACAAGATAGGTAGAGTGCACCTAAGTCGACTAGACTGGTAGGTCGCAGTGCCGTCCACACTCACCGCACCATGCGGAGATAACTAGAACAACGAGAGCTTATAATATGGGGTAGGCACGGTTGTGAGAGGTGATCTCTGCATTCGTTCCTTAGTCGTTTACTTGTTCTCTCCCTACTTGCTCATTCACGGGGAGATTTGGCAAGAGTTTCACTAGCAAAAGTTTACAACAATGGTTAACAATGGCAAAGCAACACTGACTATATCAGGTGCTAGCATGCAAGCTGGTCGACTGCCAGCGTAGCACGGTCGACCGCGTTCCAGCACTGCAAGGTCGACCGCGCTCCAGCAGAGTAAAGTCGCGGTCTGCCAGCGCTGCAAGGCGACGGTGCGCCAACGCTGCAGAAGGGCGGCTGAACAGCATTGCACTCGTTCTTCGTCACCTGCATAGCACAGACACCAAGTTGACCACGTGCCCACGTCCGCACCTAATCCTCCAGGTCGACCTCGAGATACCACCACCGGGGCCAGCATCGCGAACACCACCTGGGCAACGATCGCGCACCTCGGCAGATCCCCGTCGGCTGGGTAACCTGGTCGACCGGGCAACCACCAAGTCGGCGTCGACTTGCGTGGCCATTGTCGACCAGCTGCTGTACGCACCCTTGGACCACCCAGGCCGACGTCCTCAAGTCGGCGTCGACTCCCAGGTCAACCTCCCAAGTCGGCGCCGACTTCCAGGTCGACCTTCAGAAGTCGGCGACCTCCTGAAGTCGGCGCCGACTTCCAAGTCGACGAGCCCCATCGTTGACCACCAGTTGAAGTAGGCCACCGGCTTCCCAAGTCGGCGACATTACAGTGGCCTCGTGCAGCTCGACCAAACCCGTCGACCAGCTCGCCCAAGTCGGCGTCGCCCACTGCTGCAAGTCGGCTGTACCTCCCGTACACCCAAACACGAAGTCGGCTCTGCCCAAGCAAGGACGGGGCCAACACACAACTCCCGTTGACACTTGCGCCCTCTGATCCTGAACCCCTAGCCGTTGACCCCACCACTGCGGACAGAGAGCGTTTTGCACGTCAGCGCGTAACTCTGACAGCCTGGAAGTCGCGCGACGCCGCGGCCCGCATCATCGTCAGCAGCCTCCTCCCTGAGTCGGAGGAGACCCACTTCACCCAGGTTCGCACTGCTAGTGAGTTCTTGACCACGATCAAGGCCCGCTACTCCACTCCCAACAGTGTCTCTCATTCTTGATCGTTCTGCTGACTTGATCGCTCACCTGCATTCTGGGTTCGCGCTGCCTCCACTAACGCACAACTTGCACTGCTCCCCCTCCCTCCCCCCCCCCCCCCCCCCCCCATTGCGATTGCTATTTATTCCATCGCCACTAGCCTCCCTGACCGCCTTGCCACGGTTCGTGACGCGCTTCTTGTGAAGCACCCTAGCGAGCTCACTATTGGCGTCTTTGAGTCTGCCCTCGAGGACGTCGAGAGCAACCTCCGCTCGGTAGCCTTTGCCTCTGGCGCTGTGCCCCCCCCACTGTTCCACGGGTGCACTGTCCCTCAGCTGCCCACCTTTACTGCCTCCCTCACCACTACCGCTACTGATGAGATTGCCGCTGCTATCACGAATTCCGCGCGGTCTAGAGCTAGGAGTGGCAGGAGGGGCAGCCAGGGTGCGGCCAGCAGCGGCGGCGGCGGAGGTGGCGTGGCAAGTGGCGGTGGCGGGAGTGCAGGTGTTGGTGGAGCGCCTCGTGCATCTTCTAGTGACTCCCCTGCTGCAGCTGGTGGAGGTGACGCTCGGGTTCGTCAGGCACCTGCGGGATTGCCAGCTGTAGGTGCTAGAGTGGCGGCTTGGTACCTGGCTCAGCGACAGCAATAGCAGCAGCCACTCCTCTCGCAGTAGCCACAGCAGTAGCAGAGGCAACAACAGGTTCCGAGGCAGGGGTCAGGACCATGCCAGCTGTCGCGTGGTGACGCCCACCCTTCCTGCCCCTACCTCATCCAGACAGGTACTCGTAGCGGCCTCCGCTGTGACCGCCGCCACCCACCGGGTCAGTGCTTTGCTCAGCTCACTAACACACTTCGCGCGACCTACGGCGTAGACGGCCCTGCCCCTGATTGGCTTCCCTTGTTCTGTCGCACGGTCTTGCTCTGTGGGGCATGTCTGCTTCTCAATTACTTGATCTCTTACGGAATCCTCATGCTATGTATGCTGTTCTTGACTCTAATGCTTCTGACTTTGTTTACTCGGGTGTTTTTAGCTTAGGTGCTAGTGTTGTTCCTATGCCAGTTGCTAGTGTAGGTACTTGCTTAGGTACTCGTCTAGGTGCTGCTCCGGCGGACCCTTCACTGTCTTTCACCCTGGACTCCGGAGTTTCGCAGTGTTTCTTCCGCGACCATACGACTCTAACTCCACTTCCTGCGACAGTCTCTATAGCACTAGCTGATCCCACTTTGGGACGAGTCATTGCTCACCACTCTACTATGCTTCCGTGCCCGGCTGTTCCCTCGGGTTCTCTGACGGGCTTCCATGTCCCCTCATTCTCTAGGACCTTGGTGGGTGTGCGGCCGCTCGTGAGTCAGCACGTTGGTGTTTGGTTTGAGCCTTCTGGGGACTCTGCGACCTGTGTGGACGGTGACACGTACGCCCCCCTGGTCACCTTTCGCCACGAGCCGGGTTCTGGTCTCTACACACTTCACACTGGCCTCCGAGAGAAGCAGCAGCAGCAGCTACCTCCGACCCCTGTCACTGCCCCCCGTCATGTCCCAGCGTCTCACCAGGTTCCTGCGTCCCATGTTGTTCAGGATCCGTCACTTCGAGAGCTTACGACGAACTCAATCCTCTACTAAACGCAAATCCGCTCGGTAGGATGTTGCGCCTTAGGCTTAGCTACCATCTCCAATTTGAATCACTTAAAAAGATGGTCTATAGAGTGAGAACCAATTGAAAACGTCCAGCTGCTGCATGACTAGAGTGGTGGAGGAAGTACAAGCATTAAGGCATAGAAAGTTGGAGTTGGGGACTCCAAGAGAACCATGAGAGGGAAGGGGTTCTCCTAAAGCTAGGGAAGGATGGTAGGAACCTTCCTAGCAGCAAGGATGCAACCCTCATCATGAGGTCCTTGAGGTGTCACATGCAAAATCCAATCTAGTTGGATTTTGCCTAGGTGTTGCAACATTTGCAACCCATGCTAGAAACTTCTAGCCACCCCAATCCAAAAGTCAAAGTTGCCTTCCTAACCACCCAACCAAAGATCCCTTTATAGTCATGTCCCAATAACCGCCCAAATTAGATATAACCCCAAAGAGGTAATAAGAAATCCAAGTCTTGGAAATCTTGTAACTTGGGCGATCTTGGTCGGAATAAGGCGATCTTGGTATCGTTGGAAAGCTCTGAATTTCTCCTGCATGATCAAGCATGTAGACTTGGAGAAAACACAGAGATGGAAATATCCAACAGCCATGCACAATGACATATGCTCATGCAAATCATGCAAGCACAAATCGCACGAGTACTCGGCAGGACGTTAGAATGACATGCACTCAGAATGACGTGCATCCAACATCCCATCAGGTAGCTGTGTCTGGTCAGGTTACGGCGTCTAGTCAGGTTGCTGCTTCTTGCTCGTGCCGGTCGCTTGCGCACCCCACCGTTCTGTGGCACCACCGTCTTGGTCACCCGTCCCTTCCTCGCCTTCACACTCTGTCTAGTCAGCGTCTTGTCTTTGGCCTCCCACGAGTCGCGCACCAGCTAAACCTCTAGCCACGTGTTTCTCGACGTGCGGTTACACCGACCAGTCTTTGGACAGGGTCCCCTTGGTCTCCCCTCTCCTTCTCCTCCCTCCTCCCCCTCTCCTCCTGTCTACGGTCCCACGTTTCCTTCTTCTGACCCCACCCCGGCTGTATTCCCCCGTTCTCAGCCTCCATTGTCCCTTCTTCTTTCTCACACTTGGGCCTCTCGTCGCTCTCCTCGTGCTCGTCCCTCGTCCCCTGTTCCCGTCACTGACCTTCGTACTGTCCTGTTTCACTCTAGTTCCCCTCGTCCATCTCCGCCTGCGCTTCCTTCCCCTCCTTCGTCGGCCCTCACTGCTTCCCTCTCTACTCCTGACATTGACTACTACTGCACGTACCGCCCTGTTCTCTCTCGTGTTCTCGCCTCTCTTGTTATGGACCCTCGTGCCTCTCTGTTCTCTGTCTCCGCCCTTACTGCCGCAGTCACTGAGTTCGCCACTACTCGCCGCCTTGACTACGCCACTCGTGTCGTGGCTGCTCCTCCTACCAGTCCTCTGGCCATCGGGGGTGAGTCTGCCCTTGGCTGTGACGCCCTAGAGGACAGGCAGTTCGAGCTAGAGTTCCTGGCAGCAGCTTCGCCTCATCTCTATGCCAGGCTGCTCGCCCCTGAGGGAGACCCCGACGCCCTTGACATACCGACTCCTTGCACTTACGCTGAGGCAGTGTCAGGGCCTTGGGCCTCTCAGTGGAGAGCTGCCATGGACGCAGAGATGGCCTCCTACAGATCCACAGGCACCTACGTCGACGAGGTTCCCCCTCCTGGGGCGAACATAGTCGATGGCATGTGGATCTTCAGGGTGAAGCGCCATCGAGATCTCCTCCGGTCTTCAAGATGCGCTATGTGGCTAGAGGCTTCAGTCAGCGCGAGGGAGTTGACTTCTTTCAGACCTTCGCGCCTACCCCGAAGATGACCACTCTTCGGGTGTTACTTCACGTGGCAGCATAGAGGGAGTACGAGTTACACTCTTTCGACTTCTCCACTGCCTTCCTTCAGGGTAGCCTACACGAGGAGGTCTGGCTGCGTCGTCCCTCGGCCTTTACTGACACTTTCCCTCCTAGGACCCAATGGAGGCTTAGACGACCGGTGTGTTTACGGTCTCCGTTCGGCGCCTTGTGAGTGGCACGACACTCTTCGCTCTACTCTGTCTGACCCCGGTTTCCATCCGTCTTCTGCCGACCCGTCGCTGTTTGTTCGTCGTGGCTCCACACCGTTCTTTGTGCTAGTTTACGTTGACGACCTGGTCTTCGCCACTGACAGGGTTGCTTTGGCTGACGTGAAGTCCGAACTGCAGAAGAGACACACGTGCACTGACCTTGGTGAGCTGCGCCACTACCTTGGCCTGCAGATCACCAGGGACAGAGCAGCTCGCACCATCACTCTGACTCAGTCACACATGGTGCAGCAGGTCCTTCAGCGTTTCGGCTTCCAGTTCTCCACTGCACAGCCTACTCCTCACTGCGGATTCTGTGAAGTCCAACAGCGGATGAGAACATGTGCGCAGTTTCTTTGTCTGTGATGGTTGCACGACACGGTGCGAAGTGCACCATTTTCATGAGGTGGTCGACGACAACAAACACTACGTCATTGCTGGACGCGCCAACTGGCAGCCCCGTGACAAAGTCCATTATCACCAGTTGCCCTATTAGCCGGCCTCCAGCACCTTCTCGACTATGTGTCAATCTCTGCACACTCAGCAAGAAACATAACGCTACACGTCAGAGTTGAAGTTGGGCTAACAATGCCGACGATGCATAATTTTCTGCGTCTTTTCAACTCCGCAATGTCTAGAGAGGTTCGAATCATGGACCCAAGAGTTTCGAGAAGTAATTCACGCAGCAGACCATAAGCGGGTACCGAAACTATGTCAGCTCCCTTTTTTAGATAAGAGTCCCCTTCTTTGCGTTTGTGATTGAATGTTATGAAGAATGGGTTCATCTTGTAGACATGGGTGAATAACCCTTGAAGTAGCGGGTTCGAGTGGGTAATCATTAGTGCAGCGGATTGGACTGTCGGCGGGGTCATGGTGTCGCCTTTCTGTTGTCCTCTCTCGTCCTGCGCATTGCCGACCCATCCAAGCCGTTCGATGTCGTCACCGACGCTTCGGACTTCGCCATCGGCATAGTGCTGCTCCAAAATCTCGGCAAGGGCTTACAACCAGTCGCCTATGAGTCATGTAAATTGTAGGCAGCCAAGTGCAACCTCTCGATTTACGACAAAGAGATGCCATCCGCACGTTTAAATTGTAGCGCTGCTACCTGACTGGCGTCAACGTCACTATGCGAATTGACCACAAATCCTTACAGTATATCCAAACGCAACCCAATCTCTACATGTGAGAAATCAAGCGACTCGAAACCGCACTCTAAGAACATGGTGTTCGGAGCCTTAGTCCTTTTAAATAGTTTTATTTTCACACAGTTAGTTTTTTCCTCGAAGGAGTAGGTGCCGCTTGGGGTATTCGAGCTGCAGGTATTCCGCAAGCACGCAAGGCCATGAACTTTCGATAAAGCCACTCGATAAAGCCGATGCCTTTCGAAATGGGAGATCGCAGTAACCTCACGAAACTCACGTAGGAGCGCCTGGCTGCTGCAACACTCTCTTAAATTTGCAACTCTCACTACAGAATATGCTTACCCATTCTTGCTTATTTATATGTGTTTTAATGAATCATTTGTGCTTATGTTCCTATATTTGTTGATGTACTAAATCTATTATGGTTATAGCACATAATTAGGCTGCATGCAACAAATTCTGTTACATTTCGGTTATTCACCTCGTAACTTTGAGTATGCGTGATCCACCAAATTGATCATACCAAGTTCTGGAAGGTCCTGTTCGCGATGCTTTGTGAACCTAGGAACATTCTCATAACACCTGGTTACCGTGCCCTGTTTCGTGCCTCTTTATAGGCATATATAACCACTGCCTTAATATTTTGTGCCTTAACCACTGCCTTATCAATCAGACAATGGGCGAAATTTCTGCAGCGTTGGGCGAGTTGTTCATTATCGAGCGATCAATGGGGGTTTTTTTGGTTTCGACCAATGGGAGCCGTCAGACTCAGTTTGACTCGACTTTTAAATCGAGCAATCACAGCTCAAACTTTCTGTTTATACTTCAAGCTCACTGCTGATATAATTCGACGGCGCTGATTGGATCATGTTCGCGCTTCAAGTTTGACATTTTGAACACGCGTCGCGAACACGATTTTGAACAGCCGACGCGACCGTTTTCACCGAGAACGAGGCGCGAGCAGAATTGCTCATGCACCGACATTTCGACACCCCCAATCCAAAGAATGTACTGACGCTTCGAGTGAAGAAGACACGTGGTGATCCGTTCGGAACACCAGAGTCAAGCGATGAGTTTTTTTGAACATGTAAGCTCGCTGCCTCAAACACTTCGAAACGGGTCAATCCGAACCGTTATCAGAACGGCGTGAAAATCATAACGGATCGACACCGTTAATAAAATTCCCGCGAAAAATTAGAATATTCGCCGGCAAATCAGGACCTACCTGAGTCACGAAAATAAAGCGAGGGGAACGCGAAAATGTTCGCGCCTCGTTAGTAATACGAATAGTTCAGAGGTGTTAGATAGCCAGCAGTACAACCTAGAGAACATAAAAATGTATGTTATGAATAATGAAAAACACACTCTGCCAATCATTTACTCTCTCAAGCTGCTGTCGAATTGACATTCGCTATCAAAGGATTCTCGGCCTACGCCGTGACAAGGACTTCCACTGCTATAACTCTACGCTACTGAATCGCTCTTTCAACAAACTCGGACCATTGGATAGGGGCTGACTTCGATCGGGCACCCAAGGATCCTCGGAGGTGACCCCGAGAAGAGTTGTTTCAGTAATAGTAAAGCTATCAGCGGTAGGAACTAGGTGCCATTCTCGTATTAAGCTGGTATCAGAGCTACTATTGTCGTGATCATGGTTGCAGAGCATAATGGGATCCCAGGATGCAGTAGGATCATCCGTAGCTCCTGGGCAGCCATGGCTGTAGCGTAGATCTCAGCCTCACAACTGGAGCCGAGAACAGAAGAAGAGCGTGTAGAGCGCCAAGAAACTGAGCCAGAGCCAAGGCTGAAGGTGTAACCCTGAGACGACCGCTGAGTGGCCTGGTCGTCTGCCCAAGAAGCGTCTGAGTGCCCTGTGAGAACAACTCGGTCTCGCCCTCCAAGCACAAGCCCCATGCCCGATGTACTGCACAAGTAGCGCAACACCCTCTTAGCGGCATCCATGTGCTCCTTCCTGTGACGGCCAGGAGCGACATAGCGTGCAAGGATGCTAAGAGGGTATGCAAGGTCAGGTCGAGTGCAGGTCATCAGGTACATGAGGCAGCCCACAAGCTCTGGATACGGGCCACTCGGCTCTACGGACTCATCCGAAGGCAGAGCTGAGAGCGAGTGACCGGTAGGCAGAGGAGTGGACTGAGGCGAGGAGTACGTGAAGCGGAAGCGCTGGAGAACCTGCTGCACCATGTGTGACTGAGTCAGGGTGATGGTGCGCCGTGCTCTGTCCCGGGTGATCCGCAAGCCAAGATAGCTTGTCAGCTCACCCAGGTCTGTGCACGTGTGTCTCCTCTGCAGCTCCGACTTCACGTAGGCGAGTCCTGCAGTGTCAGCAGTGGCAAAGACCAAGTCGTCGACGTACACGAGGATGTAGAACGGCGGCAGCGAAGTGTCGGTGCGCAGGAACAGCGACGGGTCAGCTGTAGAAGGTGCGAACCCAAGAGCCGCAAGTGTAGTCCTCAGTGTGTCGTGCCACTCACGCGGAGCCTGGCGGAGACCGTAGACCGGCCGCTGAAGCCTCCACTGGGTACCAGGAGGAAACGACCCAGTGAAGCCAGGTGGGCGGCGCAGCCAGATCTCCTCGTGCAGGCTGCCCTGCAAGAAAGCAGTGCTGAAGTCAAGTGAGTGAAGCTCGTAGTCGCGGTGAGCGGCTATGTGCAGCAGCACCCGAAGAGTAGTCATCTTCGGGGTGGAGGAGAAGGTCTGGAAGAAGTCAACTCCCTCTTGCTGACTGAAGCCTCGAGCCACGTAACGCGCCTTGAAGACAGGCGGAGAACCCGGCGGCCGCTTCACCCTGAAAATCCACATGCCACTGACGATGTTCGCCCCAGGAGGGGGAACCTCGTCGACGTAGGTGCGTGTGGACTTCCAGGAAGCCATCTCGGCGTCCATGGCTGTCTGCCACTGAGAGGAGTAGGGACCCGCCATCGCCTCAGCGTAAGTGCGCGGGGTCGGGATGTCTGGTGCATCCGGGTCTCCCTCAGGGGCAACTAGCAAGGACACGAGATGGGGCAAAGCAGCAGCAAGACACTGGAACTCCTCCTGTCTGTCCTCAAGGACGTCCGTGCCAAGAGCACACTCACCCCCGACGGACGGAGGACAGACAGACTCAGACTCAGACTCAGCAACAAGGCTAGCGGCGTAGTCTAGACGACAGGCAGCAGCAAAGTCAACCAACTCAGCGACCAGAGCAGACGCAGCCGAGGACTCAAAGGTAGGGTCAGTGACAACAGTAGCAAGGAGACGCGTGACAGTAGGGTGCTCAGCACGATACCGGTCAGACTCAGGGTCCGGAACGTCAGGCAAAGAGGACGCAGGAGGAGACGGTAGAGGGACACGCTGAGGAGCAGTAGAGGGACGCAGAGTCATGTAGTGAGTGCCTGGGACAGGAGGAGGACGCTCACGACGGACACGACTACCAGTGCGAGCAGGACGAACAGGCGACGCAGGACGAGACTCAGGCTCACGACGCTCTGTAAGACCTCCTATGGGACCAGTGTAAGGAGAGGGAGCAGGGAGAGGCGAGGTAGGCGGTAACTGTGACTGCGGCTGGACAGGCGGGGGACACTCTACGGAGGGAGGAGGACAAGGAGGAGGAGCCTGCCCAAGAACCTGCTGAAGGAGCGGTACGAAGTACGGTCGCGGCCGCGCAGCGTCTCCAGAAGCAGAGGAGACTCCAGCGGCCGGGTCCTCAGTACCAGCAGGAGCTCCAGCGTCCGGGTCCACAGCACCAGCAGCAGCTCCACCGGCCGGGTCCTCAGCACCAGTAGTAGCTCCAACGCCCGGGTCCTCAGCAGCAGCAGCAGCGCCACCGCTCGGGTCCTCAGCTCCAGCAGCAGCTCCACCGTCCGGGTCCTCAGCACCAGCAGCAGCGCCACCGCCCGGGTCCTCAGCTCCAGCAGCAGCTCCAACGTCCGAGTCCTCAGCACCAGCAGCAGCTCCACCAGGCGGGTCCGCAGCACCAGCAGCAGCTCCAACGTCCGGGTCCTCAGCACCAGCAGCAGCGCCACCCCCAGGGTCCGCAGCACCAGGAGCACCACTTCGAAGACTGCAGCGCCGTGTGTACCACTCGCGGATCTGCTGAATGGGGGGGAGCTCCTGGGTAGGAGGGGAAGTACCGGGACGAGCTCCAGCAGCACCTCTCCGGAGGCGGCAGTACTCGAGGTACCTCTCCTGCAGCTGCTGGGAGGAGAGGGCTCCTCCAGGTGTAGCACGCTCAGGCTCAGCACCCCCAGACTCAGCACCCCCAGACTCAGCACCCCCAGGCTCAGCACCTCCAGGCTCCGCACCTCCTGTTTCAGCACCCCCAGGCTCCGCACCCCCAGACTCAGCACTCCCAGGCTCAGCACCCCCAGGCGCAGCACCCCCAGGCTCAGCACCCCCAGACGCAGCACCCCCAGGCTCAGCACCCCTAGCAGGACGAGAGTCAACAGCTACCTCGACAGGCTCACCCGGGTCTACCTGGGACACACCTGAGGGAGCGGCACCCTGAGGGGGGAGGGGGTCTGGTACCTCAGCACCTGGAGCGAGGAAGAGAGGCGGGGGGGGGGAGTGGGGCAGTGCGGTAGGGGAAGAGGCGGTAGTAGGGGACGGACTCGTCAAAAGTGACGTCCTGAGAGGCCAGGACACGACGCGAGGTGGGGTGGTAGAACTGCCAGCCAGGGGCGTCCGGGACAAAGCCAAGGAAGACGCAGGGGACAGCGCGACGGGAGAGCTTGTCCGCGGACGTGTCGCGGACAAAAGCTCGGGATCCCCAGACCCGAAAACGCGACGCATCGCCAGCCTCTCCCGTCCAACGCAGTGTCGGAGAAGTCTCGGGCAAGGAGACACGGGGCCAGAGGTTGAGCTGATGCGCAGCGTATCGGACTGCAAACGGCCACAGAAAATGGGGGGCAGCCGCATGGCTCAAGGAGGTACGAGCGACCTCCATGACCAGACCAATGCGGCGCTCAGCAACCCCATTCTGCTGTGGAGAGGCCGGAAGCGTGTACGACTGCTCAATGCCCTCCTGCTGACAGAAGGCCTCCAATAGGCCAGAGGAAAACTCCCCACCTCTGTCAGAGTGCAGACGCAGGACAGGGAAGTCGGAGCGGAAACGCTCACTGAGCTGGAGACGAGATCTGCGGATCCAAGGGATCAAGACATCAGGGACGTCACCCTTGGCGCGCAAGGGGAAGACCGTGGTGTAGCGCGAGAAGTCGTCAACAACAATCAGGAAGTACCTCTCCTGACCCTGACCACGGACGCGGGCTGGGCCCCACACGTCCATGTGGAGCGTCTGCAAGGGAGCAGTCGTCGGGGGAAAGGAGGAGTGAGGAGCGGCGCGCTGCCGTCCCTCGACACAGGGAATACAGGGAGGAGCAGGCGAGTCGGGAAGGGGAGGGAGCACCCTGGGAAGACCAGCAACAAGGTCCCGTTTGTGCATGGCCCGAAGGCGCTGCACAGACGGGTGACCAAGGCGGTGGTGCCAAAGGACAGTCTCATGCGCCAGAGAGCGACACGAGCAGGGGGCGGACAGCTGACCTGACGCAGACGCAGACGCGGACGCAGCTACCTGAGGGGACTCAGTGGTCAGTGTGTAAAGGTCCGACCCTGGCTCCCGAGTGAAGGTAGCCAGGTGGCGACCCGTCCGAGCACACGTGCAGTGTGTCACGCGCTCGTAGGCAGGGGTGAACTGGTGAACACCCCCGTCCTGGAGCGCACTACCTGCCACCAAGTTCGTAGAGAACGAGGGGAGGTAGAGACCTGACAGCGTGCCGGACGGGACCGCCGGACAAGGAAGGACAGTGGAGGAGGTCGCAATGACCGGACCCCCAGAGGGGTCAGCAAGGGAGACAGCAACTGGCCGAGCGAGTGGCTCAAGGACAGTGCGGTCACGAAAGAAGGAGCGAGAAGCACCTGAGTCTAGTGTGAAGGTGTGCAGTGCTGCAGTCGACTCAGTACCAGGGGGCACGGACGCACTAGCACCTAGGGCTGCAGCCTCACCAGGACCTGTGGGAGCAGACGCACTAGCACCTAGAGCGGCAGCCGGACTGGCCTGAATGCCCGGGTCGGGCGGAACACGCAAGTACTGAGCACCCTCTCCACTAATAGACATCGCATACATGGCAGTGAGAATAGCATCAAAGTCTAAAGCCCAAATATCAACACCCCTCTTTTCCAGATCAGCCCAGCGCGGCAGCTCAGTGGCAGCAGGAAACTGAGTGCGCCACGCGTCGTTAAGGCGCGCGAAGCAGCGCTGCGTGGGGTGCGGCCTCCCACACTGCTGGCCGCTGCGGTCACCTGTGCGAATGACGTACGTGCAGGTAAAGCCACGCTGCGCATACCACTCACGGGCGGCCTGAAGCGTCGGGGCGGGCTGCTGACTCTGCCCTCCGCCAGTGCCTCCACGACCACCACCCCCACCGCCGCCGCCCCGGCCACCTCCACCCCTGCCGCCGCCACGACCACCTCCGCCTCCGCTGCCGCCTCCACCACCACTCCCGCCGCTGCTGTCTCCTCCCCCACTGCCGCCACTAGTCTCCCCAGCCGCGCCTCCACTCGCACCGCCTCCACCCCCACCTCCTCCGCCACCACCCCCACCCCTGCCCCCCTTGTTCCTGCGGCGCCCGCTCGAAGCAGACGCGGTCCCGACCTTCTCAGCACCAAGAAGGTCGACAGCAGCAGCAGAGGCGACAGAGGGGAGGAGGGGGGAACAGGAACACCCCTCAAAGAACGGAGTGCGGGGGTCGCCACGAGATGTGCCTACAGCGACGATGCTCGCCTCAGCTGCAAGCAGTTCCTTCTCGAGGAGGGCAACAGTGAGCTCAGTGGGGGAGCGAGAGAGGAAGTGGTCCCTGACTGCGCGCAGAGAGTCAGGGAGGCGGGTGACGATGTGGTAGAGAGTGATCCAGAGCGGGGGGGGGTTGCTAGTGAGAAACTCGGCAGGCATAGCAGCGCGAAAGCGGGCCTCACTAGTCTTAAGGTGGGTGATGAGGTCTGCGACAGTGTGAAAGGAGGCTAGGTCGGGGAACAGGTAGGGGAGAGTGAGGCGGCCTAGCGTGGCAGAAGCGGGTGAGGAGTAGCGGGCAACTACAGCGGTGTAGAGGTCCTTAGCAGTCTTGCACTGGCCGAAGTGCTCGCGCTCGTCTAGCGGCAGGGAGTTGCGAATAGCAAAGCAAGCGTGCGCATCACGGGTCTGCCACTGGGAACGCAGAGTGCTGTCAGCAGACGAGTCAGGGGCAGTGACATGGCCTAGGGCATGGTCGTACAGTGAGATATCTTCCTTGGCAGTGAGCTGTAGGAACAGGTGCAGGTCATCGAGCCAGGTTTCGAACTTCACTGGACGGCCCTCGGCATCGAAAGCTAGAACTGGAGGACTAGCCATAGTGACAGTAGCAGTAGTAGCAGTAGTAACAGTAGTAGTAGGAATCAGGAATCGAATCTCGGGATTCGAACCCGAGACCTTCGCTCTGATACCATGTCAGTGATAACGGACTGGAATGAATGGACTAGCAAGCATTGTGAGTACAAATATAAAACCCTAATGTTGTGACCCCCCTATAGGCTAACCCACTACAGCCTACACAAATACAACATGTATAATGTTTGACACCTATGGCAGCATACCCCCTAGTGCGCCGAAATTCATAACTCGAGTTATACTCCATCTTTTGATACGATTCAAATTGGGAAAGATAGCAAGGGCTACTACACACTCGAGTTTGAGTTTATTATAACGGTTAACTTATCGTCGACAGCGTTTCTTTTGAATTCGACGTTTCTGTCCAGAAATTAGTGTTAAGAGAACTAGGCAAGAATGATGCATTGAATGGAAGAATTGGGTACAAGTAGCAAACCCTAGTTGGGGTTGTACCCCATATCAGCTACCCCACTACAGCCTACCAACATATAACACATTACAATTTAACACACCCCCATAGGCAAAGTGGGGGAGAACAAAGGGTCACAAGACCAGTCCAGCAAAGCAACGCAAGCCCAGGGTGGATCACAAAGTCACCACACTCCGAGCACAAGCAAAGGCCACAAGGCCAGTTCACATGCAGTGCTAGATATAGTACAAGACAAGCAACAAGATATATATAAAGTACAGTACAAAGAATGTCAAGCAGTGAGCAAGTGAGGAAACGTGGACACAAGGCCTAAAGAAGTACAGTGCCGCTGATGATCACTAGGCGGGAGCGCCTTGGTGAAGATATCAGCAGTGTTGGCCTTCGAGTCCACGTACACAAGCCGAAGCTGACCTCGCTGCTGCAGCTCTCGAGCAAGAAAGTAGCGAAGAGCAATGTGCTTCGTCCTGTGCTCCAGTCTGTGCTCCTGACACAAGGCAAGGGCCGCCTTGTTGTCGCCGTACAGAACTGGAGGAGAACTAGGCCGCTCTCCCAAGTCAGTCAGCAGGTAGGTGAGCCAGCGTAACTCCTGTGCAGCCATGGCCGTGGCGTAGATCTCAGCCTCACAACTAGAGCTGAGAACAGAAGAAGAACGGGTGGACCGCCACGAGACAGAACCAGAGCCAAGGCTGAAGGTGTAACCCTGCGACGACCGCTGCGTAGCCAAGTCGTCCACCCAAGAAGCGTCCGAGTGACCAGTGAGAACAACTCTGTCGTGTCCTCCAAGCACCAGCCCCATGCCTGATGTACTGCACAAGTAACGCAGCACCCTCTTAGCAGCCTCCCAGTGCTCTCTCCTGTGTCTCCCAGGCGCAACGTAACGAGCAAGGATGCTAAGAGGGTACGCAAGGTCAGGTCGTGTGCAAGTCATCAGGTACATGAGGCAGCCTACAAGCTCTGGGTACGGGCCACTCGGCTCTACGGACTCGTCCGAAGGTGGAGCTGAGAGCGAGTGGCTGGTAGCCAGAGGTGTGGCATGTGGTGAGGAGAACTGGAAGCCGAAGCGCTGAAGGACCTGCTGCACCATGTGTGACTGAGTCAGGGTGATGGTGCGGCGAGCTCTGTCCCGGGTGATCTGCAAGCCAAGGTAGCTACGCAGTTCACCCAGGTCAGTGCAGGTGTGTCTCTTCTGCAGCTCCGACTTCACACGAGCGAGTGCCTCAGTGTCAGTAGTAGCAAAGACCAAGTCGTCGACGTACACGAGAATGTAGAACGGCGGCAGTGACGTGTCTGTGCGCAGAAACAGCGACGGGTCAGCAGTAGACGGCGCGAACCCAAGAGCCGCAAGTGTGGTCCTCAGTGTGTCGTGCCACTCACGTGGCGCCTGGCGGAGACCGTAGACTGGCCGGCGGAGGCTCCACTGGGTACCAGGAGGAAACGACCCAGTAAAGCCAGGTGGGCGGCGCAGCCAGATCTCCTCGTGCAGGCTGCCCTGCAGGAACGCTGTGCTGAAGTCAAGAGAGTGAAGCTCGTAGTCACGCTGAGCAGCAACGTGCAGCAGAACCCGAAGAGTGGTCATCTTCGGGGTGGGGGAGAAGGTCTGGAAGAAGTCAACCCCCTGACGCTGACTGAAGCCTCTAGCAACGTAACGAGCCTTGAAGACAGGCGGAGAACCTGGCGGCCGCTTCACCCTGAAAATCCACATGCCATCGACGATGTTCACCCCAGGAGGGGGAACGTCGTCGACGTAGGTGCCTGTGGACTTCCAGGATGCCATCTCTGCGTCCATGGCTGTCTGCCACTGAGAGGAGTAGGGACCCGAGATCGCCTCTGCGTAAGTGCGCGGAGTGGGGATGTCTAGTGCATCCGGGTCTCCCTCAGGGGCAAGCAACCAGGCCACGAGATGAGGTACAGCAGCCGCGAGAGAGTCAAAGTCCTCCTGCCTATCCTCAAGGACGTCCGTGCCAAGAGCACACTCACCCCCGACGGACGGAGGACAGACAGACGCAGACTCAGACGCAGCAACCAGGCTAGCAGCGTAGTCTAGACGACAGGCAGCAGCAAAGTCAACCAACTCAGCGACCAGAGCAGACGCAGCCGAGGACTCAAATGTAGGGTCAGTGACAACAGTAGCTAGGAGACGCGTGACAGTGGGGTGCTCAGCACGATACCGGTCAGACTCAGGGTCCGGAACGGCAGGCAAAGAGGACGCAGGAGGAGACGGTAGAGGGACACGCTGAGGAGCAGTAGATGGACGCAGAGTCATGTAGTGAGTGCCGGGGACAGGAGGAGGACGCTCACGACGGACACGACGACCAGTGCGAGCAGTACGAACAGGCGACGCAGGACGAGACTCAGGCTCACGACGCTCTGTAAGACCTCCTGTGGGACCAGTGTAAGGAGAGGGAGCAGGGAGAGGCGAGGTAGGCGGTAACTGTGACTGCGGCTGGACAGGCGGAGGACACTCTACGGAGGGAGGAGGACAAGGAGGAGGAGCCTGCCCAAGAACCTGCTGAAGGAGCGGTACGAAGTACGGTCGCGGCCGCGCAGCGTCTCCAGAAGCAGAAGAGACTCCAGCGGCCGGGTCCTCAGTACCAGCAGGAGCTCCAACGACCGAGTCCTCAGCACCAGCAGCAGCTCCACCAGGTGGGTCCGCAGCACCAGCAGCAGCGCCACCCCGAGGGTCCGCAGCACCGCTAGGAAAAGCACCCCCAGAGGCGGCAGCTCCAACTCCGCTAGCACCGCCAGCTCCAGAGTCCCCAGCTCCAGCAGCTCCAGTCGTAGCGCTCCCAGAACAACCAGTCCCGGCAGCTCCAGCACCCCCAGTACGAGCACCCCCAGGACGAGCAGCTCCAGCACCCCCAACTCCAGCCGAGCCACAAGGACGGCGAAAGCGCCGGACGTACCAGTCACGAAGCTGCTGCGGTGTGAGAGACTGCTCAGCACCCCGAACCGGAGCACCCCCAGACGCAGCAACCCGAGGCTCCGTAGGCTCAGTAGCAGCACCCCCAGGCTCAGTACCCGCAGGCACAGCACTCCCAGTCACAGTACCCCCAGGCTCAGCACCCCCAGGCGCCGAACTCCCAGACGCAGCAACCCCAGGCTCCGTAGGCTCAGTAGCAGCACCCCCAGGCGCAGTACCCTCAGGCGCAGTACCCCCAGCTCCAGCACCCGCAGTCCCAGCACTCCCAGGCCCAGCACCCGCAGGCTCAGCACCCCCAGGCTCAGCACTCCCAGCAGCACCACCTGCAGCAGCACCTGAGTCACCTGTGACCTCGACAGGCTCAGCGACGGGAGGAGGGTCTACCTGAGAGACACCTGAAGGGGCAGGACCCTGAGGGGGAAGGGGGTCTACCGGAGGGGGACCAGGAGCAAGGAAAAGCGGGAGGGGAGGGAGGGGGGCAGTGCGGTAGGGGAAGAGACGGTAAAAAGGGACCGACTCGTCAAAGGTGACGTCCTGAGAGGCGAAGACCCGGCGAGAGGTGGGGTGGTAAAACTGCCAGCCCGGCGCGTCAGGGACAAAGCCAAGGAAGACACAGGGAAGCGTGCGGGAGGAGAGCTTGTCCGCGGACGTATCGCGGACAAGGGCACGAGCACCCCACACCCGGAAGCGCGACGCATCACCAACCTCCCCCGTCCAACGCAGTGTGGGCGAGGTCTCCGGCAAGGAGACACGGGGCCAGAGGTTGAGCTGATGCGCGGCGTACTGGACACCAAACGGCCACAGAAAATGGGGAGCCGCCGCGTGGACCAAGGAGGTACGAGCGACCTCCATGACCAGGCCAATGCGGCGCTCAGCAACCCCATTCTGCTGTGGGGAGTCCGGAAGCGTGAAGGTCTGCTCGATGCCCTCCGCCTGACAGAAGGTCCTCAAGAGATCGGAGGAAAACTCACCACCTCTGTCAGAGTGCAGACGCAGGACAGGAAGATCCGTCCGGAAACGGCGGCGGAGCTGGAGACGAACTGTGCGGATCCAAGGGATCAGAACAGCAGGGACCTCACCCTTGGTGCGTAAGGGGAAGACCGTGGTGTAACGCGAGTAGTCGTCGACAACCAGCAAAAAGTACCGCTCACCGCCCTGGCCACGAACGCGGGCTGGGCCCCACACGTCCAGGTGGAGGGTCTGCAGAGGAGCCTCTGTCGGGGGGAACGAGGAGGAGTGAGGAGCAGCGCGCTGCCGCCCCTCGACGCAAGAAAGGCAAGGCGGCGCAGGCGAGGCAGGGAGGGGAGGGAGGGACCTGGGAAGACCAGACACAAGGCAGCGACGGTGCATGCCACGGAGGCGTGGCAAGGAGGGGTGACCCAGGCGGTGGTGCCAGAGAAGAGTCTGGTGCGACAGGGAACGACACTCACAGGCGTGGGCCACCAGACCTGACGCGGACACCTGACCGACAGCAGCAACCTGAGGAGACGCAGTGGTCAGTGTGTAGAGACTCGACCCCGGCCGACGGGTAAACGTAGCCAGGTGACGGCCGGTCCTGGAGCACGTGCAGATCGCCACACGCTGTCCTCCAGGGGTAAAGGTGTCAACCCACTGATCCTGGATGACAGCGTTGCTCACCAGGTTCGTCGAGAACGAGGGGAGGTGGAAACCCGACAACGAGCCAGACGGAACCGCCGGACAAGGGAGCACAGTGGTGGACTGGGCAAGGACTGGGCCCCCAGAGGGGTCAGCCAAGGAGACTGGGACCGGTGCAGGAAGCGGTGTGAGCTCAGTACTGTCACGAAAGAAATAGCGGGAAGCACCTGAGTCAAGGGTGAAGGTGTGACAGGCCTCAGCCGGTGCGGTACCTGAGAGAGCAGTCTCTGTGGGTGCTGTACCTGAGAGAGCAGACTCGCAAACAGCCGGGACAGCACTGGAGGGGGCAAGTACAGGGGGCACCATACCAGAGAGAGCAGACTCACTAGTACCCAGGGCAGCGGGCTCTATACCTGGGTCAGGCGGCACACACAAGTAACAGTCTCCCTCGGCACTAACAGTCAATGCATACATGGCAGCAATAATAGCATCATAGTCAAGAGCAAAGATATCAACACCAGCCCTCATGAGCTCAGCCCAGCGGGGGCGCTCAACATCCTCGCCCATCTCCTCACGCCAAGCGTCGTCAAGGCGGGAGAAGCAGCGGTACGGGGTGTGGAACCTCCCACACGTCTGTCCCTTGCGGTCACCTGTGCGAATGACATAGGAACAGCGGCCATTGCCCCCCGACGTCCCACGCTGAGCAAGCCACTCACGAAGCTGCTGGGTCGTCTGGGGACGCTGCTGCTGCTGGGAGCTCTGGCCCGAGCCAGTGCCTCCACTCCGACCTCCGCCACCACCACTACCACCGCTCCGACCGCCACCGCCGCCGCCGCCGCCGCCGCCGCCACCGCCGCCGCCGCCACCACCGCCACCGCTCCCTCCGCCGCCCCCGCCTCCGCTGCCGACCCCACTCCCACCAGCACTCCCGCCACCGCTCCCTCCAGCACCGCCTCCCCCCCCACCTCCCCCACCTCCTCCCCCCCCAGCGCCACCCCCGCCACCCTTGCCCCCCTTGCCCTTGCCGGTGCGGCGCCTCCCACCAGGAGCAGAAGCAGCGCCAGCAGACTCAGCACCAAGGAAGTCAACAGCAGCAGCAGTAGCGTAGGAGGGAGCGAGGGGAGAGGGAGAACACCCCTCAAAGATGGGGGTGCGAGGAGCGCCACGAGCAGCACCGACAGCTACAATGCTCTTTTCGGCCGCTAGCAGCTGCTCCTCTAGGAGGGCGACTGTGAGCTCAGTGGGACAGCGAGCAAGGAAGTGGTCTCGAACTGAGCTGAGGGTGTCAGGGAGTCGGGTGACTATGAAGTGGAGTGTCCAGTACAGTGGAGGGGGGTTCTTAGCGCAGAACTCGGTGGGAAGGGCAGCACGCAGGCGAGCATCACTAGTGCGAAGGTGGGTGATAAGATCGGCGACTGTAGCAAAGGCGGACAGATCAGGGAACAGGTACGGCAGCATGAGGCGGCTAAGCTCGGCTGTGGCAGGCGAGGAGTAGCGAGCAACGACAGCATCGTACAGGGCCTTAGCGGATTTGCAGTCGCCAAAATGCTCTAGCTCAGCTAGCGGGAGGTGACTGCGAATGGCTAGGCGAGCAGCTGCGTCACGAGTCTGCCAGTGGGAACGAACACTAAGCTCAGCTGTGGCAGGAGGGGCAGGTGCAGCACCAGACGCGTAATCATAGAGCGACACATGCTCCTTGCTATCGCTCAGAAGGAACAGCTGCAGGTCATCCAGCCAAGTGGCGAACTTCACAGGGCGGCCCTCAGCATCGAACGACAGCACGCGGATGGAAGCCATAGGGACAGTGCGACTGAGCAGGGAAGCTGCCGCAGCGCTGCAGGTAGGTAGCTCGGCGGGAAGCGCGGCGGGCGGGCGACTCGGCGAGCGGGCAGTGCGGGGGGCGGGCTACGAAGCGGGCAGCGCGGCGGGCAGGCGGCGCTGCAGGCGGGAAGTGCGGCGGGCGGGCTGCGAAGCGGGCAGCGGGGCGGGCGGGCGACGCGGCGAGCGGGCAGCGCGGCGGGCGGGCTGCGAAGCGGGCAGCGGGCGGGCGACGCGGCGAGCGGGCAGCGCGGCGGGCGGGCTGCGAAGCGGGCAGCGGGCGGGCGGGCGACGCTGCAAGCGGGCAGCGGGCGGGCGGGCGACGCTGGAGCGGGCAGCGATGCGGGCGGGCGACGCTGCGAGCGGGCAGCGCGGCGGGCGGGCCGCGAAGCGGGCAGCGGGCGGGCGGGCGACGCTGCAAGCGGGCAGCGAGGCGGGCGGGCGACGCTGCGAGCGGGCAGCGCGGCGGGCGGGCGACGCTGCGAAGCGGGCAGCGGGCGAGCGGGCGACACTGCGAGCGGGCAGCAAGCGGGCGGGCGGGCGACGCTGCGAGCGGGCAGCGCGGCGGGCGGGCTGCGAAACGGGCAGCGCGGTAGGCGGGCGACGCTGCGAGCGGGCGGCTCGGCGGGCGGGCGACGCTGCGAGGGGCGCGCGAGGGCGCTAGCGAGGGCGCGCGAGGGCGCTAACGAGAGGCGCACGAGGGCGCTAACGAGGGCGCGCGAGGGCGCTAACGAGGGCGCACGAGGGCGCTACGAGGCTAGGGCACGGGGTAGCGTGGTAACCGCATGCGAGCGGTGGTGGGCCCTTAAAAAAAACGGTCGGTAGGTCCTAGGGACCTCCTGCTCTGAATACCATGTTAAGAGAACTAGGCAAGAATGATGCATTGAATGGAAGAATTGGGTACAAGTAGCAAACCCTAGTTGGGGTTGTACCCCATATCAGCTACCCCACTACAGCCTACCAACATATAACACATTACAATTTAACAATTAGGTCCAACCATTTTGAGATATTTCAGCCCCTAAATCATCTAGACTCGGTCCTTAGTCCCTAACAAGAAGAAGCGGTAAATGGTTTGAATCTGAGCGGCACCGCCCCGCAACACACGTGCAAAACATGCTTGGTGAGCAAGTTCACCAGATTCCCTTTCTCCTCGGTCTCCAAGCGCGGCAAAAAGCCGCTGGAACTAGTGCACATGGACCTCGTCGGGCCACTGCCATTGCAAGGGGATGGGGGAGAGCGATATTTTCTGACGATCATCGACGACTGGAGCAGAGTTATGTGGGCCTACCCCTTGAGGCAAAATAGCGATGCAGCAGCGGTGAATCAGGATGAATGGATTCCTACGGTAGAAACACAGTCTGAATACCGGGTGAAGCGGATTTGCACTGACCGTGGTGGAGAGTTCACGGGAGACAAGCTGGAGACTTGGTTGAAGAAGAGGGGAATCATAAAAGAAAAGACCACAGCTTATTCTTCATAGTCCAACAGGGTAGCTGAGTAAGAAAACATGACAATTCTTGAGACAGCCCGAGCACTACTGATCGAGTCCGGTCTTGGAAACTCGAAGTGGCCGCATGCAGTATGACATGCAACGGCGGCACGAAACAGAGTCCTCACGAATGTCGGAGATGAGAGCTGGGTTCCAATGAGACGGTGGCTCAAGTGGAAACCGCCAGTTGACATGCTGTGCGTATTCGGGTGTATGGCGGTAGCTCACGTTCTCAAAGCCCACAGGAGCAAGTTAGGTGCGAGCGCGATTTGGTCCGTGCATCTTGGCCTGGCACAAGAGAGCAAAGGGTGGCTGCTGTGGGAACCGAAGAAAGGGCGAATTTTGACAGCCAAGACGTGAAGTTCCTCGAGAACGTGATGTACGGGAGCTGGAAACAACAGCCGGAGGAGAAAAGCTGCACAGCAACTGCGGGAGATCTTGCTATCACTTGATCTGATTCAGGAGGCGGCACCTCAGGCAGAACCAGCGGAAAATAAGGAGGGGCCAAAATGGGTGAAAGTAGTGAGGAGCCAGCCGAGAAAGACAGTCAAGCGCAAGGGGAGGAAGAGCAGTAGCATCCTCTCACACGAGTGAAATCTCCATCCCTGCCCGCAAGGATAACTCAAACGCATTCAATATCCAACAGAGCAACGTCAGCAATCGCAGCAGATTTGATGAGGATGGTGGCGTTGAAGCTGAGAAATCTGGGCTCACGAGAACTGGAAGGAACGCCTCAGAAAAGGGAGGATGCTTTATAGGTGCTAGGGGATGTCACCAAGGCTGAAAGCAAGGAAGAACCGGCCTACTGTTTTGTGGTTCCTGAACAATCCGCGAGCATGGAGGAAGCCCTTGTCGGAGCAGACAAGGAAAAGTGGCTCGCCTCAAGGGATGCCAAGTACAGCAGCCCGCTAAAGAATAACATTTGGGAACTCGTTCCCTTGCCGGAAAGGAAAAGGGTGCTTCAGTGCAAATGGGTTGTGAGGATCAAAGCTGACGAAAAGTGCGAGGTGACAGTGTACAAGAGCAGATTGGTGGCAAAGGGTTTTCAACAGAAGGAAAGGGAGGATTTTCGAGAGCTCTTCGCGCCCACTGCTAAACCTTAAACCCTGAGAGTACTCCTTGCTGACGCAGCAGTGAGCAGATGGCACATCCAGCAGATGGATGTAACCACAGCCTTTCTCTATGGGGTTATCGAGGAGGAAGTCCACATGGAGCAGCCTTCAGGGTATGAGGACGGAAGTGGGGGAGAGTATGCAAGCTGAACAAGGCCATCTATGGCCTCAAGGAGGCTCCGAGGTGTTGGTATCAAAAACTGGTAGCTGCTTTGGGGGAGCTGGGATTCAGGACAAGCAGCTGCGATGAGAGCTTGTTCCTGAAGGGCGAGAATGAGGAGATGGTGCTGTTCTTGGTGTATGTCGACGACATACTACTATTCAGTGGCAGCATGAAGGAGATTCAAAAGGTGCAGAAAAGACTCATGGAGATCTTCCAGTGCAAGGTCCTTGGAGACGCTTCCTACTACCTCGGCATGCACATCGAACGCGACCTTGACCACATATGGCTGAAGCTTCACCAAGAGAAGTACATGAAGCAACTGCTGGAGAAGTACGCCATGGAGCTCGGACGAAAGGTCACCAACACTACCAATCACTTGTGGGGAGCCTTTTGTACGCTGCTGTACACACAAGGCCGGACATCTCCTTTGCGGTCGGACAACTCGCCAGGGTGGTGTCCAACCTGACTGAGGAGCAAGTTGATGCAGCCAAAAGAGTCGTGAAGTATTTGAACTCCTTCCCAACCGTGGGAGTTCAATTCTCAGTAACGGTGCAACAGAAGTAGAAGGGGGTGGAGCTGTTGAGAGAAGGAGAGAGACTACAAGAGCAGAAACCTTTTCTCACTTGTTTTTTGGATACAACCTGGGCATCGGAACAAGAAGACTCATCCGCTGTGGGTGGATATATTTGCGTGATGGGGGGAGAACTGGTGAGCTGGAGGTCCAAGAAAAAGAGTGAATCCACTCTTTCATCTGCTGAGTTTGAGTACATGGCCATGTTTCATGCCGTGAAGGAGATAATATGGCTAAGGAGGCTACTGGAGGAGATCAGGCAAGAGCAGACGACCCCCACACCACTGTACTGTCACAACATGGCCCGCAATGTAGTCCTTCACGACCTCAACAAACACATGCGCCTGAAGTGGCACTGGCTTTGTAAGGAAGTTAATCGTGGAACAGATAACCCGATGTACATTAAGACACAGCAGCAGCCGGAGTATTTCCTTACCAAGCGATTGGCCGATAAACCTCAATGGCGGTGTGCGGGGATGAGCGGGATGAGCATGAACTATGGGTGACAGGTGGTAAAGACCGATACATTGAGGGGGAGTGTGTTAATATAGAATTAATATTCTGTATATCAATCAGTCGGTTGTTACCTTGGAGGTGTGCACGAAATTGTTGCAGCTCTGGGCGAGTCGTTCATTGTCGAGCGATCAATGGGGTTTTTTCGGTTTTGACCAATGGGAGCCATCAGACTCAGTTTGACTCGACTGTTCAATCGAGCAATCACAGCTTAAACATCCTGTTTATACTTCGAGCTCACTGCTGACAAAATTCGACGGCGCTGATTGGATCCTGCTCGGGCTACGAGTTTGACATTTTGAACACGCGTCGCGAACACGATTTTGAACAGCCGACGCGGCCGTTTTCACCGAGCACGAGGCACGAGCAGAATTGCTAGCGCACCGACATTTCGACACCCCCAGTTCGAAGAATGCACCAACGCTTCGAGTGAAGAAGACACGTGGCGATCCGTTCGGAACACCAGAATCGAGCGAGGAGTTTTTTGAACATGTCAGCTCGCTGCCTCACTTCAAAACGGGTCTATCCAAACCGTTATCAGAATGGAGCAAAAATTATAACGGATCGACGTCGTTAATAAAATTCGCGTGAAGATTTTAGAATATTCGCCAGCGAGTTGGGACCTAGATGAGTCACGAAAATAAAGGGAGGGAAACGTGAAAATGTTCGCGCCTCGTTAGTAATACGAATAGTTCAGAGGTGTTAGATAGCTAGTAGTAGAAACAGCCTAGAGAATATAAGAATGTATGTTCAGAATAATGAAAAACACACTCTGCCAATCATTTACTCTCACACGCTGCTGTTGAATTGACATTCGCTATCAAAGGATTCTTTGCCTACGTCGTGAATTGACGTTCGCTACCAAAGGATTCTATGCCTACGTCGTGACAAGAACTTTCACTTCTGTAACGCTACGCTATTGAATCGCTCTTTCAACAAACGCGGACCCTTGGATAAGGGCCGACTTCGGTCAGGCACCCAAGGAACCTCGGAGGTGACCCCGAGAAGAGTTGTTTCAGTAATAGTAAAGCCATCAGCGGTAGGAACTAGGTGCCATTCTCGTAACACTAGTGTTCCTAGATTTTTTGATGTACTAGAGTTATTATGGTTATCGCACCGAATCAGGTTGCATGTAACGAATTTTGCTTCATTTCGGTTATTCACCTCGTAACTTTCAGTATGCATGATCCACCAAATGGATTTTACCAAGTCCCGAAATGTCTTGTTCACGATGCTTTGTGAACCTAGGAACATTCTCGTAACACTTGGTTACTTTGCCCTCTTTTGTGCCTATAAATAGGCATATATTGTCAACGGGAGTTGGGTTTGGCCCCGTCCTCGCTTGGGCGGAGCCGACTACTTGGTCGGGCGTGTGGGGAAGCAGCCGACATGCAACAGTGGTCGAGCTGATCGACAGGGCTGGTCGACCTGCACGGGGGTCACTGCAAGGGCGGCGACTTCGGGGTGCCGACCTGGGGTGGCCGACGACTTGGCAAAGTCGGCGGCCCGATCCTGAAGTGGCCGACGAGGGAACGCCGACCAGGGAGGAGGCCGACTTGCTGGCACGACCTGGTTGCCCGGTCGAGCGTGTTACCCGAGCGACGGAGCTTCTGCGGAGGTGTGCGATGGTCGCCGGGGTGGCTTCTGCGAGGCCGACCTCGGGAGTGGTATCCCGAGGTCGACATGGCTGATGGGCGCAGTAGCTGGCGTGGACTTCGCCAGGTGTTTGCGCTGTGCTTGTGATAGGGCGTAGAGCACCAATCAGCCGCGCACACCTGCGAAGCAGGTGCACTGTTGTCCTGCGGGTGCAACGTTGTGCAGCCGACTTGCTGCAGCGTTGGCGCACCGCAAACCTGCAGCCTTGGCGAGCCGCTGCTCTGCAGCGCTGGAGCGGTGCGAGCCCTGCTACGCTGGATCGTGGTCGACCGTGCTGCACTGGAGGTTGACCAGCATGCTTGCTAGCTATCATGTAGTCAGTGTTGCCAATGTTGTTGCTATCATTCTGGACCATTGTAAGTGAAACTCTGCCAAAATTTCCCTGTGAATGTGCATGTAGAGTGAACACAAGCAAGCGACTAAGGAACGAACGCAACGATCACTCCTACCCCATGCCTTGCCCATAGTCTAGCTCCCGTTGATAGAGTTATCGCCGCATAGTGCGGTGAGCGTGTAAGACTCCGCAATGATACCTTCAGGTTAGCCGACTTTTGCAGGTACTTGTTACGTTCGTAGGCCGGCCACTGTGCAGTAGTCACCATGGTAGGCGCCGTAGGTGACGCAGGGGTGGTGGACACCCTGGAGGCACGGTTGGAAAGCATGAGGAGATGTCACGAGGCTAACGAGTACGGCGACCTCCCTGGGCGATCGTCGAGGCTGGCATCCGCGCTCTGTGGGCGACGGAGCACCCTTCTCGGCCTGTCTCTCCTCGACCAGCGAACAACGAGGGCGGCATCGACGTGGGCGTCAACGCCGGTGACCAAGTCGGCAGCAGTGCGGGAGGCACGTCGTCGAGGCAGCGAGGCGTGATTTATGCCGATGAAGTCGGCAGCGTGCAGGCGCGAGAGATGCAGTCGTCGGCGGCTGCAGGCTCCTCACATAGTGACGTCGGAGCAAGGTGACGCCGTTGTCGGCGACTCAAGTGACAGCAGGCAGGATAGCGTCGAGCTACAGCTATTTCAAGTTCACGCCGGACAGAATCTCTATCACCCCCCTGCTGGTCGGTCGACCCGACATTCTCACCTGGAAGGAAGCCATCGAGCCTCAGCTGGATTTGGCCGGGTTGATGGGCTTTGCCGCCGGCACCGTGGCGTCGCCGTCGGAGAACTACCCCGAGCTGCGTACGGAGTTTCGCGTCGTGCAGCTGTTGACCTTCATGGTCATCTCGCAGTGCTGCTCGCTTGGCGTGCAGATTGCCTTGAAGCCGTGCAGAGACTACCTGGACGCCAGCCACCAGGCATGGCACTTCATCGAGTCGACGTACCAGGTCACTGACGACCTGTACATCGGCCAGCTCGAGGAGCAGATGACGCATCTGCGGATGGGCGACCAGGAGACTGCGACCGACTAATGCAGCCGGGCTCGGCGACTTCTCGCCACCATGAGGATGGCCGGCGTGCAAAACTCCTCGGCGTCGTACGTCACGAACGTCCTGAAGAGACTTCCGAGAAGCTACAACCTACTGAAGCGGCTGTCGGTGGTGCCAAGCATGCGGGCAACGCTCAACGAGGACTCCTTGACCTCGTACAATCTGCCGGACGAGGTGATGCAGGAAGCCGAGCTGTCCTCAGAGCTCCTACCGCAGGTGAACTACGCCGCCCTGGCAAAGCAAGGTGGCCAATCGAGACAGCGCGGGTAGCCTGGCGGCGATGGTAGCAGTGGCGGGAAGCCGGGGAGGGACGCCGACAAGGCAAAGTCGGCCAAAGAAGGTGGTCAAGGAGGAGGAAGTCGGCGTCGGGAGTGCTGGATCTGCCACAGCCCCGACCACCTCTCCTTTGAGTGCCCCGACCGCAGTGACTCCGACGACGACGACGCCAAGGGAGGCCGCGGGAGGTCGGCCAGCCGTCGTCCACGTCGAGGAAGCAAGCCGCGCAAGAAGAAGCCGACGACTAAGTCGACATCGGCGAAGGACGCCGACTCCTCTACTGGCGGCCAAGGGGCGAGACGACAGGGAGGCGTCGTGCTCGCTGGTTGGCGTTGTGGAACCGACTGTCTCGCTGGCGCCAGAGGATGGCGAAGACTTCCAGGCGGTGGCGGCAGCTGTGCAGGTGAACCTAGTAGTGGTCCTGCTCGACAATGGCTGCTCGCACCATCTAATGGGGACGAAGGAGGCCTTTGTCGACTTGGGGCCGAGTGGTGATGTGAAGCACGTGCGTGGCTTCAATGGGGCGCTGCAATACGTCACAGGCAGAAGCACGGTTGCCCTGCAAGGAGCAGCCGGGAAGCAGGTGCTTATCCCCGACGTGCTCTATGTCCCTGGCGTGCACGCGAACCTACTATCGGCAGGACAAATGAAGGAGAACGGCGTGAAGCTGCAAGACGACGGCGGGATGCCGCTCATCTCGGCGGCGGGGGACGTGCTCGGCCAGGCGTAGTTCTCCGGCCTGATAATCTGCACCGACCTTTGTCCCTGCTCGACGCAGACACGACAGAGGTGGTTGCCCTGCGGGCGATTGTATCAGCGACGAGGTCGTCGCCAGCCAGATGGCACGCGAGGCTTGCGCATGTTGGCGTCGACACCATCACGAACTCGGCAAAGCACCAGGTCGCCATCGGCCTGGACATCAAGCAGTCGGCTGGTGCGGACTCCCCGTGCGTGACGTGCGTCGGCGGGAAGCTAGCGCGGCACACCTTCCCCGACAAGGGCTCGGACGCCGAGGACGCCCTGGCCGTCGTGCACATCGACCTGTGCGGGCCTTTCTGAGTGGCTGCCAAAGATGGCAGCTGGTACTTCCTGCTGCTGAAGGACCGCAAGACCCGCTACGTGTGGGTGAAGCCGGTTGCCAAGAAGTGAGACGTGCTGCGGGAGTTCCAGTTGTGGCTGGTGACGGTTGAGCGGCAGACGAAGAAGTCGGTGTTGATGCTGCGCTCTGACCGGGGAGGGGAGTTCCTTGGGAAGGAGTTAACCACCTTTGTGGACGGCAAGGGGATCGTCCACGATGATCTTACCTGCCCCTAAACCCTGCAGTAGAACGGCATGGCGGAGCGGGAGATGAGGACGGTGGTGGAGTCCGTGCGAACAATGCTACTGCATATGGGTGTGCAGCACCACTGGTGGCACCTCGCTCTGCGGCAGGCCGTCTGGGTCCGCAACTGCCTTGAGAGGTTGGTGCTGCCCCGAAGACAACGCCATACCAACTGCTGACCGGGAAGCAGCCCGACTTGTCGCTGGCCCGTGTGTGGGGCTGCATGGCGCAGTTCCTGGTCCCCGAGCAGCAGCGCGGTGGGAAGCTGCAGCCGAAGGCTAGGTGAGGCCTGCACCTCGGCGTGTCGGAGGAGAGCAAGGGCTGGGAGCTCCTTAACATCACCGATAACCGGGTGGTCACCACGACGGACGTAGTGTTCTACGAAACCATGTCGCTTGAGGTGTGGAAGTCGGAGCACGGGCCAGCGTCCGGGCGGACGCTAGTCACCCCGCTGACATATACCTCGACGGCGACACTCCCTCTGCTCGCCGAGGTCGGTGAGCTTGCTGATGACGACGCTGAGGTCGTCCCCTCTTTCTCCACTTCTTGTGCCCCTCTAGTCGTAGCCGACCTACATGAGCTGACCTCCGCGTCCGCCTTCGGCGATGAGAGGAGAAGTGGGGCGTCGCTTGTGGCGCCGGTCAAAGGCATCGCCGGTGGCCGATGTGATGCCACGCAAGTCGGCGTGGGAGTGAAGTTGCAGCTGGTAGGGGAGCAGGCCGAGAAGGTGCAGCTGACTTTGATTGAGCCGGCGAAGGAGGCATCGGCGGGCAAGCAGCCAACAGGGGAGCAGGTAGCATTGCAGCCGACCACGAAGCAGTCGGCAAACGGGCAGTCGGCAGGGTCGCCGACCGTGGTGCAGCAGGACGCTGAGGGCAGTGCAGCCGAGACGACGAAGGGGAGCAGTCGGGAGCTGAGCAGTCCACCGACAGCGATGTGGTGGAGGTACAGCCAGGGCCACGGCGTACAGGCCGAATTCGGAGGCCGCCCGACTTCTTCGTCCCGGCCGCCTTCGCCACGGCGTACGACAACGACGTCGACGACCTGGCGTACGACGACGCCGAGGAGGATGAGGACCTCCGAATCTCGACCCCGACATGCACGCCGACCCTGGGCATCGTTGGGACATCGCCACGCTGACGGTGAAGGAGGCGTTGGCAAGCTGGAAGGGCAAGGCGGTGAAGGCCGCCATGGACGAGGAAATCCGCAGCCTTATCGCCAACGGGACGTGGGAGTTGGTTGAGCGCCCACCCGGGGTGAACATCATGAAGAACTGGTGGGTGCTGACGACGAAGTACCACATCGATGACACTTTCGAGCGCAAGAAGGCGAGGCTGGTCGTGAAGGGCTTCATGCAGGTGTACGGCGCTGACTACGACGAGACGTATGGGCCGGTGAGCAGCTACGTCACGCTGAGGATCTTCCTCAGCATCGTCGCCGTCCTCGACCTCAACCTGATGCAGCTCGACATGAAGAACGCCTTCCTGCAGAGCAAGCTCGACCGGGTGTTGTACATGTACCAGCCGGACTACTACAACGACGGGACCGGCCGGGTGTGCAAGCTGCTGAAGAGCCTCTACAGGCTGAAGCAGTCGCCGCTGTTGTGGTACAAGGCGCTCAACGACGTGCTGGTCGGTGCCGGGTGGAAGAAGAGCCAAGTGGTCGAGGCTCTGTACTTCAAGGTCGGCAGGGATGGCGTGGCCAGTTGGGTGCTGGTCTACGTCGACGATCTGCTCGCCGCCAGCAGCAGCACTGCGATGCTGAAGGAGCTGAAGGAGCTGCTGGAGGCCGCCTTCGAGCTGCGTGAGATCTCGCCGGTGGAGAAGTACCTCGGGCTGGAGATCGTGCACGACAGGTCGGCGAGGAAGCTGTGGCTGCACCAGCAGGGCTACGCCGACAAGCTGCGTAGGCGGTTCATCGACGAGGAGAAGACCGGGCCCACTCCGAAGATGCCGGTCTCTGTCGACGCCTACGTTGAGCTGACGTTGAATGACGAGGAGGCACAGGAGCGCCAGGAGGAGGAGTACCGGCAGAAAGTCGGCTCGCTGCAGTTCGTGGCGACGACGACGAGGCCGGACATCGCCTTTGCCTGCAGCAAGCTGGGGAGCGGCCTCACGGTGAGGAGCGACCAACACTGGCGCGAGGTCGACCGCTGCCTCGCCTACCTCGCCAACACCTGGGACATCGCCCTGGAGTTTGGCGGTGGACCAGAGTCGCTGGAGCTGGTCGGCTACGTGGACGCCGATGACGCCGGCGACAAGCAGAATCAGACAAGCACGGGTGGCTACGTGTTTGCCTATGGAGGGGCCGCGGTCTCCTGGTCGAGCTAGCGCATTAAGTGCGCGACGTTGTCCTCGACTGAATCATAGTATGTGGCGGCCACCGAAGCTGGCACGGAGGGACGCCGCCTTCGCTTCCTCGCCGAGTTCTGACAGCTGGACGCCGGGAAGCCGGCCGTCCTTCGGGTGGATAACAAGTTGGCTATCACCGTCACGGAGGGCATGGGGTTGACGGGCAACCTCAAGCACATGGAGCGGCGACAAGCCTGGCTGCAGCACATGGTGAGATGCGGGAAATTCACGCTGAACTATATCCCGACCACCGAGCAGCCGGCCGATTTCCTGACGAAGGCGCTATCAAAATATGTTGTATAGGCTGTAGTGGGGTAGCCCATAAGGGGTACAACCCAATTAGGGTTTGCCATATTTGTACCACATTCCTGCCTAGTTCATTCATTCTCGCTCAGTTTTTCTGACATGGTTTCAGAGCAGGGTCTGTTCCAGGACAGTTTTTTAGGGCCCACCAACTAGTTTCCTGCCCGTAGCGCTACCCCACCAGTCACGCTGCCCTGCCCTGCCCTGCCCTACGTCACGCGCCCCGCGCACGCCCTACCCTGCCCAGCGTTGCGCTGCCCCGCGCACGCCCTGCCCTGCGTCGCGCCGCCCGCGCACGCCCTGCCCTGCGTCGCGCCGCCCGCGCACGCCCTGCCCTGCGTCGCGCTGCCCGCGCACGCCCTGCCCTGCGTCGCGCTGCCCCGCGCGCCGCCATTGCAGCCCGCGTGCCGCCCTTTGCCGCCCGCGCACCGCCCCTGCAGCCCGCGCGCCACTCTTTGCAGCCCGCGCACTGCCGCTGGCAGCCTGCCCGCTGCCCTTGCAGCCCGCACGCCACCCCTGCAGCCCGCGCGCTGCCCCTTCTTGCCCGCGCGCCGCCCTTTGCAGCCCGCGCGCCGCCGCTGGCAGCCCGTGCGCCGCCCTTGCAGCCCGTGCGCCGCCCCTTACAGCCCGCGCACTGCCCCTTCCTACCCGCGCGCCGCCCTGCCAGCCATGCACCGCCGTTCCTGCCTTGCGCGTTTCCCTAAGTGCATGCGCGCCGCCCTGATCTGCCCACAATGGCTACTCTCAGCGTTCTCACATTCGATCTTGAGGGCCGATCGATCCAGATTGATACGTAGCTGGATGACTTACAGCTGTACCTACTGAGCGATTCTGGAGACAGCGTTTCATTGTTTGACCATACGTCTGAAGCCTCTCTCGCCCCTCCCGACACAGCTGACATTACAACTCGCTCACAGTGGCTTACTCGTGACGCTGCTGCTCGCCTAGCCATTCGCAATCACCTGACGTTAGCCGAACGCGCTCACTTTGGCCAGCACAAGACTGCTAAAGCCTTGTACGGCGCTGTAGTCGCTCGTTACTCCTCCCCTGCCACTGCTGCTCTCGGCTGTCTTAGATTGCCCTACCTTTTTCCCGAACTGTCAGCCTTTGCCACAGTCGATGACCTCATCACCCACCTTCGCACTAGCGACACTCGCTACCGCGCCGCGCTTAAAGCCGAGTTCCTAGACAAGAACCCGCCCCCGATGTACATCACTCTCTACTTCATAGTTACACGCCTCCCTGTCTCCCTTAGCTCGCCCTCGACCCCATAGACCTCACTGTCGACCTACTCGAGGAGCGCCTTCTTGCAGCTGAGACTAGCATCGTCGCTGTAGGTGCTTCTCATGGCACTCCCCGCACTCCCTTCTTTGAGGGGTGTTCCCCCTCCCCCCTTGCCCCCTCTGTCGCTTCTGCTGCTGCTGTTGACTTCCTTAGTTCTGAGGAGGTCGGGACTATGCCTGCTCTTAGTGGGAGGCGCCGCAGTGGCATGGGCGAGGGAGGCGAGAGTGGTGGGGGTGGCAGCGGTGGAGGCGGTGGTGGAGGCGATGGAGGAGGCGGTGGAGGTGGCGGTGGTGGCGGTGGAGGTGGTGGGAGTGGTGGTGGGAGTGGAGACGTCAGTGGCAGCAGAGGTGGTAGTATTGGGAGTGGTGGCGGCGGTGGTGGCGGCAGTGGGAGTGGTGGCGGCGGTGGTGGCGGTCGGGGTCGAGCTGGCGATGGCCAGAGGCAGCAGCAGCAGCGTCCGCGCGAGACCCTTACGCCCCAGCAGCTTCGTGAGTGGTTTGCTCGGCGCACCCGCCTTCGGAGTGGCGCTGCTGTTAGTGCTAAGGGTGACTATTACCTGTGTGTGCCGCCTGACCCAGGTATAGAGGCTGCTGCTCTAGGTGCTAGTAAGTCTGCGCTCCATGGTACTGTGCCTGCTGAGGCTTTGCACACCTTCACGCTTGACTCAGGTGCTTCCCGCTGCTTCTTTCGCGACAGTACCACAGTCACACCACTCTCTGCACATGTTGTAGTCTCTCTGGCTGACCCCTTAGGGGGCCCAGTTCTTGCACGTTCCTAGACTGTTCTCCCGTGTCCGGCGGTTCCGTCCGGTTCACTGTCAGGTCTCCACCTCCCCTCGTTCTCGACGAACTTGGTGAGCAACGCAGTCCTTCAGGATGCATGGGTTGATACCTTTACCCCTGGAGGGCAGCGTGTGGCGATCTGCACGTGCTCCCGGACTGGCCGTCACCTGGCCACGTTCACCCGTCGGCCTGGGTCGAGTCTGTACACACTGACTACTACGCCTCCTCAGGTCGCTGCGTCTGGTCAGGTGTCTGTGTTAGGTCCGGTAGCAGCCCCCTGCGAGTGTCTCCTCCTGTCGCACCAGACTCTCCTTTGGCACCACCGCCTTGGTCACCCCTCCCTGCCACGCCTCCGTGGCATGCACTCCTGCCTCCTTGTCTCTGGTCTTCCCAAGTCTCTGCCTGCCCTCCCTCCCTCGCCTGCCCCGCCCTGCATTCCTTGCGTCGAGGGGCGGCAGCGCGCCGCTCCTCACTCCTCCTCGTTTCCCCCGACGACTGCTCCCCTACTGACTCTCCACATGGACGTGTGGGGCCCAGCCTGCTTCCGTGTACAGGACCGTGAGCGGTACTTTCTGCCGGTTGTTGGTGACTACTCGCGTTACACCACGGTCTTCCCCTTGCGTAGCAAGGGGGAGGTCCCTGATGTCTTGATCCCTTGGATCCGCGCTGTCCGTCTCCAGCTCCGCGAGCGGTTCTGCACCGACCTTCCTGTCTTGCGTCTGCACTTCGACAAAGGTGGTGAGTTCTCCTCCGACCTCTTGCGAGACTTTTGTCGTGGGGAGAGCATCCTCCAGCCATTCACGCTTCTGGCCTCCCTGCAGCAGAATGGGATTGCAGAGCGCCGCATTGGCTTGGTCCTGGAGGTGGCTCGTACCTCCATGATCCATGCGGTTGCTCCCCATTTTCTGTGGCCGTTTGCGGTCTGGTACGCTGCGCATCAGCTCAACCTCTGGCCCCGTGTTTCCTTGCCGGAGACCTTACCTACACTGCGTTGGACGAGGGAGGTTGGCGATGCGTCGGTGTTCCGGGTCTGGGGCGCTCGTGCCTTTGTCCGCGATACCTCCGCGGACAAGCTCTCCTCTCGCGCCATTCCTGATGTCTTCTTTAGCTTCCGCCCTGACGCGCCTGGCTGGCAGTTTTACCACCCCACCTCGCGTCGTGTTTGGTTCTCTTGGAACGTCACGTTTGACAAGTTGGTTCCCTTCTACCATCTCTTTCCCTACCGCACTGCCCCTCTCCCCCCCCCGCCGCTCTTCCTTGCTCCAGGTCCCCCTCCGGTAGACCCCCTCCCCCCTCAGGGTCCTGCTCCTTCAGGTGTGTCTTAGGTAGACCCACTTCCCTTGGCTGAGCCTGTCGAGGTCACTGGCGATTCTGGTGCTGCTGGGGGTGGTGCTGCTCGGGGTGCTGCGTCTGGGGGTGCTGAGCCTGCGGGTGCGGAGCCTGGGGGTGCTGAGCCTGAGCGTGCGGAGCCTGGGGGTGCTGAGCTTGGGGGTGCGGAGCCGGGGGGTGCTGAGCCTGAGGGTGCTGAGCCTGCGGGTGCGGAGCCTGGGGGTGCTGAGCCTGAGCGTGCAGAGCCTGGGGGTGCTGAGCCTGGAGGTGTGGAGCCTGCGAGTACGGAGCCTGGGGGTGCTGAGTCTGGGGGTGCTGAGTCTAGGGGTGCTGCGTTAGCTGGAGGTCCTACGGATGCCTTACCGCAGCGAGAGTCTTTCTCACCACGCAGCTGCGCGAGTGGTTTGCTCGGCGCACTTGCCTTTGGAGTGGCGCTGCTGGAGCTGGAGGCACTGCCGCTGGAGGCGCTGGCGCTGGAGGCATTGGTGCTGGAGGCATTGCCGCTGTGGACACTGGAGCTGGAGGCGATGGAGCTGGAGGCCCTGGAGCTGGAGGCGCTGCTACTGGAGGTACTGGGGCTGGAGGTTCTGGAGGTACTGGAGTTGCTGGTCCTAGAGGTACTGGTGCTGGAGGCATTGTGGAGCCTCTCTCCCCACAGCAGCTTTACGAGTGGTTTTCTTGGCGCACCTGCCTTCGGAGTCGCGCTGCTAGAGCTGGAGACACTGCCGCTGGAGGTACTGGAGCTGGATGCGAGGGAGCTGGAGGCGCTGGAGCTGGTGCCGTTGGAGCTGGTGCCGCTGGAGCTGGAGGTACTTGAGCTGCAGATGCTGGAGGTGCTGGCGCTGGAGGTGCTGGTGCTACAGACGCTGGGGGTGCTGGTGCTGCTGGAGCTGGAGGTACTGGAGCTGGAGGTGCTGGTGTTCCTGCAGCTCTGGGTGCTGGTGCTGCTGGAGCTGGAGGTACTGGAGCTGGAGGTGCTTGTGCTCCTGAAGCTGGGGGTGCTGGTGCTGCTGGAGCTGGAGGTACTAGAGGCGCTGGAGGTGCTGGTGATGCTGGTCCTGGAGGTACTGTACAGCAGAGACCGTTTTTTTTTCCGCCACCGCAGCCGTCACTACTACCACCTACCTTGGCGCTCCGTCAGGTTCTTAGTCTTCCTTCATCCACTGCCCTTCCTCCAGACTCACCGCTGCCTGCCCCCCCTCGTTACACTGAGCAGCCAGCCTCCCTTACGGAGTGTCGTGAGCCTACGTCTCGTCCAGCCTCCCCTGATTGCGCTGTTTGCCGTGCTAGTCGTGTCTCCCGTCCTCGTCCTCCGCCTGTCCCCGGCATGCACACCATGGCACTACGTCCTTCCTCTATTCCACAGCGTGTTCCCTTGCCGTCTCCTCCGATGTCCTCCCTTCTTGAGGTTTTGGACCCTGCGTCTGACTTGGTTCGTGCTGTTCACCCTACTGTCACACGTCTCTTGGCCACTGTTGACACTGACCCTTCTTTTGAGTCCACTGCTGCGTCTGCCTTGGTTGCTGAGCTTGTCGACTATTCTTCTTGCTGAGTTTGAGTCTGTGTGTCCTCCGTCCGTCGGGGATGAGTGTGCTCTTGGCACGGACGTCCTTGAGGACAGGCAGGAGGACTTTGAGTGTCTTGCAGCCACTGTACCTCATCTCGTAACCATGTTGCTTGCCCTTGAGGGAGACCCGGATGCACTAGACATCCCCACCCCGCGCTCTTACGCAGAGGCGATTTCGGGTCCCTACTCCTCTCAGTGGCAGACAACCATGGACGCAGAGATGGCATCCTGGAAGTCCATAGGCACTTACGTCGACGCAGTTCCCCCTCCTGGGGCGAACATAGTTGATGGCATGTGGATTTTCAGGGTGAAGCGGCCGTCGGGTTCTCCGCCTGTCTTCTTTCCAGACCTTCTCCCCTACCCCGAAGATGACCACTCTTCGGGTGGTGTTGCACGTAGCTGCTCAGCATGACTATGAGCTTCACTCTCTTGACTTCAGCACTGCTTTCCTACAGGGCAGTCTGCACGAGGAGATCTGGCTGCGCCGTCCTCCTGGCTTCACTGGGTCGTTTCCTGAGGGTACCCAGTGGAGCCTCCGACGGCCAGTCTACGGTCTCCGCCAGACGCCTCGTGAGTGGCACGACACACTGAGGACGACACTTGCGGCTCTTGGGTTTGCTCCTTCGACTGCTGACCCGTCGCTGTTTCTGCGCACCGACACTTCGCTGCCACCGTTCTATATCATCGTGTATGTCGACGACTTGGTTTTTGCCACTGCTGACACTGAGGGACTCGCCCTTGTAAAGTCGGAGCTGCACCTACACTGACCTGGGTGAGCTGCGCAGTTACCTTGGCTTGTAATCACCCGGGACAGAGCTTGGCACACCATCAGACTGACTCAGTCACACATGGTGCACCATCAGGCGCTGCACTACCCGGCCTTCAATTGGTGCTCCGTCGCCATTGTCCAGGTGCGCCTGGCCGACGTGGGCGACGGCAACAATGATGTGCAGCATTAGGTGCCATGCCCTCTTGCATGGCTGGTGCGGTACCGGCGTGTTATGTGTTGTGTGCATGCCGACGGGCTATTTTCCGAGCAGTACTGATGTGTGGGCCGAGGGCTCAAGCACGAACGCGGCAGGGGAGTGTCAACGGGAGTTGGGTTTGGCCCCGTCCTCGCTTGGGCGGAGCCGACTACGTGGTCGGGTGTGTGGGGAAGCAGCCGACCTGTAGCAGTGGTCGAGCCGGTGGACGGGGCTGGTCAACCTGCACGGGGTCCACTGCAAGGGCGCGACTTCGGGGCGCCGACCTGGGGTGGCCGATGTCTTGGCGAAGTCGGCGGCCCGACCCTGAAGTGGTTGACGAGGGGACGCCGACCAGGGAGGAGGCCGACTTGCTGGCACGACCTGGTTGCCCGGTCGACCAAGTTACCCGAGCGACAGAGCTTTTGCGGAGGTGTGCGATGGTCGCCGGGGTGGCTTCTGCGAGGCCGACCTCGGGAGTGGTATCCCGAGGTCGACGTGGCTGATGGGCGTAGTAGCTGGACTTCGCCAGGTGTCTGCGCTGTGCTCGTGACAGGGCGTGGAGCACCAATTAGCCGCGCTGACCTGCGAAGCAGGTGCACTGTTGTCCTGCGGGTGCAACGCTGTGCAGCCGACTTGCTGCAGCGTTGGCGCACCTCAGACCTGCAACGTTGGTGAGCCGCTGCTCTACAGCACTGGAGCGGTGCGAGCCCTGCTACGCTCGATCGTGGTCGACCGTGCTGCGCTGGAGGTTGACAAGCATGCTTGCTAGCTCTGATGTAGTCAGTGTTGCCAATGTTGTTGCTATCATTCTGGACCATTGCTTGTGAAACTCTGCCAAAATTTCCCTGTGAATATGCACGTAGAGTGAACACAAGCAGACGATTAACGAACGAATCTTACGATCACTCACTCCTACTCCGTGCCTTGCCCGTAGTCTAGCTTCCGTTGATAGAGTTATCTCCGCATATATAACCAATGCCTTCATATTCTGTATATCAATTAGTTGGTTGTTACCTTGGAGGTGTGGACGAAATTTTTGCAGTGCTGGGCGAGTCGCTCATTATCGAGCGATCAATGGGGTTTTTTTGGTTTCGACCAATGGGAGCCGTCAGACTCAGTTTGACTCGACTGTTCAATCGAGCAATCACAGCTCGAACTTTCTGTTTATACTTCGTGCTCGCTGCTAACAGAATTCGGCGGCGCTGACTGGATCCTGTTCGCGCTTTGAGTTCGACAGTTTGAACACGCGTCGCGAACACGATTTTGAGCAGCCGACGCGACCGCTTTCACCGAGAACGAGGTGTTGGAATGAACTGCTGCTGCTGCTCGCGTGGCACCAAGGTGGCGGGAAGCATTTTCACGTGGCAAATTTTTTTGCCACTATTTCCCCGTCAGCCAAAATTCGAATCTGCAAAAGGCATCTTGCGAAAATGCCCACTCGCCACCACACCCTTCATATCTCCAGACAGCAAAGCATTTTTTTTTTCATCAATCAAAACCTATCAATCCTCCACCCCATCTCTCCTCCTATCCTCATCTTCTTTCCAATCCCATCATCCACCAATAAAACAAAAGATTCCGTACAAAGCCTTCAAACCCAAGCCACAATTATTCCACTCACCAAGCCTTCAATCAAAGCCAAATTTATCCCACTCACCAAGCCTTAATTTCAAGGCCACATTCATTCTCCTCACCAAGCCTTCACTTAAAGGCCACATTCATCACCCCCACCTTATCCAACTCTACCAATCACAATCAGTTAGTTTTCCTCATCCTTCATCCAACATCAAGATCTACCAAATACAAAAGGGTTCACCTCATTTCTTCAAACACATACTTTCAAGTTACTTAACACTCAAGCTCTGTACAAGTTCCACTACAAGCTCTCTCAAGGCCACCTTCAAAATCCTCCTCCTTATGCCCAACTCCTAAGGCTCCACTTATATCACCAACCTCTCCCAACCCGAGCTCATAGCCATGTCCTAAAACTCTAGAGAAGTTTATGCTACATAGTATTTCTTTTAGATTGTCACTAATGGTTGCTCCTTAAGTCCATCATGTACCTCCTTTGGACTAGTGCATTTTAAAAATTTTAATGTTTCAACACCAAGCTTTGCCTTTCTTATAATCAAGATCCAAGCTCTACCTTTCAACACCCAAGCTAAGAGATTCTTCTCCATATAACAACCAAGATCTACCATTCAACACTCAAGCGTGGAGGTGCTTCTCCACTCAACAATCAAGATCTACTATTCAACACTCAAGCTTGGATCTCATTCTTCTTTCATAATCAAGATCTACAATTCAAACTTTGCTTCTTCAAGTTCCAAAGCTCCTTCAATATATCAAGACTCTTTTTAGGTAAATCACTTCCTCTTTCATTCTTATCAAGCTTCTCTAATCAAGCTTCTTTGTTTTATCAAGTTTCTTCTCTATTCAAGCTTCTTAATTTAAGGCCTCTTCATTCTGATCAAGTCTCATTTCTTCTCAAATCGTATTTGCTATTATCAAGTTTGTTTTAGTTTCTAGCCCTTTTACCTTTTCATCAATAACTCATTCAATATCTTCCTTTTAGTCAATCTTTTTTCTTCTAATGTTTTCATCGTTTCTCTTTGAATTTTATTATATTTAACCTTCTCCTTTAAAGCCTTCACATTCTAAATCAATCTCTTCTTCAAGATTTTCTTTATCTTATCAACTTTGTCTTACTTCAATCTTAACTCTTTCTTCTAGGTGATTTCTCTCTTTCTACTTGCTATTTACCCTTCCTCATCCTTTCGTACAATTTCAAGATGGCATCATAGCTCAAGTTTGTTCGTTTTGTTTCTTTACCCGTGCGCATTTTCTAAAGCCCATTATTACTTGCCATTATTAGTGGCGTTCTTGCACTCTGTCTTGTACCCCCCTTGTGTGGTCCTCTCTTTGTGTTTCCTTTTCAGTTTTTCTTCTCTCTGTGTTCGTGTGTGTATGTGTGTGTATGCTTGTTTTGCTTGTCTATTTCCTCCTTTTTTTTCAGTGTGAGCTTGCTTTGTTACTTTCATGAGTTTTTTTTTTTTTTTTTTTTTTCAACATGGTTGGAAAGGATTCAATTGTTCCAACGGGATCAACTTCATCTGCTGTCACCGCTGACTCTTCAAATGAAGTAGCACCCCCTACGATCAACACACCATCTCCATCTACTTCACCATCTACGTCCACCTTTACCTCCTCCTTAGTTCCCAAATTGGAGCTTCCACGCTTCAATGGCAAAAGTTGTTCTTCATGGAGCATCCGTTTTTAACAAGCCGCCTCTCTTCTTGATCTTTGGCCCATCTACATCGGTCAAATCACTCCCCTTTCAATTGCTACATCTGCTTAAGAACAAAGCAACTGGATCAAGAGAAATGCTGAAGCTTACCTTTATCTTCTCTCTTCTATTCAAGACTCCTACTCTCAACCCCTCCTCCTCGTATCATCTCAAAAGGACAGCGCCAAAGCTGCTTGGGAGCAACTCAAACGTCTTCCAGAAGTTTGGAACAAGGTCATATCTCTTCGCATGGGGGATAGTGAATCCATCACCGTCTACTTACAACGTGGCGAGATTCTTTACGAAGCTACACTTCTCGACCTTGGAGACCGGAGTCCCTCTTCATCACCATTCTTCTGGCTGGACTCTCATCTACTTTGAGCACACTGAGGAGCACAATTCAATCGTTTCCTGAAGAGACAAGGACCAGAGGTTTCATCTTCAACACACTTATCACTGAGCACCATACAAGAGAGCTTACAAAACTTCAAACGGGCCCTGAAGCAGCATGGAGTGGAATGACAAATGCCAACTATCATCCTCAACAAGGAGTTCAACAACAGAGTAAGTTTCAGCACAGTAAGTTTCTTCCTACCCAAGCACGCTCTGTTCTTGGAAAGCCCACACCCAATCACATTTCTCAGATTGCATCATACTCCATTCAGATTCCTTACAAGCCAAATCAAGATATCAGTTTGACGGGGACACCCTTGGTTCAAATGCAATATACGTCCTGCGAACTGGACACCACCTTAATCTTTGCTTTCTGACAAAGGAAGGGCTGTTCTTGCTATTACATCCCATATTCCTTCAGGATATGAACCAGACAATGCGCATCATGGGGCATCTCTTTAGATTGCTTCTCAAAGCCCATCTCAAGACCATGTCTATGTTTTCTCTGTACCACAAATCTCTTTCATACCAGAGGCCTGTCCTCAAGCCAACACTTTGCAGACGCCATCCGTTTCACATGAGGGAGACTCATCGGGTTTTGCGTTTGCATCATCCTCTTGTCTCCATGCCTTTACACAGGATCCGAAAGATTTGGTTTTTGAACAGTCGACGTGATCAACATACGACCCCTCATGCTTCCCTCCTTCACAACCTCAAGCCCTCCAATATGAAAGAAGTGGTTGTTGCCAGCAATCATTCGGTGCCAGTGCAAGCAGAGGGTACAATGACATTCCTCAGTTCGGAGGGAATCCATATATCATTCTCATGCATCTTGCTTGTCCCATCGCTAGGAGCAAACCTCATTTCAATTGGTCAAATGGAAGAAAAATGTATCTCTATTTCTTTCTCAGATGGTTCTGTGCAGGTTCGTGCTCCAACTGGACATCACATTGCGAGATGAGTTCGTAATGGATGCCTCTATCGAGTGGAGATTGATGCACAACCACCTGCCAAGCCCTACAGCAGTTCTTCAATTGCTGCTGCTACCACCTCGGTAAGACTTCATCCTGGTACATCTGCATCTCCTTACACTTGGCATTGTCGTTTTGGTCATCCTGAAGAGTCTGGTATCACACTGATGCAAGCACATGCAAGTGTTGATGGTCTTATCATCTCCAAGCAATTGTCATCCTCTCAATCATCGTGCCACACTTGTGTTGAGGCTAAGCTTCATCGTCATCCTTTCTATTCTTCTTAGTCTAAAGTCTCTCAACCACTTGAGCTCATTCATAGTGACCTGATAGGTCCTTCCCGTACATCGAGTCGTACTGGTAAAAGATATGTAATGTCACTCATTGACCATCACACAAAATTTGCTTTGATCTCTCTTCTTGGATCCAAAGACGAAGCTCCTGGTATTATCCAGTCCTGGTTTTCTTATGTTGAACGTCCGTTAGGTCTCAAGGTCAAAATCTTTCGTTTTGATCGTGGAGGAGAGTACATGTCTAACTCTTTCCGCTCTTTTCTTGCCAACCTTGGAGTCGAGCAGCAATTTTCATGTCCAACAACACCTCAACAAAATGGTACCACTGAGAGGTACAACCGTACAATTCAAGAGATCTTAAGAGGTTTTCTCTCCCACATGAATCTCGATGACTCATGGTGGGGAGAAGCTGTTACCCATGCTGCTGGGTCAAGAATCGTCGGCTGACAAGCTCCCTTACTGAGGGTGTCACACCCTATGAGGCATTATACGGCATAAAGCCAAACGTATCCATGCTTTGAGTTCTTTGCTGTATGGGTCTGTACAAAGTGCTGCATGACAACATGCATAATTTTGAATAATACTTCAAATTTTGAGGATTGTGACAAGATTCGTAAAGAGGTCGGCAATAAAGGAGTTGTCTCCCTTCATATTCCCGCAGGACTTCGGACCTGCCACCTAGTCTTAAAAAAATTGCAGATATCTTCTGCAAATCCACAACACACACTTCTATGCAAAATTCTAGATCTAGATCTAGCCTAATCGGAGTCGTGCTTCATTTCCGCCTACTAAACATGACAAGCGGTTTGGTGTCCGCGGCTGCTGGAAGGCCTCCTCGTGCAACTCGGAGTAACACAAATCATCGCCACCACTCTCCTAACCGGAATGACGACCATGCGTCTTCGTCACACAGGGATCGCTCCAGATCTCCTCGTCGAGAGCGAGAAAACGGATCAGCAAATGCCACATTGACTGCTATGGACTTGCTCAATGCCGCTCGGTCGACCGGAGGTCGCGAAGGTCGCAGATCGCGCGGAAACGACGAGAGCGCACGTGGAAATCCAACCGGTACCGCGGCCTCACCAACATTGGGGGCGTCAGGCGCGGGTGGTCAATCTCGCGGACGTGCCCCTGCTGACGACGCGAATCTGCAGCAGAATCCGAGTCTGTTGTAGGCCACGCGTCAGCAACAAGGCCCAGAGGGCACGAACCTGCCTCAGGGCCCGATTCGTCCCAACCTTCAGAGCGAGAATCTGCTGCGGGGGCAGCGCAATCATGACCCTGAGGGAGCGGATCTGCCCCCTGGATTTCGAGGGCCTCAGGGGGCCCACAATTTCGCCCCACGTTCTGGGAGCCGTTAGAGTTTCCCACCCGCGCCAGCACCAGCGCCAAATCCAGTGGATTTTGCCAAGCTCCTGGCGGATCTTGACCCAGCAGCACAGCGCAAGCTCCGGAATGTGCTCGAGAAATTTGCACCTACACAAGATCGCGCTATGGATCGATCCGTTACGTCGTCGAGGCCGTTACACTCTGCTCAGCAGCCTTCGGCAAATGCTACTGCTAATGTCAACATCGCAAATAATGACAACATCATTCAACAGGCGATGGCGCTCCTCACGGCATTGCAGCAGGGAGCAGCGAACCGGCGTACGCCTCCTCCGGAGCCCAACCGACCCGCAGGACAATCGGCACGGGCGCCCAACCAGCCCCCACCAATGGCGCCCGACGTGAACGACAATCCCCCCGCCGCCCTCGTCGACTCCGACGACGAAGGTAATCATCGCGCTCGCATTGCTGTCCCATCCAATGCTGCTACTGCCCTTGCACCTATTCCACCTGCCCGTCCACAGCTTCGATCCGCACTAGTTAAGAGCGATGGCATCCGCACTCAGGTTTTTAGCTTTGAACGCATTGAGCTTATTGCCCGCCACACGCTCGCAGCCCTCTTCGCCTCAGTTGAAGGTCACGAGCAGATTGCAACCTACTAGAAGGACATCATAGAGGAGGCGCAGGAAAAGATCACATTTTTGTTCACCGCTGATCAACGTGGATTCGAAGTGGCGAACATGGCGCTAAAGATAAAATATGGGGAGGTGGTGGAGGACAAGAGGGTCAAAGCCGCCACCCAAATTGTTGCAGCCAGCAAAAAGAGCCGGCCTGACCGTCCAACAGCCTCCGCCCCACGCTTTTGCACTCAATCTCAGAATAGGGGCCAAGGCGAGCGCCAGTTTACTTGGTGTCGGGAGGGAGACGGGCGATGTTTTTATTGCCACGAGCCTGGCCATGGGATTGCGCAATGCCCTCAGCGCGGCCAAGGTGCCAATCAGCCTAGCCATGTGGTTTAAAGGTATAAGACCCAATCGCTTGTTGCTCTAAATCTGTAAAAAAACAAAAAAAAAGAGGAAAAAGAGTTATTATTATTATTATTATTATTATTATTATTATTATTATTATTATTATTATTATTATTATTATTATTATTATTGCTCGTCGAGCAAGATGCCACTCGTTGAGCCGCTACACTTTACATCCCAGCATTAATAAGGTACACTTTACATCCCAGCATTAATAAGCGCATAGCCGGCTTGCACTTGAAGGATGGCTCCATATCGACATAAAGAGGGGGAGATGGAAGAGATGTTTTGGGCCTTGGCAATACAAAGAGGCCGTGTATATGTACGTATATATAAATATTAAAAAAATTACGAGGGTACGCATGCATGCTAAAATAATACAAACCAAGCTTTGTACTTGCAAGTCGTCGTTGTACCTTGCTGTCATTAGTCCTTCAAAGCTTCCTTCTCGGTAAGACGGTCACGCTGACGACGCTTCTGGTGTGTTTTCAGATCGTGCGTCACATTTTCCCGTCACGGAGGATCACGATAACATTCACATTCGCGGTCGCCTCCAGCACCGTTCCTCGTGGTGGGCCACTTGGTGTGACAGTCGTTTTATTCTATCCATCGTATATCGTGGCTATCGTCTACCCTTGGCCATGGGCAGTCCCATCAGAACACTCCCTTACTTGCATTAGCCCGCTCAACATAGTGGTCCAACCATCGAAGAAAAGATTGATATTGGACCTGCGCCACGTCAACTCATTCCTCGCCCTACAACGTTTTCGTTACGAAGGGCTCAATCGCGTTGCGGACTTGGTTCAACAAGGCGATTGGCTTATGACCATCGACTTGAAGTCTATATATCACCACGTCGACATCCACCCCGACTACTGGCGCTTCTTGGGCTTTGCATTCGCCGGCCAAACGTATCAATTTCTCTCATTGTCGTTCGGCCTTCCGTCAGCGCCTTTTGTCTTTACCCAACTCATTAAGCAATTGGCTAAGCGGTGGCGCAGTACACACCGCCACCACATTCCATACGTGGACGACATCTTGTTGATTTGCCCCCACACGTGCCGCCGCACTCGAAACTCGCGCATCCATACTTAAGGATCTTCGATCCGCTGGCTTTTTGGTCAACTACAAGAAGTCACAATTGGAACCGACTCACTCTCTCAAGTTTTTGGGTCTAGTCCTTGACACACAGTCAATGACATTCTCAATCGACGCAGCTCGCAAGGCACGTTTGTTTTCCGAGTTGGAGGACATATGCTCCAATAGCACCGCTGGCCGACCGGTCCCAATCCGCCGCGTTGCACACATCACGGGCATGCTAGCCTCTATGACCCTGGCCCTCGGTGCACTTGCTCGTGCGTTCTCCCATAGCTTGCTCTCGCAAATCGCTGATTGTCACTCTTGGGGTCAGACAGTATTGTTGTCACCGGCGTCACTCGATGAGCTTAAGTTTTGGCTGATTCAGTTTGATGCTCTTAACGGCGCGACATTCCACAATTCTCACACCTTCGACTTCGTTTTGTACGTCGACGCAAGCGATCATGCCTGCGGCGCCGTGTATTCTACTCCATCCGGCATAACGCACGAACTCTCGTCCCCGATGCCCGTAAGCATCCGCTCCACTTCTAGTACTCGTCGAGAACTGGTTGGCTTCTTATGGGCCTTATCTTCCTTCGCACATGACTTCCCTCGGTGCCACGTTCTCCTTCGCACCGACAGCCAAGCGGCGTACTTCATTATGCGAAAGGGTGGCTCACGTCGACCAGAGCTCACATTGATATGCCGAGGCATTATTCAACTTTGTGTACACCTCAACATCCGACTATCGATGCAGTGGATACCCCGCGAACTCAACGAAGAAGCCGATGCGCTATCCAAAATTGAGCTCCACGACGATTATTCGCTGGCTCGCCCATGGTTTTTCCTCTTGGAGCGGCGCTGGGGACCCATACCATTGATCTTTTTGCCTCCCCGTCGAATCGCCGCCTTCGCAGGTTCTGCTCCCCATTCTATCACCGCGGCGCTTTCATACAAAATGCATTTTCCATTGGGTGGGGCGCAGACAACTGCTATGCTTTTCCGCCTCCGACCTTGATCCCAGCGGTTCTCTGTCATGCATGGCGCTCGCGAGCGGATCTCACCCTAATCGTCCCAGAGTGGCCAAGCTCATTTTGATGTCCACTCGTCCGCCCCACCCCTTCCTCCTGTGCCCCATTCATATGGGAAGCCCAACGCCTATCGCTAGGCTCAGATTGCCTCGAGATCGGTTCAGACAGCCAAGCGTTTAGCGGCGCAGGTCTGCCTAACTCCCCCATGTGGGCCCTTCGTATAAGCTTTACTGATAGCATCTAAATTCTGCTTTTATGCTGGATCTTATATTGGACGCCTAACTCTTGAGTTACTTACCCTAACAGTGGATCTTCGCGCACAGTCCACAATACGTACATACGAACCCTACTGGCGGCAATTTCGCCCGTTCTGTAGCCGTCATTCGCTCACGTTCCTACCTGCCGATGACATTACAGCAGCTCTGTTTCTGTTACAATCCATTCGTCATGGAGCTACATTATCAGCTATTCGTTCAACATGCTCGGCCATTTCATGTGCCCACTGGTCGTTTGGTCACCCGTCCCCGATTCGCGGCCCTTTGTCTTCTCAGGTCCGCGAGTATGCGCAGCGTCGGTGCATTCGGCCCTCTCAATCCAAGGACCCCATCCCGCTCGACAAGATTCATGAGATATGTGACAGTTACTTCGTGTCGTCTGATGCAGGGACCTTCTAGAACGGCCTCATCCCACTTCTTATGTACTCTGCCTCCTTGCGCTTCTCCGATTTGGTTGCCATCCAATAGCATCACATCGAGTTCGACAATGACTGTATGTGGTTGTTCATTCCCCGCTCTAAGACCAATCAAGGGGGGACCGGCGCATGGGTCCCAGTTGCCGCAACTTCTACACGACATTGCCCCGTCCAACGGGTCAAACAATTTTTGCCCTTGGCCGATTTCTCCACCCAGACCACGGGTCCGCTTATCCGAACCTTTCGGCCAAACTCGACGGCTTCTCCCACGGACCTCCCACGGCTTCACCTAGAACGACTATGCTTCAGACCTCTTGCAGAGTCTTGTCACAATCGCAGCAAGTTTGTAAGTAAGGCAGCATGGGGCATGCATCTGGGCATGGCCAAGGAGAGTAAGGGCTGGTTGATGTGTGATCCTCTCCTAATCACAGTGGGGGGGATCGCTGTGAAGCAAGCGATAATAGACACAGGAGCACATCCGGTGCTCATCCGAAAGAGGCTGGCGGAGCTACTGCTGCTAGACCGACCAGAGCGACAGGTCAAGGAAGGTTTGCTGCTGATGACGGCTGAAGGCGGGGGCTCGAAGTGGATGCCTAAGACGAGAAGCACGGTGGGGATAGTGATAAAGCAAGGGAGCTCGGGGGAGTGTTCCGTGAAGCTGCAGTGCAGGATATCACCGTTCGAGGACTACATATTGCTCTTAGGAGTGGAGTTCTTGTACAGTATCGGAGCCACCATCTGCATGTGGGAAGAAAAGCTAACGTACCGGGTGGTCTACTAGGAGAAAAACCGCCCCGTAGCTGAGCTACCAGTACGCTTCATCCGCCATGAGCCGCGAGAGGCCTACCATGCAGAAATACAGATGGTGGAGGAGGAGTTAGGCATACTCAGCTGGCAGAAGGTGGAAGAGGAGCGAAGGCACCGTGATTGGCATCGGCAGCACTGGGGAGAAGGAGGGCGAATTCGGGAGTTGCACTTAGATGGGCGAGTGTTTCAGAGGCCAATAGTCATGCTGGAGCTGTTTGGGGGCATTAGCACGGGATTGGCCGCAGTCCTAAAGGCCGGGCTCAGAGTGAAGAAGTATATGCGTGCAGAGAACGACGAGGCAGTGGACCGCATGGCATGGCATCACATCAAGAAGCTAGAGGAGAGGTACCCGTCGCAGTTCTATGCGGATGTAGTAGAGAAGGGGGCAGAGTGGATCTGCCGCCGAGTGGAGAATGTGAAGGAAGAGGCATTGGCACACTGGGGGCATGTGGACTTGGTGATCGCGGGGTGGGAATGTCAAGGGATGTCACGAGCAGGGGAAGGCAAGGGTATGGAAGACCCTAGAAGTGGACTATTCGGAGAACTCATACGCATACTGAAGATGATCAAGCGAAAGCAAGGGGAAGTGGCCTACATTCTGGAAAACGTGGATACGCGAGATGATATGCGGGAGGCAGTAAAGCAAGCAGAAGAGGAGATCCGAGGAGAGCTGGGGGTAGGAGTGGCACGGGATGCTGCGCAGAATGGCAGCAGAGCACACCGCCTGCGCCGGTACTGGCAAAATGTGGTGCCGAAAGCCGCCTTGCAGCACGAGCTGTCGATGATGGAGCGACCGAAGGCTCGCTTGGTGCAAGACATCCTAGAGCCCGCCAGAGTGGCAGCGCGTGTGCGGCATCCGGATCACGAAACTCAGTACCCGTGCAACCAAGTGGGGAAGCCGAGACAGGCATGGTCGACTCTGGTATCGTACGAAAATGCAAGGGGGTTTAAATTGGAGGGAGCCGTGGAGGGGCCAGGAATGGTTTTTGATGGGCTAAAGGGTGTGTGGGAGGAGCCGAGTGCGCTAGAGAGGGAGCTGGTCATGGGATTCATGGCGGGGGAAACGGCGAGTGTGGACGTGACGGAGAGACAGCGACGGAAGGAACTGGGAAACGCCATGGACCTCAACGCGCTGCATTGGCTGTTGGGCGTCATGCACCGGTACCTGGAAAGGAAGCGGCTAGAAAGGAGGAGAGATCACGCGGCAGCAGCGGACCCGAAGACGAGGCAGGATGAGATGAAGGAGGAGGAGTCGGAGGCACTGTTGGAGCTACTGGAGCAAGAGGCTTGGGAGGAAAGGCGGGAAGGAGTACCGCAGGAAAGAAGAATGGAGATGCTGAGCGACAGGCATGGCGTGCCGGGAAGATACCCTGATCAAGGAGAGGAGGAGGAAGTGTGAGAGGAGCCAGCGACGGATTGGGACAGTGAGGAGGAGGAAGATCCAACAGAGCTGGAAGTGCCGGACGCGGATGTGGAGTTACTAGAGCCCGCAAGAGTGTACATGGCCTTGCAGGGAGAGACTGAAGAGAAGCAAAGTGGGGCAGAAACCAAGGAGGAGGTGAAGGAGGTAGCCGAAGGCACCGCAGAATGTGGCAAGGAACGGGAAGAGGGACAAGATGCAACTACAGGAGGAGAAAAGGGGGCAAAAGCGGAAAAAGGGAAGGCAGGGAGAGAATGGAACATCGGGGCGGCGATGAAGGGCGCAGTGGCGAGTCGGCTGGAGGCAGTGTTGAGGCAACACGCCCGGGCCTTTGCACACAGCCTGCACGAGCTGGGGAAATGCGTGACGAGCACGATGTGTCTGCCCCTAACCAATGAAGTGCCAGTGAACCAAAGGCGGAGAAGGATGAGCCCCCAGGATGTGGCAGCGTGTACGGAGAAATGTCAAGAGCTGCTGGCGGCAGGACTGATACGCAAGTCCACCTCGGACTACGCAGCTGCAACCGTGGTAGCAGCCAGAACGGACCTGGCAGGGGTGGTACTGTCACGAAGGATGTGCGGGGACTACTGTAGGCTGAACAAGGTGACAACCACAGACCGATACCCCATGCCCATGGCAGAAGAAATCTTCGATCAGCTGCAGGGAAGCTGGGTGTTCTCCACCTTGGATCTGAGGCAGGGCTTCAATCAGATACCGATAGCAGAGGAAGACAAGAATAAAACAGCGTTTCACGGACCCGACGGACTGTATGAGTGGAATTATATGCCTTTCGGGCTGAGAAATGCATCAGCAGTGTTCCAAAGGGTGATGGACGCAGTCCTGAGAGAGGTGAAGGGAGCCGCTTGCTACATCGATCACGTCATCATCTTCAGCCCGGACAGTGAGACACATGACATAGAGGCGACGCTATCAGCCATTGAAGTGACAGGATTAACCTGCCACCTGGGGAAGTGCCGCTTCGGGCACGACAGCGTGGCGTACTTGGGGTTTGAAGTGGTGGGAGGAGGATTGAGCATTCAGAGGGCGAAATTTGAAGTGCTGGACAGGGTGGCGCGCCCGAGGGACAAGAGCAGCCTCAGGGCTCTATTAGGATTTCTAAACTACTACAGGAAGTTCATAACGGACTTTAGCAAGCATGCGGCGCCCTTGAACCAGCTGCTGAAGGAGGAACAAAAGTGGCAGTGGGAGGAACTGCAGGAGCTAGCACTGAGGGGTTTGATGGAGGCCGTGAAAGCAGGAGCAGTACTGAATCTGCCCAATGGAAAGGAATTGTTTGTGCTGTATACGGACTGGAGCAGCGTGGGCATAGGAGCAGTGCTGAGCCAGATGGAAGGGGGACGCGAGAAGGTGGTGGCGTTTGCGAGCAGGACCTGTAATCCCACAGAGGTGAACTACTCCTCCTATGAAGGAGAGGGGCTGGTGGCAGTGTGGGCAGTAGGGCATTTCCGAGTATATCTTCAGGGAAGGCACTTCACATTGGTGACGGATCACCAGCCGTTGTTGTGGCTAATGCAGAACCAGACATTGACGGGACGTAACGCCAGGTGGGCAATGAAGCTGCAGGAGTATGACTTCACCGTGAGGCACAGGCCGGGGAAGACTATGCAGCATGTCGACGGACTCTCCAGAAACCAGCCAAAGGGAGGAGGGAGACCGGGTGAAGAGCATGAGCCGCCATCCGCAACGCTGACAGCAATGGTCAGAGAAAAGGGAGCAGGAGGAGAGCAGAAGCGGGGGGCAGCAGATGTGTGGCAGGATGCAGAGACGCTGGCGTCGATAAAGGGGGAGACCGCGCAGGATGGTGGGGCTGGAGCGAGGGCAAGAGCCCAGGGGCAGCACTACCGGTGGTTTCAAGAGCAAGTGCAGCTGCAGACAAAGGAAGGCTAGAAGAGGGTACCTGCGCCAGCCGAAAGAGAGGCGATAATAAAAGAGGTGCATGAGAAGCTGGGCCATTATGGACCACTGCGTACACAGCAGCTCCTTCAGACGGGATGGTGGTGGGCAGGCATGAGAAAGGAGGTGAAAGACTGGGTGGAGAAGTGCGAGCTATGTTGCAGGAACAAGGCATCACTGCTCAAGAGTCAAGCTGAGCTGCAGCCATTGGCCATCGTAGAGCTGGGTTACCATTGGTCACTGGATATAGCAGGAGAACTGCTGGTGTCCAGGAGGGGGAGGAGGTACGTGGTGCTGATGATTGAGCATGTCAGCAAATGGGCGGAGGCGAGAGCGTTGGTAACGAAGTCCGTGGCAACCGTGGCTGAAGCATTCGAGGAGATGGTGCTGACTCGATTTGGGGCATGTGGAGAGGTGCTAAAAGACCAGGGCACGGAGTTCCAAAGGGCGTTTAAGGAGTTGCTAGCTGCCAATGGCATACAACATCGGACCACCTCGCGATATCACCCCTAGGCCGACGGACTGACAGAGAGGCAGGTGGAGACGGTGAAGAAGGGCCTGAGGATTTGCGGGGAGGCTCACAAAGGGGACTGGGACAAGAAGCTGCCGTGGGTCATGGCAGGGTACAGGTTTAGCAAGCAGGCAGCTCTGAGGGATGTGTCGCCCTACTACTTGCTCTTTGGGAAGCAGCCGATCTTACCCGTCAATGCACCTCGGCTGCTGACGGACACCGTGACAGCAGGATTTGCAGACAAATGGGTGGCCCTGGCGGACGCACGGGCCGAGTACCTGAAGAAGATGCTCCCGGCAGCAATGGAGAGCTTGAAGGTGGCACAGCTGAGGGATATCCATCGCTACAAGCAGAGGCAGCTGGAAAAGATGCAGGGTAGGCCGCCACACCTGGAGAAGGGACAGGAGGTGTATGTGAGGAGGGCGAAGAAGGATGGGCTGGATGTGGGAGTATCGCAGCAGCGGTGGAAGGTGAGGGAAGTGTGAGAATCCAGAGTGTTGGTCCTGGAAGATGAGCAGGGCAAGCGCGTCATGGATCACGTAACGAACGTGGCAGTAGCTGGAAGGAGCAAGGAGGTGCAGAACTACAACGGTCCCATGACCAGGGCGAGGACGGCGGGAGTGGGTCATGGGAGGGGGCAGGAGTGAGTCATCACCAGAGGAGATAAGGCCCAGACACAAAAAGGCACAGTGGAGAGATCCACAGAGGATCAGATGAAGGGAACGCAGAGAAGGGAGGGAGTAAGATGGAGCATGGAACCAGAGGGATGGGTGGGAGAGAGGCAGGGAGAGAGCAAAGCGGGACGGAGGGCTCATGGGGGAAGAGAGGTGAGCGATAGAAGGGGGGTGGGAAAGGGGAAGCTACATCAGAAGTGAGAGCAGGGCGGTCCCAGGAAGGTACCAGGGGAGGTGGGTGAGTTTCCGACAATACGCCTTTATCCTCTTCATCCCCTTCTTCTTCCCCTGCACCTTCTTCATCGCTCCTTTCTTCCCTCGACATTAACCTTTTTCAAAGCATTGTCGGTAGCCTCATGTACACATCCGTATGCACTCGCCCAGACCTCTCTCATGCTGTGGGCATGCTTTCCCATTTCCTTTCCTCACCCTCTACACAGCACTTAAACGCTGCGAAGCGTGTCCTGCGCTACCTCTCCGGCTCTAAATCTACAGGTCTCATCTTTCATGAACATGAGCATGGTAGTGTCTTGCATGGTTTTACGGATGCGGGTTGGGCAGGTCCTCTTTCAAAGCGCAAATCCACGGGATGCTACATGTTTGTGATGGCGGGAGCAGTTGTTTCTTGGCAATCGAAGAAGCAAGGCTGTGTGGCATTATCTTCAATGGAGGTGGAGTATATGGCTGTGACGCTTTGAGCAAGAAAGGCTGTGTGGTTGAGAGGGTTGCTGACAGAGTTGGGTCTTCCGCAGCATGAGCTGACCGTTCTACCGCAGCATGAGCTGACCGTTCTACACATTGACAACACATCGGCGATCGCCTTGAGCAAGAACCCAGTCTATCATGGACGCACAAAACACATCGATACACAATATCACTACATTTGGGAGGTGATTAAGAACGAGGTTGTGACACCGGCCTACTACAGCACCAAGGACCAGGCCGCTGACTTTCTGACTAAGATACTTCCACCGCACCTCTTCGTTCTTGGCCGCCCATGTGCTGGATTGGTGCCGCTCAAGTCTCTTGAGTGCTTCTCCACTGCTGTCCCTTACGCTCCTTCCTCATCTCGCTCTGAGGGTTAGCATTGCGGGGGGGGGGGGGGAGGTTGGAATGAACTGCTGCTGCTGCTCCTGTGGCACCAAGGTGGCGGGAAACTTTTTCACGTGGCGAAAATTTTCACCACTGTTTCCCCGTCTGCCAAAATACGAATCTGCAAAAGGCATCTTGCAAAAATGCCCACTCGCCACCACACCCTTCATATCTCCAGATAGCAAAGCATCATCTCTTTTTCACCAATCAAAACCTATCAATCCTCCACCTCATCTCTCCTCCTATCCTCATCATCTTTCCAATCCCATCATCCACCAATCGATACAAAGCCTTCAAACCCAAGCCACATTCATTCCACTCACCAAGCCTTTAAATCAAAGCCAAATTCATCCCACTCACCAAGCTTTAATTTCAAGGCCACATTTATTCTCCTCACCAAGCCTTCACTTCAAGGCCACGTTCATCACCCCCACCTTATCCAACTCTACCAATCACAATAGTTTATATTTCCTCATCCTTCATCCAGCATCAAGCTCTACCAAATACAAAAGGGTTCACCTCATTTCTTCAAACTCATACTTTCAAGTCACTTTACACCCAAGCTCTCTACAAGTTCTACTACAAGCTCTCTCAAGGCCACCTTCAAAATCCTCTTCCTTATGCCCAACTCCTAAGGCTCCACTCATATCACCAACCTCTCCTAACCCAAGCTCATAGCCATGTCCTCCAACTCTAGAGAAGTTCATGCTACATAGTATTTCTTTTAGATTGTCACTAATGGTTGCTCCTTAAGTCGATCATGTACCTCCTTTGGACTAGTGCATTTTAAATTTTTTAATGCTTCAACACCAAGCTTTGCGTTTCTTATAATCAAGATCCAACCTCTACCTTTCAACACTCAAGCTTGGAGATTCTTCTCCATACAACAACCAAGATCTACCATTCAACACTCAAGCGGGTAGGTGTTTCTCCACTCAACAATCAAGATCTACTATTCAACACTCAAGCTTGTATCTCATTCTTCTTTCATAATCAAGATCTACGATTCAAGCTTGGCTTCTTCAAGTTACAAAGCTCCTTCAATATGTCAAGTAAGACTCTTTTAAGGTAAATCACATCCTCTATTATTCTTATCAAGCTTCTCTAATCAAGCTTTTTGTTTGATCAAGTTTCTTCTCTATTCAAGCTTATTTATTTAAGGCCTCTTCATTTCTATGAACTCTCATTTCTTCTCAAATCTTATTTGCTATTAACAAGTTTGTTTTACTTTCAAGCCATTTTACCTTTTCATCAATAACTCATTCAATTTCTTCCTTTTAGTTAATATTTCTTTTTCTTTTATTATTTTCATCAATTTTCTTTCAAGTTTATTATTTTTAACCTTATGCTTTAAAGCCTTTATATTCTAAATCAATCTCTACCTCAAAAGTTTCTTTATCTTATCAACTTTGTCTGACTTCAATCTTAACTCTTTCTTCTGGGTGTAATCTCTCTTTCTAGTTGCTATTTACCCTTTCTCATCTTTTCCTTCAATTTTAAGATGAGGCGTGAGCATAACTCCTCGCGCACCGACATTTCAACACCCCTAGTTCGAAGAATGTACCGACGCCTCAAGTAAAGAAGACACGTGGCGATCCGTTCGGAACACCAGAATCAAGCGATGAGTTTTTTTAACATGTCAGCTCGTTGCCTTAAACACTTCAAAACGGGTCAAACCGAATCGTTATTAGAACAGCGCAAAAATCATGACGGATCGACACCGTTAATAAAATTCGCGCGAACATTTAGAATATTTCCCGGTGAATCGGGACCTAGCTGAGTCACGAAAAGAAAGCGAGGGAAACGCGAAAATGTTCGCGCCTCGTTAGTAACAGGAATAGTTCAGAGGTGTTAGATAGCTAGCAGTAGAAATAGCCTAGAGCATATAAAAATGTATGTTATGAATAATGAAAAACACACTCTGCCAATCATTTACTCTCACACGCTGCTATCGATTTGACATTTGCTATCAAAGGATTCTCTGCCTACGCCGTGACGAGGACTTCCACTTCTGTAACTCTACGCTACTGAATCGCCCTTTCTGTCAGAATGTTATTCTCTAGCCTGTAGTGGGGTGCTCTATAGCGAGTACAACCCATCTAGGGTTTGCTATATGTATCCTCATTGCTGCTAGTGAAACCCCCTCTTTGCCTAAACTTTCTCTTGCCTAGCTAGGGTTCTCCTAGCTATGGCTCCTACTTCTCGCTACTATCTTCACACTTTCAACAAACTCGGACCCTTGGATAGGGGCTGATTTCAATCAGGCACCCAAGGACCCTCAAAGGTGACCCTGAGAAGAGTTGTTTTAGTAATAGTAAAGGCATCCGCGACAGGAACTAGGTGCCATTCTCGTAACACTAGTGTTCCTAGATTTGTTGATGTACTAAAGTTATTGTGGTTATAGCACCGAATTAGGTTGCGTGCAACAAATTCTGTTTCATTTCGGTTATTCACATCGTAACTTTGAGTATGCGTGATCCACCGAATTGATTCTACCAAAATCCAAAAGGTCCTGTTCGCGATGCTTCGTGAACCTAGGAACATTCTCGTAACACCTGGTAACGTTGCCCTGTTTTGAGCCTATATATAGTCACGTTTCATAACATATTTTCTGAACTCGGAGTTTTTCATTTGCTAAAAACTAGTAGGGGGGTTCATGATAATCACGGTGATTCAAGTACGTAAAAAACGGAACCGCGTGTTTTTTTTTTTTTGTTTTTTTTTTTTTGTTTTTGTTTTTGTCTTTTTTTGTTTTTTCCCACACCTCAATTGGTTAATAGAACAAGCATGGAGGGCATTGGTGACCGCTTCTTGTTAGAAACTAGTATGAATGAATGAACTAGAAACAGTTGGGATACAACTAGAAACCCTAGAATGTGTTGTACCCCATGTAAGCTACCCCACTACAGCCTACAAACAACAAACATCATAATAGTTTAACACACCCCCATAGGCAAAGTGGGGGAGAACCAGTGGTCACAAGACCAGTCAAAGCAAAGCAAGCTCAGGGTGGATCATAACGTCACCACACACTCTGAGCACAAACAAATGGCCACAAGGCCAGTTCACATGCAGAGTTATATAAAGCAAAGCAAACAGTACAGTGATCACAACCTAGCAAGTGTAAGCATGCAGATATATATTTATATACATATATATCACAGACAAGCAAGGTTACGCAGTGAGCAAGTGAGCAAACGTAGGCACAAGGCCTAAAGCAGTACAGAGACGCTAATAATCACCAAACGGAAGTGCCTTGGTGAATATATCAGCAGAACTCTCGAGCAAGGAGGTAATGCAGAGCGATCTGCTTCGTTCTGTGCTCTAGTCTGTGCTCCTGACACAAGGCAATAGCGGCCTTGTTGTCTACGTACAGGACTGGAGGAGAACTAGGCCGCTCTCCCAAGTCAGTCAGCAGGTAGGTGAGCCAGCGTAACTCCTGTGCAGCCATGGCTCCTGCATAGATCTCAGCCTCACAACTGGAGCTGAGAACAAAAGACGAGCGGGTAGACCGCCAAGAAACAGAGCCGGAGCCAAGGCTGAAAGTGTAACCCTGTGACGATCGCTGCGTAGCCAGGTCGTCAACCCAAGACGCGTCTGAGTGTCCAGTAAGGACAACTGGACCCTGTCCTCCAAGCACGAGCCCCATGCACGATGTACTGCACAAGTAGTGCAACACCCTCTTAGCGGCCTCCCAGTGCTCTGGTCGGTGTCTCCCGGGTGCAAGGTAGCGTGCCAAGATGCTAAGAGGGTACGCAAGGTCAGGTCGCGTGCAGGTCATCAGGTACATGAGGCAGCCCACAAGCTTTGGATACGGGCCACTCGGCTCTACGGACTCGTCCGAAGGTGGAGCTGAGAGCGAGAGACCAGTAGGCAGAGGAGTGGAGTATGGTGAGTAGAACTGAAAGCCGAAGCGCTGAAGGACCTGGTGCACCATGTGTGACTGAGTCAGGGTGATGGTGCGCCGTGCTCTGTCTAGGTGATCTGGAAGCCAAGGTAGCTCCGCAGCTCACCTAGGTCTATGGACGTGTGTCTCTTCTGCATCTCCGACTTCACAAGGGCCGGTGCCTCAGTGTCAGCGGTGGCAAAAACCAAGTCGTCAACGTACACGAGAATGTAGAACGGCGGCAACGACGTGTCTGTGCGCAGAAACAGTGACAGGTCAACAGTTGAAGGAGCAAACCCGAGAGCAGCAAGTGTCGTAAGTCCGTGGGTCTCTGTGCAACGCGCGACTGGCGGAGCTGATGCAGATCTCTCTGCTGCTGTATGAGATGGACTTACCTAATTTCCTGGACACCTGGAAGAGCCTCAAAGAGAGGTGCCTGGCACAGAGCGTCGTTTTCCCAGCTGAAGATCGGAAGCGCAAGGAGAAGGAACCGGAGGAGGAAGAAGAGGGACCCAGCGAGCCGGCTGGCGAGGAGGAGTTCGCGGATTCAGACGATGATGGTGACGACCGGGAGATGGATCAGGAGATTTAGCAGTCGCCACCCCGAGATTACTCAGACGAAGAAAACGACCCCTTCCTGTCCAATGGCGAGGAGGAGGGGGAAGAGATGTACCACATAGATAAGCAGGCACACTAGGATTCTTAGTGTTGTGTAATTCGAAAGCCGCAGGGCGTAGTTGTTGTCTAATGAAGTCATGAGGAATGTAAAAAAAAAATACAAATAGGACCCTGTGTGAACAGACTACGACTTTTCTGGAGACTGGGCAATCAGAGTGGCCAAAATTTGGCCAAAGTACCATCAGGGTAAAACGGAAAAAAAAAAAAAAAAAAAAAAATAGTGCAATCAGGGGACCCAAATTTGAAACGTCAGCCCTGTGTGCTGGTTGTGAGGAGGTCCTTGCGTCACCTTTCCGCAATGCTTGAAGGTCTTTCTCCATGGTTGAATGAACTAGGAATGGTTGGGATACAAGTAGAAACCCTAGAAAGTGTTGTACCCCATGTAAGCTACCCCACTACAGCCTACAAACAACAACTAGCATAATAGTTTAACACACCCCCATAGGCAAAGTGGGGGAGAACTAGTGGTCACAAGACCAGTCAAGAAAAACAAAGCAAGCTCATGGTGGATCACAACGTCACCACACACTCCGAGCACAAGCAGATGGCCATAAGGCCAGTTTACATGCAGAGTTATGAAAAACAAAGCAGAGAGTATAGTGATCTCATCCTAGCAAGTCAAGACATGCAGGTATATATATAGATCACAGTACAAGCAAGGTCACGAAGTGAGCAAGTGAGAAAACGTAGGCACAAGGCCTAAAGCAGTACACAGACGCTGATGATCACCAGGCGGAAGTGCCTTGGTGAAGATATCAGCTGTGTTGGCCCGAGTGGCCACGTAAGCAAGACAAAGCTGGCCACGCTGCTGCAACTCTCGAGCCCTGAAGTAGCGCAGAGCGATATGCTTCGTTCTGTGCTCCAGTCTGTGCTCCTGACACAAGGCAATAGCAGCCTTGTTGTCTACGTACAGAACTGGAGGAGAACTAGGCCACTCTCCCAAGTCAGTCAGCAGGTAGGTGAGCCAGCGTAACTCCTGTGCAGCCATGGCTCCTGCGTAGATCTCAGCCTCACAACTAGAGCTGAGAACAGAAGAAGAGCGGGTAGACCGCCAAGAAACAGAGCCGGAGCCAAGGCTGAAGGTGTAACCCTGAGACGACCGCTGTGTAGCGAGGTTGTCAACCCAAAAGGCGTCTGAGTGTCCAGTGAGGACAACTGGACCCTGTCCTCCAAGCACGAGCCCCATGCCCGATGTACTGCACAAGTAGCGCAGCACCCTCTTAGCAGCCTCCCAGTGCTCTCGCCTGTGTCTTCCAGGGGCAACGTAGTGAGCCAGGATGCTAAGAGGGTACGCAAGGTCAGGTCGAGTGCAGGTCATCAGGTACATGAGGCAGCCCATAAGCTCTATATATGGGCCACTCAGCTCTACGGACTAATCCGAAGGTGGAGCTGAGAGCGAGTGACCGGTACGCAGAGGAGTGGACTGTGGTGAGGAGAACTGGAAGCCGAAGCGCAAAAGTACCTGGTGCACCATGTGTGACTGAGTCAGGGTGATGGTGCGCCGTGCTCTGTCCCAGGTGATCTGCAAGCCAAGGTAGCTCCGCAGCTCACCCAGGTCTGTGCACGTGTGTCTCTTCTGCAGCTCCGACATCACAAGTGTCAGTGCAAGTGCCTCAGTGTCAGCAGCGAAGTGTCTATGCACAGATACAACGACGAGTCAGCAGTCGAAGGAGCAAACCCGAGAGCAGCACGTGTCGTCCTCAGTGTGGCGTGCCACTCACGAGGCGCCTGGCAGAGACCGTAGACTGGCCGCCTGAGGCTCCACTGGGTACCAGCAGGAAACGACCCAGTGAAGCCAGGTGGGCGGCGCAGCCAGATCTCCTCGTGAAGGCTGCCCTGTAAGAAGGCTATGCTGAAGTCAAGAGAGTGAAGCTCGTAGTTACGCTGAGCGGCAACGTGCAGCAGCACCCGAAGAGTAGTCATCTTCGGGGTAGGGGAGAAGGTCTGGAAGAAGTCAACTCCTTGTCGCTGACTGAAGCCTCGTGCAACGTAACGAGCCTTGAAGACAGGCGGAGAACCCGGCGGCCGCTTCACCCTGAAAATCCACATGCCATCGGCTATGTTCGCCCCAGGAGGGGGACTTGTGTCGACGTAAGTGCCTGTGGACTTCCAGGATGCCATCTCTGCGTCCATGGCTGTCTGCCAGTGAGAGGAGTAGGGACCCGTAATCGCCTCTGCATAAGAGCGCGGGGTCGGGATGTCCAGTGCATCCGGGTCTCCCTCAGGTGCAAGCAGCCAGGCCACGAGATGAGGTACAGTAGCCGCAAGACACTCAAAGTCCTCCTGCCTGTCCTCAAGGACGTCCGTGCCAAGAGCACACTCACCCCCGACGGACGGAGGATAGACAGACTCAGACTCAGCAACAAGACTAGTGGCGTAGTCTAGGTGACACGTAGCAGCAAAGTCCACAAGCTCAGCAACTAAGGCAGACGCAGTAGTGGACTCAAACGACAGATCAGTAACGACAGTAGTGAGGAGACGCGTGATAGTGGGGCTGGCAGCACGAACCAAGTCAAACTCAGCGTTCGGAACATCAGGAAGAGAGGACGAAGGAGGAGACGGCAGAGGGACGCGCTGTGGAACAGAGGAAGGACGAAGTGCCATAGTGTGAGTGCCTGGCACAGGAGGAGGACGCGGACGCGAGACACAACGAGCACGGCGAGCAGTGCGAACAGGGGAGGTAGGACGAGACGCAGGCTCACGACGCTCGGTAAGGGAGGCTAGCTGGTCAGTGTAAGGAGGGGGGGCAAGCAGCGGTGAGTCCTGAGGAAGGTCAGTGGACGAAGGAAGACTAAGAACCTGACGGAGCACCAACTCACGCGGTATTGAGGACAGCTGCGGCCGCGGTAAGAAAAACGGTCGCTGCTACACAGTGTCCCCGGCATCAGTTCCTCCAGCTCCAGTGGCTCCAGCTCTAGCGCCTCCAGCTCCAGCACCTCCAGCTGCAACGTCTCTAACTCCAGCGCCCCCAGCTCCAGTGTCACCACCTCCATTGCCTCCAGCTCGAGCACCTCCTGCTCCAACGCCTCCAGCTGCAGTGTCTTTAGCTCCAGCACCAGTAACTCCACCACCTCCAGCTTTAGCGCCCTCAGCTCCAGTGCCACCAGCTCCAGCTCCCGTACCTCCAGTGCCAACGGCTCCAGCGCCTTTAGTGCCAGCGCCTCCAGCTCCAGCGTCTCCAGCTCCTGTGACACCATTTCTAGTGCCTCCAGCTCCAGCACCTCCAGCTCTAGTGCCTGCAGCTCTAGCACCTCCAGCTCCAGCTCCTCTAGCTCTAGCAGCGCGACTCCGAAGGCGTGTGCGGCGAGCAAACCACTCGCGCAGCTGCTGTGGTGAGAAAGAGTCTCCCGCTGGCCAGACCGCTGCAGCGAGGCACGCTGAGGACCTCCAGGCACAGGACCCACAGACTCATCACCAGCAAGCTCAGCACCCCCAGATGTTGCATCCCGAGGCTTAGCACCCTCAGACACAGCACCCCTAGGCCCAGCACCCCCAGGCTCCGCACCCCCAGGCTCAGCACCCCCAGGCTCCGCACCCGCAGGCTCAGCACCCCCAGGCTCAGCACCCCCAGACGCAGCACCCCGAGCAGCACCACCCCCAGCAGCACCAGAGTCACCAGTGACCTCTACAAGCTCAGCCAAGGGAAACGGGTCTACCTTAGAGACACCTGAAGGAGCAGGACCCTGAGGGGGGAGGGGGTCTACCGGAGGGGGACCTGGAGCGAGGAAGAGCGGCGGAGGGGGGAGAGGGGCAGTGCAGTAGGGGAAGAGACGGTAAAAGGGAACCGACTCGTCAAACGTGACGTCCTGAGAGGGGAAGACCCGGTGCGAGTTGGGGTGGTAAAACTGCCAGCCAGGCGCGTCAGGGGGAAAGCCAAGGAAGACGCAAGGGACGGCGCGAGAGGAAAGCTTGTCCGCAGTGGTATCGCGGACAAAGGCACGAGAACCTGAGACCCGGAATCGCGACGCATCGCCAACCTCCCCTGTCCAACGCAGTGTGGGCGAGGTCTCCGACAAGGAGACACGGGGCCAGAGGTTGAGCTGATGTGCGGCGTACCGGACCGCAAATGGCCACAGAAAATGGGGAGCAGCCGCGTGGATCATGGAGGTACGAGCCACCTCCATGACTAAGCCAATGCGGTGCTCAGCAACCCCATTCTGCTGCGCGAGGCTGGGAGCGTGAACGACTGGAGAATGCCCTCCCCCTTACAAAAGTCCCTCAAGAGGTCGGAGGAGAACTCACCACCTCTGTCGGAGTGCAGACGCAGGACAGGAAGGTCCGTACGGAACCACTCGCGCAGCTGGAGACAAACAGCTCGGATCCAAGGGATCAAGACATCAGGGACCTCCCCCTTGCTGCGCAAAGGGAAGACCGTGGTGTAACGCGAGTAGTCGTCAACAACCAGCAGAAAGTACCACTTGCAACCCTGTCCACGGACGCGGGCTGGGCCCCACACGTCCATGTGGAGAGTCTGCAAGGGAGCAGTCGTCGGGGGAAACGAGGAGGAGTGAGGAGCAGCGCGCTGCCGCCCCTCGACGCAAGGAATGCAAGGCGGCGCAGGCGAGGGTGGGAGGGGAGGCAGAGACCTGGGAAGACCAGAGACAAGGAGGCGGGAGTGCATGCCACGGAGGCGTGGTAGGGAGGGGTGACCAAGGCAGTGGTGCCAAAGGAGAGTTTGGTGCGACAGGAGGCAACACTGGCAGGGGGCTGCTACCTGACCGGACGCGGACTACTGAGCAGACGCAGCGACCTGAGGCGGCGCAGTAGTCAGTGTGTACAGACTCGACCCAGGCCGACGGGTGAACGTGGCCAGGTGTTGGCCAGTCCGAGAGCACGTACAGATCGCCACACGCTGCCGTCCAGGGGTAAAGGTATCAACCCCTGCATCCTGAAGAACTACGGTTCTCACCAAGTTCGTCGAGAACGAGGGGAGGTGGAGACCTAACAGTGAGCCGGGCGGAACCGCCGGACACGGGAGCACAGTGGAGGAACGTGTACAAACCGGGCCCCCAGAGGGGTCAGCCAGGGAAACTGCAACAGGTCTAATGAGTGGTGTGACTGTGGTACTATCGCGAAAGAAACAGCGAGAAGCACCTGAGTCAAGCGTGAAGGTGTGCAAGGCCTCAGCAGGCGCAGTACCAGAGAGAGCAGACTCACTAGCACCTAGAGCAGCAGCCTCTATACCTGGGTCAGGCGGCACACACAGGTAACAGTCACCCTCAGCACTAACAGTCAAAGCATACATGCCAGCAAGGATAGCATCATAGTCAAGAGCAAAGATATCAACACCAGACCTAAGCAGCTCATCCCAGCGGGGCATCTCAGTGCGCCAAGCGTCGTCTAGGCGGGAGAAGCAGCGGTGCTGGGTGTGAAACTTCCCGCACGTCTGACCAGAGTGGTCACCTGTGCGAATGATGTACAGGCAGCGAGCACTACCCCCAGACGCCCCACGCTGAGCAAACCACTCACGAAGCTGCTGGGGCGTGAGGGTCTCACGCGGGCGCTGCTGTTGCTGCCGCTGAACTGCTCCTGTCCGACCACCACTACTGCCGTCGCCACCACTCCCTCCGCCACCACCGCCGCCGCCACCACGCCCACTACCGCCACAACCACCACCACTACCACCCCCACCGCTGCCGCCATCTCCGCCACCGACCCCCCCACTCCCGCCACCATTCCCACCGCCACCTCCGCCACCTCCACCGCCTCCACCGCCTCCACCACCACACCCCCTGCCACCACCTCCACCACTCTGGCCTCCCTTGCCCTTGCCGCTGCGGCGCTTTTCACTAGGAGTAGAAGCAGCAGAGGCAATAGAGGGGGCAAGGGGGGAGGGGGAGCACCCCTCAAAGAAGGGCGTGCGAGGAGTGCTATGAGTAGCACCTACAACGACTATGCTGGTCTCAGCTGCAAGGAGGTGCTTCTCGAGCAGGTCGATAGTGAGGGTTGTGGGGTTAAGGGCGAGAAAGGTGTCCGGGACCGCGCTAAGTGAGTCAGGGAGGTGAGTGACAATAAAGTAGAGAGTGATGTAAATTGGGGGCTCGTTCTTGGGGACAAACTCGGCTGGGAGGGCAGCACGGTAGCGAGCATCCATAGTGCGAAGGTGGGTGATGAGGTCCTCTACAGTGGCAAAGGAGGACAGCTCGGGAAACAGGTAGGGTAGCATGAGACGGCCGAGGGCTGCAGTGGCAGGGGAAGAGCAGCGGGCGACTACAGCGTCGTACAGGGCCTTAGCAGTTTTAGGCTGGTCAAAGTGAGCGCGTTCGGCTATCAGCAGATGGTTGCGAACGGCTAGGCGAGCGGCAGCGTCACGAGTAAGCCGCCGTGAGCGAGTCGCACTGTCAGCTCTGTCGGGAGGGGCAGGATAGGCTCCACACGTGTGGTCAAACAGTGAGACATTGTCTTTCGAATCGCTCAACAGGTACAGCTGTAGGTCCTGAAGCCAAGTCTCAAACTTGATAGGACGGCCCGCAGGATTGAACTCGAGAACACTGAGAGTGGCCATGACGTAGCAGTGCAGGGAGGCGCGTAGGGCAGGGCAGGGCAGTGCGCGGGCAGAAATGTTAGCGCACGGGCTGTAAGAGGTGGCGCGCAGGCAGCAGACGGACGGCGCGCAGGCAAGTAGGAGCGGCTCGCTGCAAGCGAGGTGGCGCGCAGGTCTGCACATGGCAGCACGTAGGCAGGCAGAGGCGGCGCGCGGCTGGCAGGACAGCACGCAGGCAGAAAAGGAGGCCGCGCGTTGGCAGTAAAGCTGCGCGCGGGCAGAGCAGGGCGTGCGCGGGGCGGTGCGACGCGGGGGACGGCAAGCGCGGGTGACGCGACGGCAGGCAGGGCGTACGCAGGCCGCGCGACGGGCAGGGTAGGGCGGACGCGAGGTGCACGACGCGGGCAGGGCGTGCGCGGGCTGCGCGACGGGCAGGGCAGCGTGTGCGGGGGCGGTGCGACTCAGGGCTGGGCACGCGCGGGCAGCGCGACGCGGGGCAGAGGCGTGCGCGGGTGGGGCACGACGCAGGCAGGGCGTGTGCAGGCAGCGCGACGCAGGCAGGGCAGAGCCAGCGCAGGCAGTACTACGCGGGGCAGGGCAGGGCAAGGTAGCGCGACGGGTGGGGCAGCGCTAAGGGCAGGGTACGATCAGGTGGGCCCTAATAAGAACAGTCCTGGAGCAGGACCTGCTCTGAAGCCATGATAGAAACTAGCAGGAACGAATGAACTAGGAACAGTTGGGATACAAGTAGAAACCCTAGAGTGTGTTCTACCCCATGTAAGCTACCCCACTACAGCCTACAAACAACAAACATCATAATAATACTTCTTACAGGGGTTCGCCGCCCTTCGTGCCGAATGGGAGCATACGCGGCTGACGCTTCAACGACTCGAGGCGATGCTTGCGAGCCAGTTAGCAGCCGCCACAGCAGTAGCGAAAAGGATAAAAGGGCTTGTTTGTGTAGCGGGTAAGTGCGCCCATAACCCCCCAGGCCAACGTGCCTATAACCCTTCCCTAGGATCAATCGGGGATCTCCAGTGGACCTCTGACATCCCCCCTGCACTGAGATGCCTGAGGTGCACACACTGGGATTCGAAACCGACACCTTCGCTCTGATACCATGTCAGAATACTAGCCACAAACCACTGGGATAAAACGGCTTGTTTGTGTAGCGGGTAAGTGCGCCCATAACCCCCCAGGCCAACGTGCCTGTAACCCTTCCCTAGGATCAATCGGGGATCTCCAGTGGACCTCTGACAATAGCGACACCAACATTTGTACCTGTGACAACGGCCCCAGCTACAGTCCACTTCGAAGCAACGAAGCTGAGGCTACCGGAGGCATTCGATCCCAGCAGGAAGGGGAGCGACGACCGTCAATTTGTAGCTGTGCTCGATATAGATTTCGAGGCCGTTGGATGCACGACCCGACCCACGATGCAACTCAAATTCGGTTTGGCTCGCAACTACACAGTTACGAGGCCTGGTGCTGGAATGGATCTATAGTAACAAAATCGTCCGAGGCAAAGTGTCGTGGGCGCAGTTTAGGGCAGCCCTACTTCAACGTTTTGAACCGATAAATACTTTGTACATGGCGCGGCAGCAGATTCATCGGCATAAGCAGTACACGCATCACTGACTTGGCCGAGGGAGAATAAATACAGGCCTACACTACCAAACAAAAAAGCAAAACTCGCCCAACAGATTATCGTGTGAATTTTGTGGTGAAGCTAGGCGTCAGATTTGGTCGTGCTAGAAAATGAAAAAAGCACGTGCGGAATTGCAGAGCAAGAACATTGCACCACTCCCGAAGTAAAAAAACTACTCGCGCCAATAGCCGCGGATCGAGCTGGTGATGAGGAAAAGATATAGAAAAGGTGAAAAGCAGAAAACGTGGTGACTTCGGAGAGGCTGCAAAGGCTGCAGCTGTGGCAGCTAAAGTGGCGGCTGTGGCTGCTTTAGCGGCAGTTGGGCTGAAGAGGCGGTTGTAGCAATGGTTATAGCACGGGCAGCGGCTGTAGCAACGGTTGCAGCAGTGCTAGAGACAGCAGCAGCTGCGACTGCAGCAGGGGTGGCAGTGGCAGTTGTAGCGGCGGCTTCAGGGGCGGCTGTAGCTGCGGCTATAGTTGCGGCTGCAGCGGCAGTTGTAGCTGTAGCTGCAAGGGCGGTTGTAGCTATGGTTGTAGCGGCGGTAGTGGCTGCGGCTGTAGGGGCGGCCGTGGCTGCGGCTGTAGCTGCGACTGCACGGGCGGTAGTGGCGTTTGCAGTGGCAACTGTATCTTTGGCTGCAGTTGCGACAGTGGCAGTGGCTACAGCTGTAGTAGTTGCATCCGCGGCAGTAGAGTAGCGGGTGGGTGGGGGTGGGGGAGGGCGTGCAGCAGTGAAGCGCGACATGCGTTGCAGTACCGGGCCAGCGGCGCGGCGGCACAGCGGGGTAGGCATTGCGCGAGGTAGCGGGGGCCACGGGGCGCACGTCGTTCGGGGCAGCGGGGCAGCAGGGGCCGTGGGGCGCGCGTCGCGCGCGATAGCGGGGGCCGCGGGGCGTGCGTCGCACAGGGCAGCGGGGCGCACGTCGCGAGGCAACAAGGCAGGGTGGCGCTAGCACGTAGGACAGGGTGACGCGGCGCGGGGCAGCAGAGCACGTGGGACAGAAAAAAAAAAATGAGGGGCAGCTAGGGGCAAGACCAACCGTGGGCCCATCCGGAGAGAAAAAAAAAAAAAAAAAAAAAAAAACTGATTTTAAACGCCGTCCTGAGAAACTAACCGCTCTGAAACCATGTAAAAAACAAGTGTTAGGAATGATTGACTATGAGACAAGAAAGATACGAGTACTAAACCCAACAGGGTTGTACCTCATATGTTATCCTCCACTATAGCCTAAACACTAAGAATTGTACATAATTTGACTAAGTCGCGTGCCTTTGCCCCTGTTTGTTAGCAGAGAATCCCGTGTGCGCGACTTATTTTCAGATGCTATTAAATATCGACTCGAGTAGAATGGCAAGAATGTGATGCACACTTTAGTGCTATTTTTCTCATACTTGTATCTGTTACAATATGAAATGACAGATTTATAGGATCGTCTCAGGTTGATCGCATAGAAGCGTACCAGTGGAAGTCAGGTATGGACTTTGTCAGGCGATTTGAATCTTGACAAAAGTGACTATTGCAATGCGGTACAAGGGTTTTTATAAGAATATATGGGAATACGAAAGGTCCTAGCTAGCCATGTACTCTGAGGGGGTACATTCCCCTTCGAGCTAATATATTATGGGAAAACCCAACTGTACGGTTTGGTAACAATATGCGCCAAGGTAACTGTTTGAAAGTTTTCTCCCGCTTGCACTTCGAATTCTTCCTGCTTTCAACTGTCTTCAATAATTGTTTGTGTCGCTCGGCCTTCGTCCTCGCTACAGTCATCTTCGTGTTCGGGGTTTGTTACTTCGAGGAATGTTACGCAACAATTTCATATCGTAACACTCCCCTTCATTCCAGGAGGAGCAAAATCTTGACGCCCTTTGTTATACCGCAGATGTTCACACAGTGCTGGTACTGCTGACGTGGCTACTTCTTGGTGAGAAAGTCAGCATCCATGTCACTTGTGGGACAGTAAGTCCAGATGACTTTGCCCTTGTCAACTTCGTCTTTGACGAAGAAGTAGCGGAGTGCGATATGCATGCTGCAGTTGACAAAAGCGGGTTTGTTCGCAATATTGATCACGCTCTGGTTGTCGCAGTGAAGTTGAAAGTTCGATTATGTTGCGATTTTCGCCTCCTGGAGCAGCTCTTGGAGGTAAAGTCCTTCGCGAACGGCTGACGTGACGGCGATGATTTCGGCTTCGGCTGAGGAGAATGCCACCATTTCCTGCTTCTCCGAATTGCAGGAAACTGGTCCGGTAGGCTCGAGGCGGAAGAGGAAGCTAGTTCGGGGTCGTTGATTCGCAGGGTCAGCGGCGTGATCTGCGTCCACGTAGCCAACGAGATTGAATGTGCGGGTCGTGAGGGTGGAGAAGGTGAGGCCGTGCGGTGTGGAGATGTACTTTAAGGCGCGCTGCAGGTCCAACAAGTTCTCCCCTTCAGGTCGCTTAGCGTACTGAGTGAGCTGGCTTGAAATGTAGGACAGATCAGGCCTGCAGGTGATTGCAGCGAAGAGAAGACACCCAAGTTACTCGTGGTACAATTGGTGTGCAGATGGGCTGAGTGGTGTTCTGTTAGGAATGCGGGGTGATTCCGGAGAGCATTATGGGGTGGAGAGGTCCGCCAACTTGATGTTGAACTTGGCAGACAGAGTGTCGGCGCACTTGGCGGCGGAGAGATGAATGGCGTCAGCTACGTAGCTGATATTCAGGCCTAGAAATCGGTTGACATGATTGGTGCTGGTGATTTCGATGCGGTTGCTGAGGTTTTTCTTGAATTGGTCAAATAGTTCAATGCCGGTGCCCGTATACGCCGTGAGGAGGATGTAGTCACCGCGGAAATGGAGGCGACACATGCCATGATCGTAGGGTTGCTGGGTGAAGCAGATATCAATGAGGATTTGGTGGAGGTGCCGTTGCCAGTAAACTGATTTCTTGAGTTGGCACACGCGATCATCGTCGCCGCCGTAGGTGTGTGGTTGTTCGACGAAAATGAGAGTATCAACTTTCGCGTAGAGGAACACATTTTTAACCTCGATCTAGCAAATAGGGAGATGCTTTGCGGCGGCGATGGCGAGGAATATGCGGACCGAAGTATGGCGGCTGACGGGGGCAAATGTTTGATCGAAATCAATGCCATGGTGTCGGTCGAAGCTTCACACGACCCAAAAGGCTTCGAAGTGTTCGATGGTTCGATTAGCGGCGGTCTTGACGCAAAAGACCCAATTGCCAGATAGGACGCGTCTCCCCTTCAGCGCGACACGGTCAGCAAGAACCCAGGTTTCACGAGCTTCGAGTGCGGCGACTTCGGCGTCCATTGCTGCGCGCCATTCCTTGGTGTTGGGGTCAGTGAGGGCCTGGCGAGGAGTTTTGGGTTCAATCGCCTTAGTTGAGTGAGAGACGGCAGTGTGGAGACTGAGGATGTGCCGACCTGAGAGGCCAGGGCTGTCCAGGTGCTCGCTGGTGACTTTCACCATGTCGTCATTGGAGCGATTGCCATTTGACGGAGTGGGGCTGAGCAGGGGGAGACAAGAGGAGCACAATCCTCGTCTCGTCGTCGTCACTCCAACGGCGTGGTCCGGGATGGGGGTCTGTGGGGTCTTGATCAGCAAGTGCAAATTCGGCTTCGTCGGCGAAGCTACGGGGTGGACGAGCTTAGCCAGAGACGCGATCACTTACTCTTTCGAGCCTGTGACGATCAGTTATTCTTGTTGGAACTTACGAATGGTGAGGTCTTCACAGAAGATGACGTCACGTGCCGCGACCACCCGGGAAGTGTCGTGGTCGAGGATGTTCCAAGCATGGTGCTCGAAGCTAATTCCCAGGTGTACTCCCCATCGTGCTCGGCGCTCAAACTTCCCTGTGGTGGCGGTAGTAGCCCGGTATTGCATCATGCAGCCCCAGACACTGAGCATGGAAATGTCCCCCTTTTTGCCGGTGAATTTGACGTGCGGGGACTGGTGATTGGTGTTTGCGATGGTGTTGAGGAGGTTGTGAAGGCAGGTGGCGTGATGCATGGCGTAGGGCCAATACTTTGCGTCAACGTTGCTCTGTTGTAGGAGGCCGCGAACTTTGGTCATCGGGGTCCTGTTGGTGCGCTCGGCAATGTTCTGCTCAGGGTGCGCATAGGGAAGAGAGAGTTTGTGAGTGATCCTTTTTTCTTTGTGTAGACCTCAAGCTCGTTGCTCTTAAATTCGTTTGTGCACTATGTTTGCCAGATTTTGGGAGTGCAGCCGTATTGGGTCTCGGCGTTGTTGTGCTATACCACACGCCTTGCTCCTACGAGAGACATTTTCCACCCAGACGAGGCGAGAGTGAGCGTCCACGATGGTGAGGGTGCACTCTTCGCTGTTGCTGTCTGTCTGTGTGAGGACAAGAAAGTCATTGTAAACTTTCTTGAGCTTGGCGTAAAGGTTCGTGCTAGGCTCGAGGAGGTTGAGCGCAGCTGTTGGGAAAATGGTGCAGGCGGTGTCGCGATTGTTGTCAATGGTGACGAGGGAGCCGTCAGGGCGCAGTAGTGTGCCAGGGATGAACACTTCAACGCGGATGCAGGTGTTCAGCACTTCCTAAGAGGGGTGACCAAGGCGCTTGTGCCAAAGGTCAGGAGGTGCGCGCAGTGCGGGTGAACGTGCAAAGAAGGCGAGCAGTTCAGTGGTATGAGTTCTCAAGCTGGCTGTGGGATGGGTTGTGGGGAGATTGTAGTCCGAGAGCGAGTATGAGTTCTCAAGCAGTGTGAATGTGGGTAGGTGTGACTGTGGTAAGGGCTGCAATAGTGGCGGTGGTGTCGTCTGTGCCTGCTGTTCCTTCAGTGCTGGTGGGGCGGGGCAGGTGGTGCGAGGGTGGTCTGCGAATGGTAGAGGGCCCAGCTGTGGTTGGGTCATGGGGCCCAATGGGAGTGGACTCAGAGGGTGGTGGGTTGTGAAAGTAGCGGCTGTAAGGCAATATGACATCACGGTTAATGCGGGGTGAGGGAGTTACTGAGTAGGTGCTTGGGGGAGAAGAGGGCCCTAGTGGGGGGATGCCGATAGGAATTGGAGATTGATAAGGGCCAGCATTTGCTTCTGTTGCCCCTGTCTTCGCTCATGCCAGGTATTCTCCTATCGGCTCGTCCCCCTCTGCTGTTGAGGCCCCCCATGGACCTGTTGCTGTGTTGCTCTCTGCTGCGGCTGTATTGCCTCCCTCCCATCTGTTGTATGGTACATTAGGCCCCGTGTCCCAGCCAGTGTTCGTGGCAGCTGTTGCTGCTGCATCTGCATCTGCTCGACGGCGGTTCTCCTCTTCCTCCAGTCTTTGTAGTTCCGCAGAGGTCATGTCCGGACAAGACCAGGGGCGAGGGACGTGATATGTCTCCCAGTCAAGAGGTAGGGGGTTGTTGTTCTTGTCAAAGGCGCCTGGTCCATTGCAGCGGTGAGGAGGTGGAGGCGATCATGCACTGTAGGGTCATCAAGGATTTTGCAGGGCTGGAAGATGGTTAACACTGCTGCAAGTTCGGCGGCGTTCCTCATTCCTGTAGGGTGGGGGGTTTTCCATTCCGCCTTTTCAACAATATCTAGGGGCTTCATTTCTACTTTTTCAGCTTTCGCTTTCAACTTTTCTTCAGTGGTTGAGGCACTTGGAGTGTGGGAGTTGCGGCAAACGCCATTAGGTCCAGGTGCGTGTAGGTCAATCTCCTGGGAATGGGCGCGATGTTTGAACCAAGGACGACCGTCAGGATGCACCGGTTTTCCCAATATATATTGTGTCTGGAGATCGAGGAGGGCTCCAGAGTCTACGATTCATCCAGGATGTTAATACCCATGATGTAGATAGCGTTGTCTGGGCGCGCCTTGCCGATGTAGCGACCTTGGCTTCGGGGGGGCTGCTGTCTCGCCAGTGCATGAGTAAGCATCTAATCTCGCGGACTGTAGTCATATCGACTCCACTATGGACGAGCTGCTCGTAGGCCAGAAGGTTGTATTTCAGATCCCGTACAATTCGCACGTCGTTGAGCGTGCTATCGTGCAATTTAAGAATGACGATGCCGCACGCCCTTGCTTCGAGCTGCTGATTCTTGGCTACCGTGACGACGGTGGATTGTGGGATGGAATGCATGTTACGGATGAAGCGCTTGGACCCAACCATTTGCTGTCCGCAACAACTGTCAAAGTACCAAGTGTTGTAGTCGTCTGCTTTGTTCTGCGCAAGAGGGCAAGATTCGGGGTATTGCGAAAGGGAATTTTATTGTTGCTAGCGTGGCGGTAATGATCGACGGGCCGGGTGTTGATGTATTTTCCATGGAAGTAATCGTAAATTGTGGGTGAGTTGATGGAGTCTTCGTCGTGAGGCGGTGACTCGAGCAGAGGTAGAGACGAACTCCCCATCTTGCATGAATGGGTTGTTATAGCTGGTGTATTAGACCTCTCATCCAGGCAAGGGAGGCGAGACGTGACGCAGGTGCCTTCGGTTTGTTCGCCGTGTGCGACGATGAACGCGCATGGCACCATCTCAGAAGCACACCTATGCGCCACGCTCCAGCAAGAGCAATAAAACATGGACTTTAATCAAGAAATGATAGTTCATTGCAAGCAAATCGCCTTCTACACCGGCCGCGATCAGCAACAAACTCGCGACTCATGCTCGCGTCAATATTACTGCTGGCAAGTTTTTTGGCCACTCAACCAAACGCTGGCGCTCCGGGCCCCGACACGATTCCGCACCGTGCAATAACTTGAACCTCGGTCCCGAGCACTCGCACCAGGCGAACCGACCGTCCTTGGACCATCGGTCTGTCCCGCGCCAACCTCCTCAGTCAGATCCGCCAAGGCATCCGTACAATAACAACGTTCGTAGCAGGGCTTTGCAAGGGGTCCTAGTCCCCTAAGGACGATTGTGATGAACATGTTCTCAGGGAACGAGTTTCCTAACTTTAGGAGTCGGTCGCGGACGCTACGGCGACAATTGATGTAAGAATTTGCCTTTTCGCCAGGCATCATTTTGACCTCCATGAGTTGCTCGAGGAGGCGACTTCAAGATACGAAGTCCTTGGGCTGGTACGTATTGGTGAGATAATTTCAAGATGACATGACATGACATTTCAGTTTTGAATGAGTGTATAACGAGTTGTTCGGCTGGCGTCATGTTGCGAAGGAGGATGCTGTATGCCATGAGTGATTCGTTATATTATTGAGCTTTCGCTTCGTCGGTATCGCTGGTGGGACCGGCGCAGCTTCCACCGAAGAAGCAAAAGATTTGAGCGCTTTCGAGGAGCAGTTCGAGCTTGAAACTCCACGTATAGAAATCCGGTCCGTTAAAACCCGCAGGCCACTGGTTTCAAGGTTAGGAAGGTCGATTGGGGTTAGTGCCCCGATTGGCCCGCGAACCCAGAAGTTGCCGATTTTGAATGCGAGATTCAGCGAGAGGAGTCGAATTCGTGGGCGTTACCTGAGTCTATCTGAGTATCGCACAGGGCCAGAGTTGCGACAGAGTATCGCACATCGGAACCCCAAGTCGTAGGGGAGATTTTCCAGTAGTGTAATGTGGTAGGTATTGGGCGTAGGAAACTAGATTCATTACCAACTTCTGTATGAGCGTAGGAAACTAGATTCATTACAAACTTCTGCAACTGTTGCTAATTATTTTATATTATTATAGCAATGCTCTGGTCTCAACACAACGTGATGGTGCCCCATTTTGTCTTTGGTTGATACGAAGTATTATTTCGAAAAAAAAAAAAAAAAAAGATTACAAATTTTTGCGAAGGGCAGAAGTATCTCACACACACCTGACCCCTAACTACAATATCACATCAAGCCATCTGCGTGCAATACAATCAGCAACTTACCGTTTTGAAATGCTGCAAACACAAGCTGCCATAGAGGGGAGTGAAAAGTTAAAATGACATGGGGGGAGAAGAGGTGGATAGTGAGTGAGTGGCAGAAGGGTGTGGGCGGCGGGAGTGGTTGGCGTAAGGGAGTGAGAGGCAGATGTGAGTGGGTGGCAGTGATGAGTGCATCTCCCCACGCCCAAGCTACCCCCCCTGCCGATTCATCTCCCCATGCCCAAGCTACCCTTCCTGCCGATGCATCTCCCCATGATTGTACTTTTACCCATGCTGCAACCACGAACTTCCATCTGGGGAGAGAGGAAGGGTACAATGGGGGAGCGGAGTTTAGATGGCAGGGGAGGAATAAATAAGTACGAGCATAAGGGGGGAGTGATAACAGGTTGCTGAGTAGGATGGGGGTGGCTATGAGTGGACGGAGGGGAGTGGGAGGCAGTGGTAAGTGGGTGGCAAAGATGAGTGGGAGGAAGATGCGAGTGAGAGACAGCAGTGAATGAGTGGCAGAGGTGAATGAGAGGGCACGTGAGTGAGAGGTTGAGGTAAGTGAGAAGACAAGTGAGTGGGGGGGTGAGAGGCGGAGGGTGAGAGAGGCGGAGGGTGAGAGAGGCGGAGGGTGAGAGAGGCTGTGGTGAACCAGGTGCTTTTCCCTGCCCACGCGATCCCCCTTGCCCATGCACCTCCGCCTACCCGTAGGTCGCATTGCCCCTGTAGGGCAGGACCTAATGTCGCCGTCGCGTTGCCCTGAAGGGCATATCGTGACCTGATGTCGCCGTCGCGTTGCCATGCAGGGCATATCGTGACCTAATGGCGCCGTCGCGTTGCCATGCAGGGCATATCGTGACCTAATGTCGCCGTCACGTTGCCCTGCAGGTCAAATCGTGACCTAATGTCGCCGTCACGTTGCCCTGCAGGTCAAATCGTGACCTAATGTCGCTGTCGTGCTGCCCTGCAGGGCATATCGTGACCTGATGTCGCCGTCGCGTTGCAATGCAGGGCAAATCGTGACCTAAATGCGACGTCGCATTGCTCTTCAGGTCGAATCGTGGCCATCGGTCTGCTAACGTTGGCTAGTTGGCGGGCTGCGCGCGTCTAATAGTGGGTCCTAGAACTGGAGAATAATCACTGGCGTTTTTGGGACAATTTTTTCTTGCTTGTGTGCCTCATGTTTACGCAGGTTGGTGTTGGCCGATAGGACCGTGCGATGAAACCCAACTGGGCATTTGTCGCTGCTACAGTGTTCTAGTTTGGTGAAAGTTCGCGACCAGGCTTGTGTGTTTGAAAAGTTGCCTCCGCCGCAAACCGGGTAACACCCAACCAACCTTAGGAAGGATGAACCACTTTTGGCACGCATGTTTTAAAGGCGATGCTTGTGCGGATCTTGGAGATGGCCAGAAACTTGTTCTGGGCCGTGAGCATGGCTTCGTCGCTTGGACAGAAAGAAGTTGGAGCAAGTGAGTTCGACCCGAGGTTGAATGTGGTTGGGGCTGGTTCCTTGTTGGGAGCAGCCGGTTGATCGGGTTGTTGTGAGGTTCTCGGGTTGCCGGTCTTTAGTCGTTGGATTCCTTACTCCAATGTGGTGATGCCCTGGATGAGTTGCTCAAGTTGCGCATAATTGACGGTAGTGTTTGCCATAGAGTTCGTAGTTGGGTTGGAAGGAGCTTCAGCCGTGGGAGCCGCCTGCCCATCAGATCCTCCAGCCATGTTTCGCCGGGAGTGCGTACCGGACACCACATTGAATTCGAATTTGAATCAGAGGTTGTGGTGCGAAGAATCCTGAGTGGCTCTCATATAATGTTACAGTCTGAAGCGACATAATTATATGATAGTCTCAGGTTGATCGCATAAAGGTGTAGCAGCAGAAGTTTGCTAGTAAAGTCGAGTACAGACTCTGTCAGAAGAAGGCGATTTGAATCTCGACATAAGTGACTATTGCGATGTGGTACAAGGGTTTTTAAATGAATATAGGGTAACACGAAAGGTCCTAGCTAGCCATGTACTCCGAGGGGATACATTCCCCTTGGGGCTAATCTAGATCGGGAAAAACCAATCGTCGGTTCCGTATCAATACGCGCCACGGTAATTTTTTTCCGTATCAAGGTTTTCCGCGCTTGCACTTCGAATTCTTCCCGCTTTCAACCATATTCGATAACTGTTTGTGTCGCTCGGCCTTTGTCGTCGCTGCAGTCATCTTCGCGTTTAGGGTTTGTTACTTCAGGAATGCTATGCAACAATTCCATATCATAAAAGTATTTGTCGCTATATATGCGCATGCGCTTCTAATTTTATTCAATTAGAAGCTCACCCTCGGAAAAACGCGTAATTTTTGTTTATGAGCACATGTGCGCTTGTACCTGGGGCCATACGGTATATGGGTACAGGTAAATTTTGTCAAACTAGTAGCGTAAGGTTTAGGGACGGCCTAGGCTTAGAAGTCAAGGCCAAAGGGTATCGAGTGAATTGTGGCCAATGACAATGATAAATGAAGGGGCTTCAGTATACGGTAGCACACAACGTACATATAGCAAAGCAAAGAAGAAAGAGTTGCATCATTATACAAGAGAAGATCACTACGATTACACTAAAGGCACATATAATATAGATATAAACCCATAAATATCAACAAAAGTATGTCATAATGCCGGAATCCCAGCCACTAATTATTGGGAAAAAAGGGGCTTGTTGTGACGAGAGGGAGTGTGCGTCCATAACTTAAGGGACCAATGTGCTTATTACTCTTCCTTAGGATCGATCAGACATCCCTGGTGTTGATCTTGTGACACATAATACAAAACCCCCAAGGATCAAGATCACACTCTTTAAAGAAAATAACCATGGGCCAAAAGTGTGACCTTCAGTGTCACGATTCCTGCACTAGGGATCCTCAATTGGTCATAGGGGTGTTATGTTAGCCTGGGGCGTTTCAGTGTACTGATCCACATTTGGAAAGCCCTTTTATCCTAGTGGTCTTGTGACTGAGATTCTAACATGGTATCAGAGCGGAAGGTTCGAGTTCAAATCCCCGTGTCTGCACATGCTGTCGAATATGCTGTGCTGTGTCCTTGGCCTTCCTATGTGCGGGGGTGTTGAGAGACCTGCATTGAAGATCCCCGATTGATCCTATGTATTATATTTACATATCTTATAACAGCCTACAACTTGTTAGTGTATTAGTTAGTTATTAAAATCAATTGCTTGTGGTGTACCCTATTTCCTTGATCTTGCCTATTTGTACCTTTGCCTCCATACTGAAACTCTCATCTAGCCAACCTCCTTCCAAACCCTCTTGATACTATCGCCATGCCCTTTCTGGTTCCTAATCTCCTAACTTCAGAGTTTAACATTAAGAAGGTTACAAGCATTTTAGCCCGGGGAGGTTTTTTCGAACTAACACGCAATTGGAATAAGCCCTTTCGTTCCATTAGTCAAGTGACTAGGATTCTGACATTTAGAACCACCTTGATTTTCAAGGTATTGGAGCAATTCACGTTGATCAAATATGTCATGCGATTAACGTGTTTTACGCGAGCTACGTCACGTCGAACATGGCAAAGATTGATACGCCTTGTCGGAAAACAATTATTCATGTTGTGAGAAGGGAATGTACCGCCAATTTTGGTTGTTTTATGAGTTGTACTAAACAGACTGTGCGAAAGACTTTATAAAGAGAACGTGATTATAAGATAATAAAGGAAGTGAGCATTTATAGGGCGGAAACCGTGATAGATAAGGGCCCACGGACGTGCGTGGGTTGGAAATGTCGCGATTGGTGTGGGGAAACTTGGAATGTGGTTCGGACCTACACTTCGGCCCGAACCCATACTAACGAGAATTGTTCAGGCTGTAATCGCTAGGAGCAGGCTCTACAGTAATGAATTCTAATTCATTACAGTTTCCCACCTAAATATGGCCCCCCTATACATAGCCGAGTCTTGGAGTAGCGTGAAAACTGCAGATATTCGATTCAACGGATTAGAAGGGCTTTAATTATCGAGCTGCCACGTGGCAGGCCAAATGACCAGGCGAAAATGAAATGGATGAATTCCAGCCGTTGATCTCAATCGGATGGTTGTCGTAGAAATGTCGAGCTGAATCCGCCAAAGAACAAGAGTCGTTGATGCATCGGATTCTTTTCTGACGGTACAGCTCAACACGATGTTAGCGGGGATTTTTTACGCGATGTCAGATGTTGGTGATTCGAGGACCGTCGATATCGAAAAAAGTAATTGCGAGCGTTCGTCGTGCTGTCAAAGTCTGACAAAAATGTTAAAAACTGCCAAGTGAGTACAGTGCAAAAGCACTCTCTCTCCCCTCCCCCCTTGAAGTAATGGGTAGTCCGAAAGCAGTAAAGCTGCGCGGGCACAAAGACTCCAATACCTCGACACGAGGGGGTAGTCAAGAACACCAAGTGTTGTGAACCCCGTCACCGGAAGATTGTGATTGTAAAATGAAATTGGAATGTGAAACGAGTCTAGGGGTTTAAGTTCGTAACCAGGTAAACAATTCTGATGACAGGCAGCCGTTGTTGTTTATGAACTGTAGATGTTTTTCTTCCTCGACTTGGTGACTGTACCCCGAAATCAGCACAATCACCACTCACAGGCAAAACGTTCGCGAGTGACTGATTTTCTAATTGTGATGAGCAAATTTTTGTGATAGGCTGAGCATCGACTGTAGCGGGATTACCATCTCAAAATATATCTGTCATGGCTCCAAATCGTTTCTTGTGCGTCGTCGGAAGGACACAAAAACAGCGAAGTTGTTGTACCACATCACCAACGTTCAGCGAGAAGGGCGGATCAGGTAACTGTCCTGTGTCAGACTTTAAAAGTCTGTCGAGAAAACTCGAACTCAGGTTCTGATAACGTCAGCACCTCCGGCGGCTTTGTTGTAACTCGCCGAGGCCATTGTCGCAATTCTCCGAAGACTCCCGGACAGAGGCAAAAAACAACTGCTTTTCCTCCCTCCCGGACAGCCGTTCAGAATTGGCGGGAAGTGAATTTCTTAGATCGGCATCGTCGAACTTGTTGGCGCACGAAATTTGAAAGGTTTCGTTGACGCGCATGCCAGGTTAGGAACAGAATCTGAGGGAAACTCGGTAGGCGTTGGCATTACATGGATTTAACTAGGTAAAGTAGAACAGGATAGGAAAGTTAGAATAGACTAGACTTAGTAAAGTTGTTTGTGCTTGCTTGTTAAAATACAATCTGAGCGGATTCTTCCTCCCGCGCTTGCCGCAACAACGGTGCTAGTGTTTAATGTTTTGACAACGCCTAGAAGAAACGCCTGCTGCGACAATCTACAAGCTACTCTCTCTACACACTCGGACCCTTGGATAGGGGCTGACATTAGTCAGGCACCCATGAACCCTTGGAGGTGACCTCGAGGAGAGTGCTGGGAGTGATAGAAAGGCTAACGAGGCTAGTACGTTGTAAGATTAACAATAACCTCAAGGTACACCACAAATCTTCTAGCGAGCAGATGTTCACCCGTCTCCCACCTTCTTTTTATTTGTTTCATCCCTCGACAATATTGGCGAGCCACCGTTCACCCAGCAGTCGCGTTTGTCAGATGAGGTATAACTCGGTGCTCTCCATCGTGTCTATCGTGCTTAAAACTCCACAGCTTCGGGAACCTCGTATTCGCTGCAACACCGCCGTCGGCTAGACCGTTGAATTCAAAGAAACTCTGATAGTTGCCACAATTACTCCATGTCCGACTTTTTCGGCAGGGTAACTGTAGTTGATGGTCCGGTTTTGTCGGGGTTGAAAGAGTGTCGTACCCGTGAATTTTTCTCGTACGCCCAGCTATCGAACTTGCGCAATACCCTCGCTTTTTAGCTAGCAAATGGCTAAACACAGGGCCCCACGTTATTTGTCCAGTGCCAATAGGTCTTACATCTTTCCTTCGAAGCTACCTGGTGTGGGGTATGTGAGCCGTTCGAAAACCTCGACCGGTATTGGTACCCATCCGGCTACTGCCGCTTAGCCGCAAACTTTTAGGCATCAGCTTGAGCATTTCCCCGTGTGTCGTTTTTCTCGCCTCCTGAAGCCCGGAACCGTTCTCTCGCTGGACCCGTATACTATGCAACTCCGTATATTGTAGCCGGTAGAGCCCCCGAAAATCGCGGGTCTAAACACTGCGCCGAATTGTTGTCCCGCGAGTGTACTGCTCTGTCTGCGGCACAACTGCGGAGGGTCCTGTGTTGCATGAAGTACGTTATTGGCCGCTGCTGTTGCTCTGAAAATTTCACCGATCTTGTTGCAGGTGCAGAAGTGACCTTGACGATAGACAATCTAGTCGTAGGCGGCTTATTCCCAACTTTTCGGTGGTTTGAGAAACAACTTCCGTCCCACACTGTGCCGCTCCTGCCGAAAACGCCAACGACGCACCCTCCTGCAGCCACACTAGCTGCACCCGGGCAGGAGGACGGTAGACCCCCGCTTTCTTCAGGCAGTCGTCATACCGTCTCTCCTCGTCATTGCATTTTACAACACAAATCACCATGCGCCTGGCCTGCCTGGTGTCGGAAAACTGCCAGCCATCTTCCCTTCCTTCTGACTGTCTTCCTCTTTCATGTTCCTGTCCTGCCTCAGCCAGTCCCATTGAAAGTAACCGAACTCTCACCTCGGGGGTCCTCCCTGAGTGTGTCAGAAATAACTGAGCAGGAATGAATGAACTAGAACAGAGTTTGGTACAAGTAGGAAACCCTAACTTTGTGTACCCCCTAAGGTGTAACCCACTACAGCCTAGACAATATAAACATGCAATGTTTGACACACCCCCATAGGCGCAGTGGGAGACAACCACAGGGTCACAAGACCAGTCAAAGCAAAGCAAAGCAAGCTCAGGGTGGATCTCAAGGATTCCACACAAATTCCGAGCACAAGCAAGCGGTCACAAGACCAGTTCACATGCAGGTTTATAACAAAGCAAGAGATACAGTGATCACAACCTAGCAAAAGTAAACAAGTAGGGATATATATATAGTGATCACAGTACAAGCAAGGTCAAGAGGTAAGCAAGTGAGGCCCAGTAGGTACAAGGCCTAACAGAGTGCAAAAGCGCTGATGGTCACAAGGCTGAAGCGCCTTGGTGAACACATCAGCAGTGTTGGCCTCCGTGGCCACGTAACGCAGACAAAGCTGACCACGCTGCTGCAGCTCTCGAGCAAGGAAGTACCGCAGAGCGATGTGCTTCGTTCTGTGCTCCAGTCTGTGCTCCTCACACAAGGCAATGGCAGCCTTGTTGTCGACGTACAGCACTGGAGGAGAACGAGGCCGCTCTCCGAGGTCGGTCAGCAGGTAGGTCAGCCAGCGTAGCTCCTGAGCAGCCATGGCTGTGGCGTAGATCTCAGCCTCACAACTGGAGCTGAGAACAGAAGAAGAGCGAGTAGAACGCCAAGAAACTGAGCCAGAGCCAAGGCTGAAGGTGTAACCCTGGGACGACCGCTGAGTAGCCTGGTCGTCTGCCCAAGAAGCGTCTGAGTGCCCTGTGAGAACAACCCGGTCTCGCCCTCCAAGCACAAGCCCCATGCCCGACGTACTGCACAAGTAGCGCAACACCCTCTTAGCAGCATCCATGTGCTCCTTCCGGTGACGGCCAGGAGCGACATAGCGTGCTAGGATGCTAAGAGGGTATGCAAGGTCAGGTCGAGTGCAGGTCATCAGGTACATGAGGCAGCCCACAAGCTCTGGATACGGGCCACTCGGCTCTACGGACTCATCCGAAGGCAGAGCTGAGAGCGAGTGACCCGTAGGCAGAGGAGTGGACTGAGGCGAGGAGTACGTGAAGCGGAAGCGCTGGAGAACCTGCTGCACCATGTGTGACTGAGTCAGGGTGATGGTGCGTCGTGCTCTGTCCCGGGTGATCCGCAAGCCAAGATAGCTCGTCAGCTCACCCAGGTCTGTGCACGTGTGTCTCCTCTGCAGCTCCGACTTCACGTGGGCGAGTGCCGCGGTGTCAGCAGTGGCAAAGACCAAGTCGTCGACGTACACGAGGATGTAGAACGGCGGCAGCGAGGTGTCGGTGCGTAGAAACAGCGACGGGTCAGCAGTAGAGGGAGCGAACCCAAGAGCCGCAAGTGTCGTCCTCAGTGTGTCGTGCCACTCACGTGGCGCCTGGCGGAGACCGTAGACCGGCCGCTGAAGCCTCCACTGGGTGCCAGGAGGAACTGACCCAGTGAAGCCAGGGGGGCGGCGCAGCCAGATCTCCTCGTGCAGGCTGCCTTGCAAGAAAGCAGTGCTGAAGTCAAGAGAGTGAAGCTCGTAGTCGCGGTGAGCGGCTATGTGCAGCAGCACCCGAAGAGTAGTCATCTTCGGGGTGGGGGAGAAGGTCTGAAAGAAGTCTACTCCCTCTCGCTGACTGAAGCCTCGAGCCACGTAGCGCGCCTTGAAGACAGGCGGAGAACCCGGCGGCCGCTTCACCCTGAAAATCCACATGCCACTGACGATGTTCGCCCCAGGAGGGGGAACCTCGTCTACGTAGGTGCCTGTGGACTTCCAGGAAGCCATCTCTGCGTCCATGGCTGTCTGCCACTGAGAGGAGTAGGGACCCGCCATCGCCTCAGCGTAAGAGCGTGGGGTCGGGATGTCTGGTGCATCCGGGTCTCCCTCAGGGGCAACTAGCAAGGACACGAGACGGGGCAAAGCAGCAGCAAGGCAGTGGAACTCCTCCTGTCTGTCCTCAAGGACGTCCGTGCCGAGGGCACACTCACCCCCGACGGACGGAGGACAGGCAGACGCAGACTCAGACCTAGCGACAAGGCTGGCAGCGTAGTCTAGGCGACAGCGAGCAGCAAAGTCAACCAACTCAGCGACCAGAGCAGACGCAGCAGAGGACTCAAAGGTCGGGTCAGTGACAACTGTAGCGAGGAGACGCGTAACAGTGGGACTGGCAGCACGACGGGAGTCAGACTCCGGGTCAGGAAGAGTAGGAAGAGAGGACGCAGGAGGAGACGGCAGCGGGACACGCTGCGGAGCAGTGGAGGGACGCAGAGTCATGTAGTGAGTGCCAGGGACAGGAGGAGGACGCTCACGTGGGACACGACGACCAGTGCGAGCAGTACGAACAGGCGACGCAGGACGAGACTCAGGCTCACGACGCTCTGTAAGACCTCCTGTGGGACCAGCGTAAGGGGAGGGAGCAGGGAGAGGCGAGGCAGGCGGTAACTGTGACTGCGGCTGGACAGGCGGAGGACACTCGACGGAGGGAGGAGGACTAGGAGGAGGAGCCTGACCAAGAACCTGCTGAAGGAGCGGTACGAAGTACGGTCGCGGCCGCGCAGCGTCTCCAGAAGCAGCAGGGACACCAGTGGCAGCCCCAACGCCCGAGTCCTCAGTACCAGCAGCAGCTCCAACGCCCGGGTCCTCAGCACCAGCAGCAGCACCACCGGTCGGGTCCTCAGCACCAGCAGCAGCTCCAACGCCCGGGTCCTCAGCACTAGCAGCAGCTCCAACGCCCGGGTCCTCAGCACCAGCAGCAGCTCCAACGCCCGGGTCCTCAGCACCAGCAACAACACCACCGCTCGGGTCCGCAGCACCAGGAGCACCACTACGAAGACTGCAGCGCCGCGTGTACCACTCGCGGATCACCTGAATGGGGGGGAGCTCCTGGGTAGGAGGGGAAGTACCGGGACGAGCTCCAGAAGCACCTCTCCGGAGGCGGCAGTACTCGAGGTACCTCTCCTGCAGCTGCTGTGAGGAGAGGGCTCCTCCAGGTGGAGCACGCTCAGGCTCAGCACCCCCAGACTCAGTACCCCCAGACTCAGCACCCCCAGACTCAGCACGTTCAGGCTCAGCACCTCCAGGCTCCGCACCTCCAGGCTCAGCACCCCCAGGCTCCGCACCTCCAGGCTCAGCACCCCCAGGCTCCGCACCCTCAGACGCAGCACTCCCAGGCTCAGCACCCCCAGACGCAGGACGCGAGTCAACAGCTACCTCGACAGGCTCACCCGGGTCTACCTGGGACACACCTGAGGGAGCGGCACCCTGAGGGGGGAGGGGGTCTGGTACCTCAGCACCTGGAGCGAGGAAGAGAGGCGGGGGGGGGGAGCGGGGCAGTGCGGTAGGGGAAGAGGCGGTAGAAGGGGACGGACTCGTCAAAAGTGACGTCCTGAGAGGCCAGAACCCGGCGCGAGGTGACGTGGTAAAACTGCCATCCAGGCGCGTCGGGAACAAAGCCAAGAAAGACACAGGGAACAGCGCGACGCGAGAGCTTGTCCGCGGACGTGTCGCGGACAAAAGCTCGAGATCCCCAGACCCGGAAACGCGACGCATCGCCAACCTCTCCCGTCCACCGTAGAGTCGGGGAAGTCTCCGGCAAGGAGACACGGGGCCAGAGGTTGAGCTGATGCGCTGCGTACCGGACCGCAAACGGCCACAGAAAGTGGGGAGCAGCCGCATGGGTCAGGGAGGTACGAGCGACCTCCATGACCAAGCCAATGCGGCGCTCAGCGACCCCATTCTGCTGTGGAGAGGCCGGAAGCGTGTACGACTGCTCAATGCCGTGCTCAGCACAGTAGGCTGCCAAGAGGTCGGAGGCAAACTCACCACCTCTGTCAGAGTGCAAGCGCAGGACAGGAAAGTCCGAGTGAAAGCGCTCGCCTAGCTGGAGACGGGCTCGGCTGATCCAGGGGATCAAAACACCAGGGACGTCACCCTTGGCGCGCAAGGGGAAGACCGTGGTGTAGCGCGAGTAGTCGTCAACAACTATCAGGAAGTATCTCTCCTGACCCTGACCACGGACGCGGGCTGGGCCCCACACGTCCATGTGGAGCGTCTGCAAGGGAGCAGTCGTCGGGGGAAAGGAGGAGTGAGGAGCGGCGCGCTGCCGCCCCTCGACACAGGGAATGCAGTCAGGAGCAGGGGAGTCAGGAAGGGGAGGAAGCACCCTGGGAAGACCAGCAACAAGGTCCCGTTTGTGCATGGCCCGCAGGCGCTGCACAGACGGGTGACCAAGGCGGTGGTGCCAGAGGACGGTGTCGTTCGCCAGAGAGCGACACGAGCAGGGGGCGGACAGCTGACCTGACGCTGACGCAGACGCAGCTACCTGAGGGGACTCAGTGGTCAGTGTGTACAGGTCAGACCCCGGCTCTCGAGTGAAAGTAGCTAGGTGGCGGCCCGTCCGAGCACACGTGCAGTGAGTCACACGCTCGTAGGCAGGGGTGAACTGGTGAACACCCCCGTCCTGGAGTGCACTACCTGCCACCAAGTTCGTGGAGAACGAGGGGAGGTAGAGACCTGAGAGCGTGCCGGACGGAACCGCTGGACACGGAAGGGTGGTGGAGGAGGTCGCAAGGACCGGACCCCCAGAGGGGTCAGCAAGAGAGACAGCAACCGGCCGAGCTAGAGGCTCAAGGACAGTGCGGTCACGAAAGAAAGAGCGAGAAGCACCTGAGTCCAGTGTGAAGGTGTGCAGTGCTGCAGTCGACTCAGTACCAGGGGGCACAGACGCACAAGCACCTAGAGCAGCAGCTGCAGTAGTACCGGTGCACAGGGTGCGCCACGCATCGTTGAGGCGGGCGAAGCAGCGCTCCGTCTGGTGCGGCCCCCCACACGTCTGGCCAGTGCGGTCACCTGTACGAATAACGTACTGGCAGGTGACGCTGCGCCGCGCATACCACTCACGGGCGGCCTGAAGGGTCGGGGCAGGCTGCTGACTCTGACCGCCCCCCGGGCCTCCACGACCACCACCTCCTCCGCCTCCGCCCCGGCCACCTCCACCCCTGCCGCTGCCACGACCACCTCCGCCTCCGCTGCCACCTCCGCCCCTGTCACCACTCCCAACGCCGCTGTCACCTCCACCACTGCCGCCACTAGCCTCTCCAGTCGCACCTCCACCGCCACCACCTCCACCCCCGCCTCCTCCGCCACCACCCCCACTCCTGCCACTCCTGCCCCTGCGTCGTCCGCCTGAAGCAGACGCAGCCCCGACCTTCTCAGCACCAAGGAGGTCGACAGCAGCAGCAGAGGCGACAGAGGGGAGGAGGGGGGAAGGGGAGCACCCCTCAAAGAAGGGGCCGCGGGGGTCGCCACGAGAGGTGCCTACAGCGACGATACTAGCCTCGGCTGCAAGCAGTTCCTTCTCGAGGAGGTCTACGGTGAGCTCAGTGGGGGAGCGAGAGAGGAACTGGTCCCTGACAGGGCGCAGAGAGTCAGGGAGGCGGGTGACAACGTGGTAGAGAGTGATCCAGAGCGGGGGGGGGTTGCTAGCGAGGAACTCGTCAGGCATGGCAGCGCGAAAGCGAGCCTCACTAGTCTTAAGGTGGGTGATGAGGTCTGCGACAGTGTGAAAGGAGGCTAGGTCGGGGAACAGGTAGGGGAGAGTGAGGCGGCCTAGCGTGGCAGAAGCGGGTGAGGAGTAGCGGGCCACTACAGCTGTGTAGAGGTCCTTAGCAGTCTTGCACTGGCCGAAGTGCTCGCGCTCATCTAGCGGCAGGGAGTTGCGAATAGCAAAGCGAGCGTGCGCGTCACGGGTCTGCCACTGTGAGCGCTCAGCTGGGGGGGCAGTAGCGAGTGGGGCGGTCGCATGGCCGAGAGCGTGGTCGTACAGTGTAATATCTTCCTTGGCAGTGAGCTGTAGGAAAAGGTGCAGGTCATCTAGCCAGGTTTCGAATTTGACCGGACGGCCCTCGGCGTCGAACGCTAGAACAGGAGGACTAGCCATAGCGACAGCGGCAGTAGTAGAAGCAGTAAAGTCACTGAAAAGGCGTGCGCAGGGTCAGCGGGGCCGGTGGGGCCTACGGACTGTAGTGGCGCACAAGCAGCAGTAGCAGGAAGTGTAGTAGTAGGATCTGCAGTGGTGCACAGGCGCAGCAGGCGGCAGCGAGAGCCGGCGCAGCAGGGGCGGGCTCAGCAGCGGTGATACGCGGGCGGCGGCGGGCGCAGCAGCGGCGGTGCGCGGGCGGCGGCGGGCTCAGCAGCAGCGGTGCGCGGGCGGCTGCGGGCTCAGCAGCGGCGGGCCGGGAGCAGGCAGCGCGCGGGCCGTGCGGGCCGTATGTGAGCTGCGCGGGCAGCGTGCGGGCCGGCGGCGGTCAGCGCAAGAGCCGCGCAGGCTCAGCGCGGGCTGCGCGGGCTGCTCGCGGGCTGCGTAAGCGGGTCGCGGGCGGCTCGCGGGGGTTCGCGGGCAGGTCGCGGGCTGCTCGCGGGCAGTTCGCGGGCTGTGCGCGGGCTGCGCGGGCTGGTCGCGGGCTGCGCAGGCGGTTCGCGGGCTGTGCGTGGGCGGTTCGCGGGCTGTGAGCGCGGCGCGCTGTGCGGTTCGCGGGCGGCGTGACGGGGCCGATCGGGGCGCTAAGGGGCGACGCGACGGGGGCCGTGAGAGGCCGCTAGGAAAAAAAAAATTTCGAAGGGGCCGCAGGGCCGCTAGATCGTGCTAGATCGACGGGGCCAGCGGGGCCGGAAACAAGCGAAGGTAAGCAGGTAGGTAAGTCGGTGGGCCCTAAGAACAGTCCTAGCGAAGGACCTGCTCTGAAACCATGTCAGAAATAACTGAGCAGGAATGAATGAACTAGAACAGAGTTTGGTACAAGTAGGAAACCCTAACTTTGTGTACCCCCTAAGGTGTAACCCACTACAGCCTAGACAATATAAACATGCAATGTTTGACAGAGTGGTATGTCACCCGGCTGCTAGAACTGAGACAATCATCCACTCTACGAAAGGAGTGGGCCTCGCGCCTGGGTTGGTTTGTTCACATTGGTTCCTTGGATTCCACCCCTCGGTGCTCTCCTACCAATCTCGCGTCATTTTCCTTGGTCCCCCAACTACCTACACCTCAAATGTGCATACTCTCCATCGGTACACCCATAACTACACCGCACACTCTGGCACCTTATATGCATAATCATGCATATTCGGTGACAGCTGTCGAAAAACTGCCAGCCATCTTCCCTTCCTTCTGTCTCTCTTCCTCTTTCATGTAGGTCCTGCCTCAGCCACTCCCTGCCCCCACCTGTGCCCGCGCTTGAGCAGCTTGAGTGCGGGTCACAGAACCTGTACGCTGAGGCCCTGTCCCTCTAATCACAGTGGTGTTCGTCTGGTGCTCCTTCAAGTGCGCCCCCTTCTCATTCTCCAGTACCAGCACCCCTCAAGGGCGCACCTTCTTGACCTTCCACCGCACTGTCCCCAACCCCACATCCAGCGTGTCCTGCTTTGCTCTCTTCAGGTATACCTCCTGTCCTTCATATACTCCCTTCGGCACTCTGCCTTCTCCCTTGCGTTGCCTCTGCTCATATCTCCTGGCATCTCGCAGCTGTGCAATGTGCAGATTCTCCAGCGCGGCCGGCATCATGAAGCGCAAGTATCGTGCCCGGACATCTGATAAGGCCACCCAATCATTTATTGTGCCCGTTGTCACTGTGTCTGCCAAAACCCGTGGTGCCCCCACTGGCAGAATCGGCTCTTAACCATACAGCAGACTGTACGGTGAATGATCCCGCAGCGCAGCCTGCTTCCCGAACCTTTACCCAGCCGTGATTCTCTCTTTCTCTGTTCCCCGTAAGTCCGCAGCCCTCGCTTGATGGTCTGCAACTATGCGCTCAGTCAGCCTGTCACTTTGTGGGTGATAGCGGGAGGTGCGCCGGTGTGTGATGCTGGACTCAAACAGCAACTTCTTAAACTCCCCTTGAAACTCAGTTCCCTGATCGGTAAGCACTTCTCCGCACGCTCCGAATCGGCACACCACCTGCGCCTTGAAAGCCGCTGCCACGTGTCTTGCTGGGGATTACTCTCACCTCTAGCCACTTACTCACATGCTTGACCATGAGCACTATGTACTGGTTTCCTCCTGCTCAGCGGTAGCTCTCCAGCCAGGTCCAGGGACCATCGGAATCCCAAGCCACAAATGGGCAGTGACTGCAGCTCTGCCTTTGCCTGAGTCAGATTGGCCTTGCTCCTCTGACATGCCTCACACCTCTCTACCCACTTCTTCACTTGCCTGCGCATCCCTTCCCACCACCAGCCCGTTTTCAGCAGCTGCACTGTCCTCTCTTGCCCATAATGCCCCAGCTTGGTATGCACTTCTTTGATTACCGCTTCCCGCTCATTTGGCGCCAGCACCAGTTTCCAGCCATCCTCGGTTTTTATCTGCAGCTGCTGTTGATACCACCTGTAATGGTGTCCTCGTGCCCTCACCCTCTCAGACACTGTCTTGTCCTCCTCGGTCTCTCCCTTTACCCATTCCATCGCCTTCTCATCCTGCCAGATGTCCGCTGGCCCCTTGCTCCCCTTGACGCCATTCTGTTCCACTTCTCTGGCACCGTGCGTTCCTGCCCGTCAGCCCTGGCGTGGTCATCAACCATGTTAGTGGCTGATGGTCATGGACCAAGGTGAACTCCCTGCGCTGAAACTATACCCTGAAGTGCCCCACCGCCCATACTGCTGCCAGCCCTTCGCCGATGTACGAGCTGTGGTGAGCTTCTACTGCATTGCAGCTCCGGCTAGCATAAGCCACTACCTTCTCGGTCCCCTCCACCTCCTGACAAAGGATTGCTCCCATCCCTTGACTGCTCCAGTCGGTGTAGAGGGTGAAGGGTTCGTCTGCCGTCCGCAGCTGCAGCACTGTTGCAGTTTTCACTGCAGACGTCAGGTCCTGCAATGATTCCCTCTGCACTTCTCCCCACTCCCATGCCTTGTCCTCCCGCAGCATTCTGTTCAACACGGATGCCCTCTTGCTGAAGTTCGGCACGAAACATCTGTAGTAACTCAGGAAGCCCAAGACTGCCAGCAGCCCTGACTTGTCACGCGGCTCTCTCAGCTTATCCAGCACCTGCACCTTTGCTCGCTGGATCCCTATCTGTCCTCCTTGCACCTCATACCCCAGGTATTGCACTGTCTGCTCCCCCCAGCGGCATTTCTTTGGGTGGCAGGTGAGCCCTACCCCTTCTATTGCACTCAGTGTCCGCTCCACGTCCTTAAGGTGTTGTTGTTTGGTCACACTGAAGATGACTACATCATCTATATAGCACTCCGTGCACTCCACTCCCCTTAACACTGCATCCATTACCCTCTGGAACACTGCTGAAGCATTCCTCAAGCCAAAAGGCATGTACAACCACTCGTACAGCCCATCCGGCCCGTGAAAGGCCGTTTTTCTCACGTCCTCCTCTCTGGTTTTGATTTGATTGAAGCCCTGGCGAAGATCTAGTGTCGTGAAGAACACCCCGTCGGCTAACTTATCGAAGATTTACTCTGCCATCGGCATCGGATACCTGTCCGGCACAGTAATTTTGTTTAGCGCCCTGTAATCCCCGCACATCCTCCTGCTCAGCACCTAACCTGTCAAGTCTTTCCTTGCTGCGACCATAGTTGGGGTGGCGTATTCTGACTCGGACCTTCTGATCAGGCCCGCCTCCGACAACTCCTTTATTTTCCCCTTGCATATCTCCTCGTCCGCAGGTGGCATCTTCCTCCTCTTGTGAAACACCGGCTCATCACTGCTCAGCTTCAGCACCATTTCCTTGACCGTACACTTCCCCAGTTCCTGCAGTGTAAAGGCAAAGCACTTCCTATGCTTAGCCAGCAATGCCCGCATTGCTTCTTTCCCTTCCTCACTCATAGTTTCCCCTATCTTCCACCCTGACTCCTCCTTCTCCTGCCAGACCCACACCCCTTGCTTGACTTCCGCTGCGTCTGTCTCTTCTTCCTTCAATCCCCAGTGGAGCACTATCTCCCTCCACATCTGCTACACTATCTACCGCATCATGTATCCGTCCATGGCGTTTCCCATTGCTCTTCTCCTCTCTTTCTCACTAACCCCAGGTGCTGCTGTGATGTTATCCCCGTACCCCATGGCAAATTCTCGCTCCAAGGCCGTGGGTTCCTCCCACCGTCCCTTCCTGTGGTCATACACTAGCCCTGGCCCTGGCTGCTCTCCCTCCATCCGATATCCTGCCGCTCCTTCATATGACACCAGTGTGGGCAGGGCCTGGCGCTCCTTGCTGTAACTTCTCTTACAGACAGGAGCCGGAGTCCTTCCCGGTTCCAGTATGTCGCTCACCTTTCGTCCTCCTGCCCTCTCCACTCCCTTCACTTCTCTCTACAGAACTTCCACTGGCACTACATTCTGCCAATACATCCTAAGTCGGTGCGCATATGCTCCCATCCGCACCGCGTCGCTGCTTACTCCCTTGCCTACTTGTCTCTTCACCCTCTCTCTCACCAGCCTCACTGGTTCCCGGACGTCTCCTTCCATGTCCAAGTGTCCTAGCAGGTACGCCAGCCGGCCCTGCCTATCCTGTAGCCATTCCATGATACTGAACAGATCTTCCATCAGCTTGGTCATGGGGTCTTGGTCACCCTTCCCCTTTCCAGCCCATGATACCCCCTGACATTCCCACCCTACCACCAACAGGTCCACGTGCCCCCAGCTTGCCACCTCGGCTTCCGTTATTGCCCTCACGTCATGCACCCCTCTGCTCATTGCCGCCCGGATCACTTCTCCTTTCAGCAGCTCTGGAAACTCCTCATGCAGCTTCCAGGCATGATGCTCCGCGATTCTCCTCACCTCTGGTGCCTTTTCTACATATATCCACTGCTTCACAGCTATCCCGTTCCTCACCACCGCTGCCAACCCCGCCCCTATTCCCCCAAAGAGCTACACTAGACGGATGGGTTGCTGCCAGTCTGTCTGTTGGCTCGGCTCGTTCATAAAGCTCATCCTTAGGTCCCCTTCCCCTCCCTTGCCATATGTGCTCTATTGTGCCCCCTGCTTCGCTGTCTTTTCCTTCTGATCTGCGCGGTAGGTCCTCTTTGGCTCCGTTTTCACGAATTGCACTGGCAGCTGACCTATCGGTTCTCCCTTTTTCCACCACCTGGTTCAAAAATCCACACTCTCCTTCCAAAATCATATGGTCATGTTTAATGCGAATATCAACTCCGTGCCCACCAACACATCGAAATCTTCAGATTCTGAAATCTGGCACCTGATTCTGACTTGCGTCTCGTGTTTTTCCCCTTGCAGTACTGTCAGTTCTATCGGAGTCTTCGTGCACAGCATCCAATTTGATTCCCCTCCCTCTGCCATCATCACCAGCATCCCCTTCACCACATGTCTGTCTAGCACCCACAATCCCAGCCTCTCAACCATCCCTCTCCCCTGTATCACGCTCTGCGCTTCGGTGTCTATAATGGCTGTCTTCGCCTTCTCCCCTTCCACTGTCAATGCTCCACTCTGTATTAGCAGCACCGAGGTCTCACATGCCAATCTCTCCTGCAGGTGACGTGAGGCTGTGCATCTCTCTTCCTTCTCCTTTGGCGTCTGCCCCCTTTCCCGTTCTTTCCTCACTTGTTCCCTTCTAGCATCCTTCCCTCCGTTGCACAGACCCATCTCTTCTCTTCCCCTCCATGCCATGAATGCAGGTTGCCCCTCCCGTTCTATATCCTCTTCTTTTCTTCCCTGTGATCCTCCCTTCATCCCCAAGCCATGAGTGTGGCTTGCTCCTCCTGCTCTACATCTTCTTCCTCCTCATCCCTGGCATACATTCCCGCTTCAGCTTCTCGTCGTGGTCCCAGTGCCTGTAACTGTGCTTGTAGCTGGCTGATCTGCTTCTCCTGTTCCTCCAGCTTCCTCTTCGCCACTCGCAGTCTTCTGCCGCATGTCCTCCCTTCCCACAGATCTCACACTTTGGCGCTTCAGGGCATTCCTGCCGCCGGTGCCCTGGCTTCCCCCAACCGTCACAGTTCTTGCAGTCCCTGCGAAGGTGTCCCAGTTGTCCGCATCTGTGGCATGTCCGTGTTTCCGGCCTGCTCTCTCCTCGACCCACTGCCTTGTCCCTCTCTACAGGTATGATCGCTGCTGCCCATGTTGGCCCACGGCTTCTCTCTGTAGTCCTGGGCCGGTATGCTTCATAGTTTCTTTGTTCGAGCTCCATCTTCTATGCCAACTCGAAGACCTCATCCAGCGTCATGTCTGTCCCCATTTTATACACCTTCATGCGCAGTCCGTTCCCCATAGTGCTGTCCAATCCATCCAAGAACTTACTGACTAAGAGGCCCATGTCCGCACATGTCACGTCCTCCGCCAAGTTAATCAGCCGATTGTAATAGGTGAGCAACGACTCACTCCTCCCCTTCCTGAAGCCCTGAAATTCCCTTATTTTCTCTGCGGTATGCCCTGGAAACTGCCGCTGCAGCCGCTTCAGGAATGCTTCCGTGGGGTCCTCCCAGTGCCTTCCCGCCTTCTCTAGCAACTCGTCCATCTTCATTCTATACAGCGTCTCCGCCTCCCCCTCCACTGTGTTCGGCAGACTCAGGAAGAAATCTGCTGCATCTATGCCACTCCTCTTGCACCTGTATCTCACATTCCCAACTTGCATCAGGTAATTCTTCAGTGTAGGCCCCGCGCGCTGATCCCCTAAGAACCGCGCCGGCACTTCCACTCGCGAGACCATCGTTGCACTCCCACGCCCCTCACCCCAAGACTCGTTGCCCCCCCTTTCTTCCCTTCCTGACGTTCCTACTCCCCTCGCCCTCTCGATACCTCTCCTTGCTTCTCTCGCGCGCTCCATACTGTATGCCAGACCGCTGCCTACACCTTTGCTTCCGAACTGTTCCTGTCTTGTTTCCCATCGCATTTCCTCCCCACCCATCCTTCCTCGCCGTTCTGGTGAGTAAGGTGCCCACGTCTATTTTTCCCCTTGCCCTTTGTGTTGCCAGAGCTTCTCAGGCGTCGGGGATCGATGATCTCTCCTTCTTTCCTGCCCGTGACAGTTGTCCCGCTGGTGCCACTCCTCCTCCCATCTCCCTCCCTGCCTTCGCTGCAGATCCTGATCTGGCGAGCGCGACCCTCCTCTACGCCTCTCATCACGCTGCGGACGCTGATCCAACAAGCGATACTCGCTTCCCCTGCTTCCACCATGTTCTTGGTGCAGATCTGGCGAACGCGATTCGCCTCCCCACCTCCCCTCATGGTGTTGGTGCAGATCCGGCGAGCGTGGCCTGCTTCCCCGCCTTCTGTCATGCTGCTGATACGGATCTGGCGAGCGCGGCCCGCCTCCTTGCCTCCCGTCATGGTGCCGATGTGAATATGGTGAACGCGACTCGCCTCTCTACCTTTCCTCATGGTGCTGGTGCTGATCCGGCGAGCGTGGCCCGCTCCCCCGCCTTTTGTCATGCCGCGGATACGGATCCGGCGAGCGCGATCCATCTCCCCGCCTCCCACCATGATGCTGGCGCAGATCCGGCGAGCGTGACCCGCTTCCCCGCCTCCTGCCCCAATACTAACGCAAATCCGGCACGCGCTACCCGCTTCCCCGCCTCCCACCATGATACTAACGCGGATCCGGCGAACGCGACCCGCCTCCCCGCCTCTCGTCACGATGCGGATGCAGATCTGGTGAACGCGACCCGCCTCCACGCCTCCCGCCACGATGCTGACGCGGATCTGGCGAACGCTACCCGCCTCCACGCCTCCCGCCATGATTCTGACGCGGATCCGGCGAAAGCGACCCGCCTCCTCGCCTCTCGTCACGATGTGGATGCAGATCTGGCACGCGCGGATCGCTTCCCCGCCTTCCGTCATGCTGCTAACGCGGATCTGGCGAGCACGGCCCATCGCTGCTCCGCTCCCCGCCACGCGCCTGCTGTCCGGAGCGGTGCAATTCCCCGCGCGCGCTTCGTACGCCGCCAGTTCCGCCTGTCTCTCCTTTTCCTGACTCTGCCGCCCCGCTTGCCTTAGCAGGGTCCGACTCAGAGGCCTCCGCGGGCATGACGCGCTGCTCACCTGTGCCCTCCTCCCGTACTTCACCGCCGTCCTCCGCCTCGTCATCACGCTCCGACTCCAGCGAGGTATCCGCCGCGGCGTCCTCTCTTTCTCCGTCAGTTTTGAGGTCTCACTCTCAGCCCGAAAACATTCCCTCCAAGCCTCGCCCGCGACTTTGTTCTTCGCGACGGCGATAGCGTGCTTCCAGCGAGCGATACGCTCCCGTCTCCTGGCGATACCCGTGATCACCACCAGCGCCTCAGCACGCTTCCGTCCGCCACGGGTCACTTCCCACCGTGGCCGATCCCGATCCGCCTGCTCCTTCTTGTGCGAATCCTCCCTCTCGGCGCTCGGGTGCGAGCGGCACCTCATCCGCACGAAAGGCCGGCCTTCGCGGCGATCGCTCCGGCCTCCATGGCAACCTCTCCAGCGATCGCCCCCGCTCACGCGAGCGTCTACGCCGCGAGCGATCCTCCTCGCGACGACCGCAGGTCCTTCCGTAACGCAGCTCATACACATCCATCCTTGCACGAGCACACCCCCTTTTCTCTTGTTATGAAAGTAACCAAACTCTCACCTCGGGGGTCCTCCCTGAGTGGTATGTCACCTGGCTGCTAGAACTGAGGTAACAATTATCCACCATACGAAAGGATAACAAGAGAAAAACATCGGGTGTGTGTGTGAGGGAATTTATCTGGCCCAGGCTCGAGCCGTGCATTTCTCAATGTGCGCCTCGAACTTGGGTTGGTTTTTTCACATTGGCTCCTTGAATTCCACCCCTCTGTGCTCTCCTACCAATCTCGCGTCATTTTCCTTGGTCCCCCAACTACCTACACCTCGAATGTGCATACTCTCCATTGTGACACCCATAGCTACATCGCACACTCTGGCACCTAATATGCATAATCATACATATTCGGTGACACTGGCCAGCTGTCGTTTCCCAAGTGAAGAAACCCGAAATTGTCACGCACAGTGACGAATCGTCACTTGCCGAAGGTCTCCAAAATTATCGTGCGCAACGTGATGAATAACCTGACGCTACTTGCCACACGCATAAACTCCTCTGTTGTCACGCGCATTTGAGGACCACGTGGCGACGCCAACTCGCCAGTTGCTCCGAAAATCTCGCGCATGCAGTGACGACAACTTGCATGAAGCCAACGGCCGCATCAAAGCAGTGCCGAGATTAATGGAACCGACGAAAATAACTCATGCTATTAATGTGCGACAACCACAGCTACCCACCACCTGGGGGGAGGGAGGTCAAGGTCAATCTCGACCATCGAGGGTAAGGATCTGGCGATGCCTAGGAGCGCCCGTTAATTCCATGGCCGTGAGGAGCAACTACCCATTCTCCTGCCCAGCTAGTGCGCAGCTCCTGGTCCCCACGGCATCCTTCACTGTCTTCCCCCCCCCCCCCCCCCCCCCCCCGCCCCCGTGAGAATAGTGAACGGGGATGAATGCATTGAGGTCAAACTGAGTACATGTACTAACCCTAATTGGGTTGTACCCCTTATGGGCTACCCCACTACAGCCTACAAAACATAAACATTATATTGTTTTGACACACCCCCATAGGCAAAGTGGGGGAGAACAAGTGGTCACAAGACCAGTCAAGAAAAACAAAGCAAGCTCAGGGTGGATCACGAAGTCACCACACAGTCCGAGCACAAGCAAATGGCCACAAGACAAATTCACAAGCATAATATAAAAGAGAACAAACAGTACGGTGATCATAACCTAGCAAGTGTAAGCATGCAGGAATATATATAGATCACAGTACAAGCAAAGTCATGTAGTGAACAAGTAAGACAAAACAGGCACAAGACCTAAAGCACTACAGAAACGCTGATGATCACCAAACTGAAGTGCCTTGGTGAATATATCAGTTGTGTTGTGTTGCTGAAGCTGCAACTCTCGAGCAAGGAAGTAACGCAGAGCAATGTGCTTCGTTCTGTGCTCCAGTCTATGCTCCTGACACAAGGCAATCATGGCCTTGTTGTCTACGTACAGGACTGGAGGAGAACTAGGCCGCTCTCCCAAGTCAGTCAGCAGGTAGGTGAGCCAGCGTTAATCCAGTGCAGCCATGGCTCCTGCGTAGATCTCAGCCTCACAACTGGAGCTGAGAACAGAAGACGAGTGGGTAGACCGCCAAGAAACAGAGCCGGAGCCAAGGCTGAAAGTGTAACCCTGTGACGATTGCTGCGTAGCCAGGTCGTCAACCCAAGACGCGTCTGAGTGTCCAGTAAGGACAACTGGACCCTGTCCTCCAAGCACGAGCCCCATGCACGATGTACTGCACAAGTAGTGCAACACCCTCTTAGCGGCCTCCCAGTGCTCTGGTCGGTGTCTCCCGGGTGCAAGGTAGCGTGCCAAGATGCTAAGAGGGTACGCAAGGTCAGGTCAAGTGCAGGTCATCAGGTACATGAGGCAGCCCACAAGCTCTGGATACGGGCCATTCGGCTCTACGGACTCGTCCGAAGGTGGAGCTGAGAGCGAGTGACCGGTAGGCAGAGGAGTGGACTGTGGCGAGGAGAACCGGAAGCCAAAGCACTGAAGGACCTGGTGCACCATGTGTGACTGAGTCAGGGTGATGGTGCGCCGTGCTCTGTCCCGGGTGATCAGCAAGCCAAGGAAACTGGGCAGCTCACCCAGGTCAATGCAGGTGTGACTCTTCTGCAGCTCCGACTTCACAAGGGCGAGTCCCTCAGTGTCAGCAGTGGCAAAAACCAAGTCGTCGACATACACGAGGATATAGAACAGTGGCAGCGAAGTGTCGGTGCGCAGAAACAGCGACGGGTCAGCAGTCGAAGGAGCAAACCCAAGAGCCGCAAGTGCCATCCTCAGTGTGTCGTGCCACTCACGAGGCGCCTGACAGAGACCGTAGACTGGCTGCCGGAGGCTCCACTGGGTACCAAGAGGAAACGACCCAGTGAAGCCAGGTGGGCGGCGCAGCCAGATCTCCTCGTGCAGACTGCCCTGTAAGAACGCTGTGCTGAAGTCAAGAGAGTGAAGCTCGTAGTCACGCTAAGCGGCAACGTGCAGCAGCACCCGAAGAGTGGTCATCTTTGGGGTAGGGGAGAAGGTCTGGAAGAAGTCAACTCCCTGTCGCTGACTGAAGCCTCGTGCAACGTAACGAGCCTTGAAGATAGGCGGAGAACCCGGCGGCCGCTTCACCCTGAAAATCCGCATGCCATCGACGATGTTCGCCCCAGAAGGGGGAACCTCGTCGACGTAAGTGCCTGTGGACTTCCAGAATGCCATCTTTGCATCCATGGCTGTTCGCCACTGAGAGGAGTACTGACCCGAAATCGCCTCTGCGTAAGAGCGCGGGGTCGGGATGTCCAGTGCATCCGGGTCTCCCTTAGGAACAAGCAGCATGGCCACGAGATGAGGTGCAGCGGCTGCAAGACACTCAAAGTCCTCCTGTCTGTCCTCAAGGACGTCCGTGCGAAGAGCACACTCACCCCCGATGGACGGAGGACAGACAGACTCAGACTCAACAACAAGACTAGCGGCGTAGTCGAGACGACAAGCAACAGCAAAGTCAACAAGCTCAGCGACCAAAGCAGACGCAGCAGCGGACTCAAACGAAGGGTCAGTGACAACAGTGGCTAACAGACGCGTGACAGTAGGGTGAGCAGCACGAACTAGGTCAGACTCAGGGTCCGGCACAGTAGGAAGAGAGGATGCAGGAGGAGACGGCAGAGGGACGCGCTGTGGAGCAGAGGAAGGACGAAGTGCCATAGTGTGAGTACCTGGCACAGGAGGAGGACGCGGACGCGGGACTCGACGAGCACGGCGAACAATGTGAACAGGGGAGGCAGGACGAGACGCAGGCTCACGACGCTCTGTAAGCGAGTCAGTGTGCTCAGTGTAAGGAGAAGGAGCAGGTAGTGGGGAGCCTGGCTGTAACGGGAGGCCAGTAGAAGATGGGAGGCTAAGAACCTGGCGAAGTACGGAGGCAGGTGGTGGCAGAGTCGACGGCGACGGTGGAGCGAAGAACAGTCGCGGCGGTGCAGTACAACAAGCACCAGTACCAGCAGCACCTCCAACGTCTCCTGCAGCTCCAGAATCTCCAGCCCCAGCGCCTCCAACGACAGCACCTCCAGCTCCAGCGTCACCAGCAGCAGCAACCCCAGAACCGGCACCTCCAGCCCCAGGGTCCACAGCACCAGCGCCAGGGCCTCCAGCTCCACTGCCTCCAGTAGCAGCATCCCCCGAACCGGCACCTCCAGCTCCGGGGTCTCCAACTCTAGAGCCGACATCACCAGCTCCAGAGTCTCCAGCTCCAGTGCCTCTAGCAGTTGCACCCCCGGAAGCGGCACCTCCAGCCCCAGGGTCTCCAACTCCAGGGTCGACAGCACCAGCTCCAGGGCCTCCAGCTCCAGTACCTCCAGCAGCAGCACCACCACCACCAGCTCCGGCAGCTCCAGTACCTCCAGGACGAGCACCTCCGGGACTAGCAGTGCCAGCACCACCAGCACCTCCAGCACCAGCAGCACCACCAGCTCCGGCAGCTCCAGTACCTCCAGGACGAGCACCTCCGGGACGAGCAGCGCCAGCACCACCAGCACCTCCAGCACCAGCAGCACCACCAGCTCCGGTAGCTCCTGTACCTCCAGGACGAGCACCTCCGGGACCAGCAGTGCCAGCACCACCAGCACCTCCAGCACCAGCAGCACCACCAGCTCCGGCAGCTCCAGTACCTCCAGGCTGAGCACCTTTGGGACGAGCAGTGCCAGCACCACCAGCACCAGCAGCTCCACGTCCTCCAGCTCCAGCAGCTCCACGTGGAAGGCAGTAGCGCTGAGTGTACCACTCGCGCAGCTGCTGTGGTGAGAGAGGCTCCCGCTGGCTAGACTGCTGGGGCGAGGCCCCCAGAGAACCGCCAGGACCAGTAGACGTAGCACCACCAGGCTTAGCATCCCCAGAAGCAGCACCCGTAGGCTCAGAACCCCTAGGCTCAGCACCCCTAGGCTCCTCCCGCTCTAACGTAGCACCCCCAGGCTCAGCTACCCCAGGCACAACACCCCCAGGCCTCACACGCTCAGGCTCCTCACTCGCAGGCTCAACACCCCCAGGCACAACACCCCCAGACGCAGCACCCCGAGCAGCACCACCCTCAGCGGCACCTGAGTCACCAGTGACCTCGACAGGCTCAGGCAAGGGAGGCGGGTCTACCTGAGACACACCTGAAGGAGCAAGACCCTGAGGGGGGGGGGGGGAGTCAACCGGAGGGGAACCTGGAGCGAGGAAGAGGGGTGGCGGGGGGAGAGGGGCAGTGCGGTAGGGAAAGAGGCGATAGAAAGGAACCGACTCGTCAAACGTGACGTCCTGAGAGGCAAACACCCGACGTGACGTGGGGTGGTAAAACTGCCAGCCAGGCGCGTCACGAGGGAAACCAAGGAAGACGTAGGGAATGGCGCGAGCGGAGAGCTTGTCTGCGGTGGTATCGCGGACAAAGGCACGAGAACCCCAGACCCGGAAGCGCGACGCATCGCCAACCTCCCCCGTCCAACGCAGTGTGGGCGAGGTCTCCGGCAAGGAGACACGGGGCCAGAGGTTGAGCTAATGCGCAGCGCACCGGACCGCAAACGGACACAGAAAATGGGGAACTGCCGCATGGATCATGGAGGTACGAGTGACCTCCATGACTAAGCCAATGCGGTGCTCAGCAACCCCATTCTGCTGCGGAGAGGCCGTTAGCGTGAATGACTGGAGGATGCCCTCCCCCTGACAAAAGTCCCGCAAGAGGTCAGAGGAGAACTCACCACCTCTGTCAGAGTGCAGATGCAGGACGGGAAGGTCCGTGTCGAACCGCTCGCGGAGCTGGAGACACACAGCACGGATCCAAAGGATCAAACCAGCTATGGTCGTCGACAACAAGCAGAAAGTACCGCTCGCGGCCTGGTCCCTGGACGCGTGCATGGACGGGCCGGCACCTGGCCACGTTTACATGTCGGCCTGGGTCGAGTCTGTACACACTGACTACTGAGCCTCCTAGAACCTGGGGAGGCTCAGCAGTCAGTGTGTACAGACTCGACCCAGGCCGACGGGTAAACGTGGCCAGGTGGCGGCCCGTCCGTGCACACGTGCAGATCGCCACACGCTGGCCTCCAGGGATAAAGGTATTAACCCACTCATCCTGAAGAGCTGCGTTACTCACCAAGTTCGTCAAGAACGAGGGGAGGTGGAGACCTGACAGCGAGCCGGACGGAACCGCCGGACACGGGAGCACGGTGGAGGAACGTGCAAGAACCAGAACCCCAGAGTGGTCAGCCAGGGAGACCGCAACCGGTCTAGGGAGCGGTGTGAGTGCGGTACTGTCGCGAAAGAAACCACGTGAAGCACATGAGTCAAGCGTGAAGGTGTGCAAGGGCTCAGCAGACGCAGTACCAGAGAGAGCAGACTCACTAGCACCGAGAGCAGACGCACTAGTACCTAGAGTAGCAGCCTCTATGCCAGGGTCGGGCGGCACACAGAGGTAACAGTCACCCTCAGTACCCACAGTCAGAGTATACATGGCAGTAACTATAGCATCCAAGTCGAGAGCAAAGACGTCCACCTTGTGACGAAGCAGCTCCAGCCAGCTGGGGGGCTCAGCCTCGTCGCCAAACACCTCTCTCCAGGCGTCACTCAAATAGGCGAAGCAGCGGGGCTGTGAATGGCCAGGTGTCCCGCAGGTCTGCCCGGCCCGAGCACCTGTGCGAATGACATACGGGCAGCGACCAGTACTCGGAGACTTCCCACGCTGGAAATACCACTCACGAAGCTGCTGGGGCGGAAGGGTGACGCGCGGACCTTGCTGAAACTGCAGCTGGCCACCACTAGAACCTCCCCACCGAACAGCTCCACCTCGACTGCCGCTGCGGCCGCCTCCACCACTCCCACCGCTGCCCCCACCGCCGACACGACTTCCACCACTACCACTAAGAGAAGCCATAGTGGGCAGAGGAAGGAGGTAGGGCAGGGCAAGGCAGGAACGGAGACGCACGGGCTGCAGTGGGCGTCGTATATGTGGGCAGGAGGCGAGCGCGCGGGCTAGGAGAGCGGTGCGCAGGATCCGGGACGGCGCTCGGCAGGGCAGGGCGGGCGTAGGGCAAGGCAGGGCCGGACGCGCGGGCTAGCAGAGCGCTGCGCGGGCGGACAGGGCTGCGTGCAGGCCGGCAGGGGTGGCGCGCGGGCTCTGGGGCGGCGCACGGCAAGGGCAGGGGCCGCGTGCAGGCTCTGGGGCGGCACGACGGGCAGGCAGGGGCGGCGCGCGGGCTCTAGGGCGGCGTGACGGGCAGGCAGGGGCGGCGCGCGGGCTCTGGGGTGGCGCGACGGGCAGGCAGGGGCAGCGTGCGGGCTCTAGGGCGGTGCGACGGGCAGGGCAGGGCATCGCGCGGGTCCTAGGGCGACGCGACGGGCAGGGCAGGGCGTCGCGCGGGTCCTAGGGCGACGCGACGGGCAGGGCAGAGCGTCGCGCGGATCCTAGGGCGACGCGACGAGCAGGGCAGGGCGTCGCGCGGGTCCTAGGGCGACGCGACGGGCAGGGCAGGGCATCACGCGGGTCCTAGGGTGATGCAACGTGCAGGGCAGGGCGTCGCGCGGGTCCTAGGGCGACGCGACGGGCAGGGCAGGGCGTCGCTCTGGTCCTAGGGCGACGCGACGAGCAGGGAGGGCGCCGCGCAGGTCCTAGGGCGACGCGACGGACAGGGCAGGGCGTCACGCGGGTCCTAGGGCGACGCGACGGTCAGGGCAGGGCGTGCGCGGTCAGGGCAAGGCGTGCGCGGGGTAGCGCGACGCGGGCAGGGCAGCGCGTGCGCGGGGCGGCGTGACGCAGCTAGTGCGCAGCTCTTGGTCCCCACGGCATCCTTCCCTGTCTTCCCCCCCTCCCCCCCCTTTGAGAATACTGAACGGGGATGAATGCATTGACGTCAAACTGAGTACATGTACTAACCCTAATTGGGTTGTACCCCTTATGGGCTACCCCACTACAGCCTACACAACATAAACATTATATTGTTTTTACACACCCCCATAGGCAAAGTGGGGGAGTACAAGCAGTCACAGAAAAGACCAGTCAAGAAAAGCAAAGAAAGCTCAGGGTGGATCACTAAGTCATTACACAGTCCGAACACAAGCAAATGGCCACAGACAAATTCACAAGCATTATATAAAAGAGAACAAACAGTACAGTGATCATAACCTAGCAAGTGTAAGCATGCAGGTATATATATAGATCACAGTACAAGCAAAGTCACGCAGTGAGCAAGTGAGACAAAGCAGGCACAAGGCCTAAAGCAGTACAGAAACGCTGATGATCACCAAACTGAAGTGCCTTGGTGAATATATCAGCAGTGTTGGCCCGAGTGGCCACGTAAGCAAGACGAAGCTGCAACTCTTGAGCAAGGAAGTAACGCAGAGCAATGTGCTTTGTTCTGTGCTCCAGTCTATGCTCCTGACACAAGGCAATCATGGCCTTGTTGTCTACGATGAGGTACAGCAGCTGCAAGACACTCAAAGTCCTCCTACCTGTCCTCAAGAACGTCCGTGCCAAGAGCACACTCACCCCTGACGGACGGAGGACAGACAGACTCAGACTCAGCAACAAGACTAGCGGCGTAGTCTAGATGACACGCAGCAGCAAAGTCAACAAGCTCAGCAACTAAGGCAGACGCAGTAGTTGACTTAAAAGAAGGATTAGTGACAACAGTGGCTAGGAGATGTCTGACAATAGGGCTGGCAGCACGAACCAAGTCAGACTCAGGGTCCGGAACGTCAGGAAGAGAGGACGCCGGAGGAGACGGCAAGGGAACGCGCAGTGGAGCAAAGGAAGGACGAAGCGCCATAGTGTGAGTACCTGGCACAGGAGGAGGACGCGGACGAGGGACACGACGACCAGTGCGAGCAGGCGTGACAGGACGAGACACAGGCTCACGACGCTCTGTAAGGGAGGCTGGCTGCTCAGTGTAACGAGGGGGGGCAGGCAGCACTAAGTCTGGAGGAAGGGCAGTGGTCGAAGGAAGACTAAGAACCTCCCGGAGCGCCGAGGCAGGCGGCAGCAGTAACGGCTGTGGCGGCGGCAAGAAAAGCGGTCGCTGCCGCACAGTGCCTCCAGCACCAGTACCGCCAGCTCCAGTGCCTCCAGCGCCAGCACCTCCAGCTCCATGGCCTCTAGCACCAACGCCCCCAGCTCCAGCGCCTCCAGCGTCCGCGCCTCCAGCTCCAACGCCTCCAGCTCCAGTGCCTCCAGCGTCCGCGCCTCCAGCTCCAGGGCCTCTAGCTCCAGTGCCTCCAGCTACAGGCCTCCAGCGGCAGTGCCTCCAGCGCCAGCGCCGCCAGCGCTAGCGCATCCAGAGGCAGTGCCTCCAGCTCCACCAGCGCCACTCCGAAGGCGGGTGCGCCGAGCAAACCACTCGCGCAGCTGCTGTGGTGAGAGAGGCTTTCGCCGGCCAGACCGCTGCGGCGAGGCACCCGTAGGACCTCCAGCAGACGCAGTACCCCTAGGCTCCACACCCTGAGACTCAGCACCCCTAGGCTCCGCACCCTCAGACTCAACACCCCCAGGCTCTGCACCCTCAGACTCAGCAACCCCCAGACTCAGCATCCCCAGGCTCAGCACCCCCAGGCTTAGCACCCCCAGACTCAGCACCCCCAGGCTCCTCACCCCCAGGCTCGTCACCCTCAGGCTCAACACCCCCAGACTCAGCACCCCTAGGCTCCAAGAGAACCGCCAGCAGCACCAGAGCCGACAGCAACCGGCTGCAGAGGGGGCGAAGACGGTCGAGGTGGAAAACCCGGAGGGGTCTCCAAGCGTGGTGAGCGGCGGGGGGCCGCCGCGTCGTCAGCAGCAACGTCACCCCCCTCAGGTGGGCCAGAGGTGTCGGAAGTGACCTTTAACGGCTCAGCTAAGGGGAGCGGGTCTACCTGAGACACACCTGAAGGAGCAGGACCCTAAGGGGGGAGGGGGTCTACCGGAGGGGGACCTGGAGCAAGGAAGAGCGGCGGGGGGGGGAGAGGGGCAGTGCGGTAGGGGAAGAGACGGTAAAAGGGTACCGACTCGTCAAAGGTGACGTCCTGAGAGGACAGAACACGGCGCGAGGTGGGGTGGTAAAACTGCCAGCCAGGCGCGTCAGTGGGAAAGCCAAGGAAGACGCAGGGAATGGCGCGAGCGGAGAGCTTGTCCGCGGTGGTATCGCGGACAAAGGCACGAGAGCCCCAGACCCGGAACACCGACGCATCGCCAACCTCCCCCGTCCAACGCAGTGTAGGCGAGGTCTCCGGCAAGGAGACATGGGGCCAGAGGTTGAGCTGATGCGCAGCGTACCTGACCACAACGGCCACAGAAAATGGGGAGCAGCCGCATGGATCATGGAGGTACGAGCCACCTCCATGACTAAGCCAATGCGGCGCTCTGCAATCCCATTCTGCTGCGGGGAGGCCAGAAGCGTGAACGACTGGAGGATGCCCTCCCCACGACAAAAGTCCCGTAGGAGATGGGAGGAGAACTCACCGCCTCTGTCAGAGTGCAGACGCAGGACAAGAAGGTCCTAGAAGAACCACTCACGGAGCTGGAGATGGACAGCGCGGATCCAAGGGATCAAGACATCAGGGACCTCCCCCTTGCAGTAGTCGTCAACAACCAGCAGAAAGTATCGCTCGCGGCCCTGTCCACTGACGCGGGCTGGGCTCTACACGTCCATGTGGAGAGTCTCCAGGGGAGCATTCATCGGGGGAAACGAGGAGGAGTGAGGAGCGGCGCGCTGCCGCCCCTCGACGCAAGGAAGGCAGGGTGGCGCAGGCGAGGGCGGGAGGGGAGGCAAAAACCTGGGAAGACCAGAGACAAGGAGGCGGGAGTGCATGCCATGGAGGCGTGGCAGGGAGGGGTGACCAAGGCGGTGGTGCCAAAGGAGAGTCTGGTGCGTGAGGAGGCGACACGAACAGGAGGCGACACGAACAGGGGGCTGCTACCTGACCTGACGCGGACACTTGACTAGACGCAGCAACCTGAGTAGGCTCAGTAATCAGCGTGTACAGGCTCGACCCAGGCCGACGGGTGAACGTGGCCAGGTGACGGCCCGTCTGTGCACATGTGCAGATCGACACACGCTGACCCCCAGGAGTGGTGGTAGTGACCATCGCATCCTGGAGGGCAGCGGTACTCACCAAGTTCGTAGAGAACGAGGGGAGGTGAAGACCTGAGAGTGAGCCAGACGGAACCGCCGGACACGGGAGAACAGTGGAGGAACGTGCAAGAACCGGGCCCCCTGAGGGGTCAGCCAGAGAGACTGCAACAGGTGCAGGGAGTGGTGTGACTGTGGTACTGTCGCGAAAGAAGCAGCGGGAAGCACCTGAGTCAAGTGTGAAGGTGTGCAAGGCCTCAGCAGACGCAGTACCAGAGAGAGCAGAGCAGCAGCCTCTATGCCTGGGTCGGGTGGCACATACAGGTAACAGTCACCCTCAGCACTAACAGTCAAAGCATACATGCCAGCAAGGATAGCGTCATAGTCAAGAGCAAATATATCCACATTGTTCCGGGGGAGCTCAGCCTCGTCGCCAAACTCTGCGCGCCAGGCGTCGTCAAGACGGGAGAAGCAGCGGTACTGTGTGTGACCAACCTTCTCGCATGTCTGACCAGCCCGATCACCTGTGCGAATGACGTACGGGCAGCGAACACTACCCCCAGACGCCCCACGCTGAGCAAACCACTCACGAAGCTGCTGGGGCGTAAGGGTCTCGCGCGGACGCTGCTGCTGCTGCCTCTGGCCACCGCCAGAACCTCCCCTCTGGACCGCTCCACCCCGACCGCCACCACTGCCGCCGCCACCACTCCCACTGCTGCCACCACCGCCGCCACCACTCCCACCGCTACCACCACCGCCGCCACCGACGCCTCCACCCCCACCACCACTCCCACCGCCACCAACGCCACCTCCACTGCCTCCACCGCCTCCACCACCGCCTCCTCCCCCGCCACGCCCACCACTCTTGCCTCCCTTGCCCTTGCCGCTGTGGCGCCTCCCACTAGGAGCAGACGCAGCCCCGACCTCCTCAGCACGAAGGAAGTCAACAGCAGCAGCAGAAGCGACAGAGGGGGCAAGGGGGGAGGGGGAACACCCCTCAAAGAAGGGAGTGCGAGGAGTGCCACGAGAAGCAGCTACAGTGTTTATGCTAGTCTCAGCTGCAAGGAGATGCTTCTCGAGCAGGTCGACAGTGAGGTCTGTGGGGTCAAGGGCGAGAAAGTGGTCCCTGACTGCGCGAAGAGAGTCAGGGAGGCGGGTGACGATGAAGTAGAGAGTGATGTACATGGGGGGTGGGGGTCTTGTCGAGAAACTCGACTTTAAGCGCAGCGCGAAAGCGAGTGTTGCTACTGCGAAGGTGGGTGATGAGGTCGGCGATTGTGGGAAAGTCGGACAGCTCGGGAAAGAGGTAGGGCAGTATGAGTCGGCCTAGAGCAGCAGTGGCAGGGGAGGAGTAACGAGCGACTACAGCGTCAATCAATGCTTTAGCAGTCTTGTGCTGGCCAAAGTGCTCGCGTGTTCGGCTAATGGCAGGTGGTTGCGAATGGCGAGGCGAGCAGTATCGTCACGGGTAAGCCACTGTGAGCGAGTCGCACTGTCAGCTGTCTCGGGAGGAGCAAGAGAGGTCCCAAACGAGAGGTCAAATAAGGTGACGCCGTCCCTAGACTCGCTCAGTAGGTACAACTGTAAGTCGTCAAGCCAGGTCTCAAACTAGATAGGACAGCCCTCACGATCGAAGGTGAGAACACTAAGAGAAGTCGTAGCGGGCAGAACAGGGTGGTCTGAAGGACGGCGTTACTCACCAAGTTCGTAGAGAACGAGGGGAGGTGAAGACCTGTCAGTGAGCCAGACGGAACCGCCGGACACGGGAGAACAGTGGAGGAACGTGCAAGAACTGGGCCCCCGGAGCGTACATGGCTGTAAGGATAGTATCATAGTCTAGAGCAAACATATCCACACCGCGCCGACACAGCTCTAACCAGTGAGGGAGCTCAGACGAGACGCCAAACTCTGCGCGCCAGGCGTCGCTCAGATAGGCAAAACAGCGGGACTGTGTGTGGCCAAATGTCCCGCAGGTCTGACCAGCCCGATCACCTGTGCGAATGACGTACGGGCAGCGAGTAGTACACCCAGAGTCTCGCTGAGCTAACCACTCACGAAGCTGCTGAGACGTAAGGGTCTCGCGCGGACGCCGCTGCGGCTGCATCTGGCCACCGCCACAAACTCCCCACTAAACAGCTCCACTGCGACTACCACGACGGCCGCCGCCACCACTCGAACAGATGTCACCACCGCCGCCACGGCTCCTACCGCTACCACGAAGAGAAGTCATAGCGGGCAAAGCAAGTAAGGAGGTTTGCGACCATAGCGGGCAGCACTCAGTGATGGCAGGACGGCGAGCAGGCCCTAGGGTAGAGCGTGCGGTGCACGGTCACGGAAGGGCGGCACGCAGCCAGGGTAGGGTAGTGCGTTGACATGGAAGCGTAGCACGCGGGCAGGAAGTGATGGCGCGCGGCCAGCAGGGCGGTGCGAGGGCTGCAGAGGGCGGCGCGCTGGCCCTAGGGCGACGCGACGGGCAGGGCAGGGCGTCACGCGAGTCCTAGGGCGGCGCGACGGGAAGGGCAGGGCGTCGCGCGGGTCCTAGGGCAACGTGACGGGCAGGGCAGGGCGTCGCGCGGGTCCTAGGGCGACGCGACGGGCAGGGCAGGGCGTCGCGCGGGTCCTAGGGCGACGCGACGGGCAGGGCAGGGCGTCATGCGGGTCCTAGGGCGACTCGACGGTCAGGGCAGGGCGTGCGCGGTCAGCGCGACGTAGGGCAGGGCGAGCGCGGGGCAGCGCGACGCGGGCAGGGCAGCGCGTGCGCGGGGCGGCGCGACGCAGGGCAGGGCGTGCGCGGGGCAGCGCAACACAGGGTAGGGCAGGGCGTGCGCGGGGCGGCGCAACGCAGGGCAGGGCGTGCGCAGGGCAGCGCAACGCAGGGCAGGGCGTGCGCTGGCAGCGCAATGCAGGGGAGGGCGTGGGGTAGCGCGGTAACCGCAGTCGGTCACTAGCTAATGGTGGGCCCGGAAAAATAAAAGCAGTCCTACGGACCTGCTGCTCTGAAACCATGTCAGAATCAACGAGCAGGAATGAATGAACTATGCATCAGTTTGGTACAAGTACGAACCCTAAACTGGGTTGTACCCCATATAGGCTACCCCACTACAGCCTACACAACACAATGTTCTGACAAGATCTACGCAGGAGCCATGGCTGCACAGGAGTTACGCTGGCTCACCTACCTGCTGACCGACTTGGGAGAGCGGCCTAGTTCTCCTCCAGTTCTGTACGTAGACAACAAGGCTGCCATTGCCTTGTGTTAGGAGCACAGACTGGAGCACAGAACGAAGCATATCGCTCTGCGCTACTTCCTGGCTCGAGAGTTGCAGTAGCGTGGTCAGCTTCGTCTTGCTTACGTGGCCACCCGGGCCAACACAGCTGATATCTTCACCAAGGCACTTCCGCCTGGTGATCATCAGCGTCTGTGTACTGCTTTAGGCCTTGTGCCTACGTTTGCTCACTTGCTCACTGCGTGACCTTGCTTGTACTGTGATCTATATATACCTGCAATATGGGGTAGCCAATATGGGGTAGCCAATATGGGGTTCAAGCGTTAGTACATGTACCAACTTTCTTATCAATGCATTTATTCCTGCTGCTAGATTCTGATAGGGCAGCGCGACGGGCCGGGTACTATTTGATGGGCCCTAAAAGAACGGTCTTGGAACAGGACCTGCTCTGTAACCATGTCAGAATAGTGAACTGGAATGAATGCATTGAGGTCAAACTGAGTACATATACTAACCCTATTTGGGTTGTACCCCTTAATGGGCAACAAAAAACAACATAAACAACGTAAACATTATATTGTTTTGCTCCCCCCCCCCCCCCCCCTTCCTCCCCCTCGAGGGGTAATACACAGGGTGAGCTAAGAAAGTAGCTCTGATGCAAGAGTTATGAGTTGTACTAAACAGAGTGCGTAGAAGACTTTATAAAGAGAACATGATTACAAGATGACAAGATAATGAAGAAAGTGAGCATTTATAGGGCGGAAACCGTGCTAGACGAAGGCCTACGGACGTGCGTGGGTTGAAAATATCGTGACTGGTGCGGGGCAACTCAGAATGTGGTTCGGGCTGAAGTGTAGGCCGAACCCAATTGACGCGAAATGTTCGGGCTGTCCTCGCTAGGAGCAGGCTCGACAGTAATGAATTCTTATTCATTACAGGTTGGGAGTGAGCTAAAACTAAATTTGGGGCTTGCTACATGCAGGGCAGAGGGTGGGGGGAAGCAGGGAAGGGGATGGGGGGAAGTGTCAAACAATATATGTGTGTTATTTCTGTGTAGGCTATAGTGGGGTAGCCCATATGGGGTACAACCCAAAGTTAGGGTTAGTACTTGTACCCACCTTTCATTCAATACACACATTCCTGCTCGTTGATTCTGACATGGTTTCAGAGCAGTAGGTCCGTAGGACCGTTTTTTTTTTTCTGGGCCCACCATTAGCTAGTGACCGACTGCGGTTACCGCGCTGCCCCATGCCCTGCCCTGCGTCGCGTTGCCAGCGCATGCCCTGCCCTGCCCTGCGTTGCGCCGCCCCGCACAAGCCCTGCCCTGCCCTGAGTTGCGCTGCCCCGCGCACGCCCTGCCCTGCGTCGCGCCGCCCCGCGCACGCGCTGCCCCCTGCCCGCGTCGCGCTGCCCCGCGCACGCCCTGCTCTGACCACGCACGCCCTGCCCTGACCGTCGCGTCACCCTAGGACCCGCGTGACGCCCTGCCCTGCCCGTCGCGTCGCCCTAGGACCCGCGCGGCGCCCTGCCCTGCCCATCGCGTCGCCCTAGGACCAGCGCGGCGCCCTTCCCTGCTCGTCGCGTCGCCCTAGGACCAGCGCGACGCCCTGCCCTGCCCGTCGCGTCGCCCTAGGACCCGCGCGACGCCCTGCCCTGCCCGTCGCGTCGCCCTAGGACCCGCGCGACGCCCTGCCCTGCCCGTCGCGTCGCCCTAGGACCCGCGCGACGCCCTGCCCTGCCCGTCGCGTCGCCCTAGGACCCGCGCGACGCCCTGCCCTGCCCGTCGCGTCGCCCTAGGACCCGCGCGACACCCTGCGCTGCCCGTCGCGTCGCCCTAGGACCCCCGCGACGCCCTGCCCTGCCTGTCGCGCCGCCCTAGAGCCCGCACGCTGCCCCTGCCTGCCCGTTGCGCCGCCCCAGAGCCCGCGCGCCGCCCCTGCCTGCTCGTGCGCCACCCAAGAGCCCGCGCGCCGCCCCTCCCGGCCTGCGCGCCGCCCTGTTCGCCCGCGCAGCGCTCTGCTAGCCCGCGCGCCCGGCCCTGCCTTGCCCTACGCCCGCCCTGCCCTGCCGAGCGCCGTCCCAGATCCTGCGCACCGCTCTGCCAGCCAGCGCGCCGCTCTCCTAGCCCGCGCACTCGCCTCCTGGCCACCTACATGACGCCCTCTGCAACCCGTGCATCTCCGTTCCTGCCTTGCCCTGCCCTACCTCCTTCCTCTGCCCAGCATGGCTTCTCTTAGTGGTAGTGGTGGGAGTTGTGTTGGCGGTGGGGGCAGCGGTGGGAGTGGTGGAGGCGGCCGCAGCGGCAGTCGAGGTGGAGCTGTTCGGTGGGGAGGTTCTAGTGGTAGCCATCTGCAGTTTCTGCGAGGTCCGCGCGTCACCCTTTCGCCCCAGCAGCTTCGTGAGTGGTATTTCCAGCGTGGGAAGTCTCCGAGTACTGGTCGCTGCCCGTATGTCATTCGCACAGGTGCTCGGGCCGGGCAGACCTGCGGGACACCTGGCCATTCACAGCCCCGCTGCTTCGCCTATTTGAGTGACGCCTGGAGAGAGGTGTTTGGCGACGAGGCTGAGCCCCCCAGCTGGCTGGGAGGACGTCTTTGCTCTCGACTTGGACGCTATACTTACTGCCATGTATACTCTGACTGTGGGTACTGAGGGTGACTGTTACCTCTGTGTGCCGCCCGACCCTGGCATAGAGGCTGCTACTCTAGGTACTAGTGCGTCTGCTCTCGGTGCTAGTGAGTCTGCTCTCTCTGGTACTGCGTCTGCTGAGCCCTTGCACACCTTCACGCTTGACTCAGGTGCTTCACGCTGTTTCTTTCGCGACAGTACCGCACTCACACCGCTCCCTAGACCGGTTGCGGTCTCCTTGGCTAACCCCTCTGGGGGTCCGGTTCTTGCACGTTCCTCCACCGTGCTCCCGTGTCCGGCGGTTCCGTCCGGCTCGCTGTCAGGTCTCCACCTCCCCTCGTTCTTGACGAACTTGGTGAGTAACGCAGCTCTTCAGGATGAGTGGGTTAATACCTTTATCCCTGGAGGTCGGCGTGTGGCGATCTGCACATGTGCACGGACGGGTCGTCACCTGGCCACGTTTACACGTCGGCCTGGGTCGAGTCTGTACACACTGACTACTAAGCCTCCCTAGGTTGATGCGTCTGGTCAGGTGGCTGCGTCAGGTCTGGTAGCCCCCCCCTGCGAGTGTCGTCACCTGTCGCACCAGACTCTCCTTTGGCACCACCGCCTTGGTCACCCCTCCTTGCCACGCCTGCGTGGCATGCACTCTCGCTACCTGGTCTCTGGTCTTCCCAGGTCTCTGCCTTCCCTCCCGCCCTCGCCTGCCCCGCCCTGCATTCCTTGCGTCGAGGGGCGGCAGTGCGCCGCTCCTCACTCCTCCTCGTTTCCCCCAACGACTGCTCCCCTGCAGAATATCCACCTGGACGTGTGGGGCCCAGCCCGCGTCCAGGGACAGGGCCGCGAGCGGTACTTTCTGCTGGTTGTCGACGACTACTCGCATTACACCACGGTCTTCCCCTTGCGCAGCAAGGGTGAAGTCCCTGCTGTTTTGATCCCTTGGATCCGCGCTGTGCGTCTCCAGCTCCGCGAGCGGTTCGACACGGACCTTCCCGTCCTGCGTCTGCACTCTGACAGAGGTGGTGAGTTCTCTTCTGACCTCTTACGGGACTTTTGTCAGGGGGAGGGCATCCTCCAGTCGTTCACGCTTCCGGCCTCTCCGCAGAAGAGCGGGGTTGCTGAGCGCCGCATTGGCTTAGTCATGGAGGTCGCTCGTACCTCCATGATCCATGCGGCGGCTCCCCATTTTTTGTGGTCGTTCGTGGTCCGGTACGCTGCGCATCAGCTCAACCTCTGGCCCCGTGTCTCCTTGTCGGAGACCTCGCCCACACTGCGTTGGACGGGGGAGGTTGGCGATGCGTCGCGCTTCCGGGTCTGGGGTTCTCGTGCCTTTGTCCGCGATACCACCGCGGACAAGCTCTCCGCTCGCGCCATTCCCTGCGTCTTCCTTGGTTTTCCCCCTGACGCGCCTAGCTGGCAGTTTTACCACCCCACCTCGCGTCGGGTGTTTGCCTCTCAGGACGTCACGTTTGACGAGTCGGTTCCCTTCTACAACCTCTTTCCCTACCGCACTGCCCCTCTCCCCCCCCCGCCGCTCTTCCTCGCTCCAGGTTCCCCTCCGGTTGACCCCCCCCCCCCCTCAGGGTCCTGCTCATTTAGGTGTGTCTCAGGTAGACCCGCCTCCCTTGCCTGAGCCTGTCGAGGTCACTGGTGACTCAGGTGCCGCTGAGGGTGGTGCTGCTCGGGGTGCTGCGTCTGGGGGTGTTGTGTTCGGGGGTGCTGAGCCTGGGGGTGCTACGCCAGAGCATGAGGAGCCTAGGGGTGCTGACCCTAGGGGTGCTGAGCCTACAGGTGCTGCTTTTGGGGGTGCTGAGCCTGGTGGTGCTACATTTACTGGTCCTGGCGGTTCTCCCGGGGCCTCGCCCCAGCAGTCTAGCCGGCGGGAGCCTCTCTCACCACAGCAGCTGCGCGAGTGGTACACTCAGCGCTACTGCCTTCCACGTAGAGCTGCTGGAGCTCGAGGCCCTGGAGCTACTAGTGCTGGTGGTGCTGGCACCGCTCGTCCCGGAGGTGCTCGTCCTGGAGGTACTGGAGCTGCCGGAGCTGGTGGTGCTGCTGGTGCTGGAGGTGCTGGTGGTGCTGGCGCTGCTCATCCCGGAGGTGCTCGTCCTGCTGGTACTGGAGCTGCCAGAGCTGGTGGTGCTGTTGGTGCTAGAGGTGCTGGTGGTGCTGGCACTGCTAGTCCCGGAGGTGCTCGTCCTGGAGGTACTGGAGCTGCCGGAGCTGGTGGTGCTGCTGGTGCTGGAGGTGCTGGAGGTGCTGGAGCTGCTGGTGCTGTCGACCCTGGAGTTGGAGACCCTGGGGCTGGAGGTGCCGATTCCGGGGGTGCTACTGCTGGAGGCACTGGAGCTGGAGACACTGGAGCTGGTGCTGTCGGCTCTAGAGTTGGAGACCCCGGAGCTGGAGGTGCCGGTTCTGGGGGTGCTACTACTGGAGGCAGTGGAGATGGAGGCCCTGGCGCTGGTGCTGTGGACCCTGGGGCTGGAGGTGCCGGTTCTGGGGGTGCTGCTGCTGGTGACGCTGGTTCAAGCTGGAGGTGCTGTCGTTGGAGGCGCTGGGGCTGGAGGTTCTAGCGCTTCTGCTGGTATTGGTGCCGGTGGTACTGCACCGCCGCGACTGTTCTTTGCTCCATCATCGCTGTCGTCTCTGTCACCACCTGCCTCCGTACTTCGCCAGGTTCTTAGCCAGCCATCTTCTACTGGCCTCCCGTTACAGCCCGGCTCACCACTGCCTGCTCCTTCTCCTTACACTGAGCACACTGACTCGCTTACAGAGCGTCGTGAGCCTGCGTCTCGTCCTGCCTCCCCTGTTCGCACTGTTCGCCGTGCTCGTCGAGTCCCGCGTCCGTGTCCCCCTCCTGTGCCAGGTACTCACACTATGGCACTTCGTCCTTCCTCTGCTCCACAGCGCGTCCCTCTACCGTCTCCTCCTGCGTCCTCTCTTCATACTGTGTTGGACCCTGAGTCTGACCTAGTTCGTGCTGCTCACCCTACTGTCACGCATCTGTTAGCCACTGTTGTCACTGACCCTTCGTTTGAGTCCGCTGCTGCGTCTGCTTTGGTCGCTGAGCTTGTTGACTTTGCTGCTGCTTGTCGTCTCGACTACGCTGCTAGTCTTGTTGCTGAGTCTGAGTCTGTCTGTCCTCCGTCCGTCGGGGGTGAGTGTGCTCTTCGCACGGACGTCCTTGAGGACAGGCAAGAGGAGGACTTTGAGTGTCTTGCAGCCGCTGCACCTCATCTCGTGGCCATGCTGCTTGTCCCTGAGGGAGACCCGGATGCACTGGACATCCCGACCCCGCGCTCTTACGCAGAGGCGATTTTGGGTCAGTACTCCTCTCAGTGGCATACAGCCATGGACGCAGAGATGGCATCCCGGAAGCCTACAGGCACTTACGTCGACGAGGTTCCCCCTCCTGGGGCGAACATCGTCGATGGCATGTGGATTTTCAGGGTGAAGCGGCCGCCAGGTTCTCCGCCTGTCTTCAAGGCTCGTTACGTTGTACAAGGCTTCAGTCAGCGACAGGGAGTTGACTTCTTCCAGACCTTCTCCCCTACCCCGAAGATGACCACTCTTCAGGTGCTGCTGCACGTTGCCGCTTAGCGTGACTACGAGCTTCACTCTCTTGACTTCAACACAGCGTCTTACAAGGCAGTCTGCATGAGGAGATCTGGCTGCGCCGCCCACCTGGCTTCACTGGGTCGTTTCCTCCTGGTACCCAGTGGAGCCTTAGGTGGTCAGTCTACAGTCTCCAACAGGCGCCTCGTGAGTGGCACGACACACTAAGGACGACACTTGCGGCTCTTGGGTTTTTTCCTTCCACTTCTGACCCGTCGCTGTTTCTACGCACCGACGCCTCGCTGCCGCCGTTCTACATCCTCGCGTACGTCGACGACTTGGTCTTTGCCACTGCTGACACTGAGGTACTCGCTCTTGTGAAGTCGGAGCTGCAGAAGCGACACACGTGCACGGACCTGGGTGAGCTGCGCAGTTACCTTGGCTTGCAGATCACCCAGGACAGAGCACGCCGCACCATCACACTGACTCAGTCACACATGGTGCAGCAGGTCCTTCAGCGCTTCGGCTTCACTTGGTCCTCGCCACAGTCCACTCCTATGGCTACGGGTCACTCGCTCTCAGCTCTACCTTCGGATGAGTCCGTAGAGCCGAGTGGCCCGTATCCAGAGCTTGTGGGCTGCCTCATGTACGTGATGACCTGCACTCAATCTGACCTTGTGGGCTCGCTACGTTGCGCCCGGGAGACACCGGCGAGAGCACTGGGAGGCTGCTAAGAGGGTGTTACGCTACTTGTGCAGTACATCGGGCATGGGGCTCGTGCTTGGAGGACGGGGTTACGTTGTCCTCACTGGACACTCCGACGCTTCTTGGGTCGACGACCTGGCTACGCAGCGGTCGTTGTAGGGGTACACCTTCAGCCTTGGCTCCGGCTCTGTTTCTTGGCAGATGGGCTACACGCTCGTCTTCTGTTCAGATCCAGTTGTGAGGCTGAGATCTACGCCACAGCCATGGCTGCTCAGGAGTTACGCTGGCTCACCTACCTGCTGACCGACTTGGGAGAGAGGCCTCGTTCTCCTCCAGTTCTGTACGTAGACAACAAGGCTGCTATTACCTTGTGTCAGGAGCACAGACTGGAGCACAGAACGAAGCACATCGCTCTGCGTTACTTCCTTGCTCGAGAGTTGCAGCAGCGTGGTCAGCTTCGTGTTTCTTACGTGGCCACCAGGGCCAACACTGCTGATGTGTTCACCAAGGCACTTCCGCCTTGTGACCATCAGCGCTTTTGCACGCTGGCGTCCTGCCCTGCGCCAGCGCCCTGCCCTACGCCCGCGCTGCTGCCCTGCGCGTCGCACCCTACGGCAGCCCGCGCGTCGCGCGCTGCTGCCCCGCGCGTCGCGCCCTGCTGCAGCCCGCGCGTCGCGCCCTGCTGCCCCGCGCATTGCGCCCTACGGCAACCCGCGCGTCGCGCACTGCTGGCCCGCGCGTCGCGCCCTACGGCAGCCCGCGCGTCGCGCGCTACTGCCCCGCGCGTCGCGCTCTGCTGCAGCCCGCGCGTCGCGCCCTGCTGCCCTGCGCGTCGCGCCCTGCTGCCCTACACAGCGCGCGCCCTGCTACCCGCGCATCCCTGGCCGAGCCGAGCCGCCCTACCCGACCCGATCCGCCCTCCTGCTCGTGCTACTACTGCTGCTGGTGGAGGTGCTGCTAGGAGTGCTAGAGGTGCTGCAGCCTAGCCTCACCGGGCCGCTCTACTACTCTCACTGCTGTTGCTGCTGCTCGTGCGCCTCCTCGCTTACCCGCTATGACTTCCCTTCGTAGTAGCGGTGGGAGTGGTGACGGCGGTGGTGGCAGCAGTGGGAGTGGTGGCGGCCGTAGTAGCAGTCGCTGTGGAGCTGTTCGGTGGGGAGTGTCTGGCGGTGGCCAGATGCAGCTGCAGTGGCGCCCGCGCGAGACCCTTACGCCCCAGCAGCTTCGTGAGTGGTACGCCAGGTGGTGTGCTGGCGGCGGCCGTCGTAGCAGCCGCGGTGGAGCTGGTCAGTGCGGAGTTCCTGGCGGTGGCCAGATGCAGCTGCAACGGCGTCCGAGCGAGACCCTTACGCGCCAGCAGCTTTGTGAGTGGTGCGCTCAGAGTGGGGGGTGTAGGAGTACTGCCCGCTGCCCGTACGTCATTCGCACAGGTGATCGGGCTGGTCAGACTTGCGGGACACTCTCTCACACACAGGCTCGCTGCTTCGCCCGTCTGCGTGACGGCTGGCGGGCAGTGTTTGGCGACGAGGCTGAGCTCCCCCCCTGGCTAGAGCTGCTGCGCAACAAGGTGGATATCTTTGCTCTAGACTATGACACTATCCTTACTGCCATGTATGCTCTGACTGGTACTACTGAGGGTGACTGTTACCTGTGTGTGCCCCCTGATCAGGGGGCCGTTATACTGATACGTTATCAGGGGGCCGTTACAATGTGCCACCCCCTGGCCCCCTGTCCCTGTCTCACTGGCTGACCCCTCTGGGGGCCCAGTGCTTGCACGAGCCACGACTGTGCTTCCGTGCCCGGCGGTCCCGTCCGGTGAGCTGTCTGGTCTCCACCTCCCCTCGTTCTCTACAAACCTGGTGAGCAACGCCGTCCTTCTAGATCATTGGGTTGACACCTTTACTCCTGGAGGACAGCGTGTGGCGATCTGCACGTGCTCTCGGACTGGCCGCCACCTGGCTACGCTCACACGTGCGCCTGGGTCCAGTCTGTACACCCTCACCACTGCGTCGCGCTACACCCCTTTGTCTCCTCAGCTGTACGCGTCCGCTCAGGTAGCTACCCAGTGTGAGTGTCGCCGCCTGTCGCACCAGACTCTCCTTTGGCACCACCGCCTTGGTCACCCCTCCCTGCCTCGCCTTCGTGGCATGCAATCTCTTCTTCTGGTCTCTGGTCTTCCCAGGTCTCTGCCCTCCCTCCCTCCCTCGCCTGCGCCGCCCTGCATTCCTTGCGTCGAGGGGCGGCAGCGCGCCGCTCCTCACTCCTCCTCGTTCCCTCCCACAGAGGCTCCGCTGCAGACTCTCCACTTGGACGTGTGGGGCCCAGCCCGCGTCCAGGGGCAGGGCCGCGAGCGGTACTTCCTGCTGGTCGTCGACGACTACACGCATTACACCACGGTCTTCCCCTTGCAGCGCAAGAGGGACGTCCCTGCTGTTTTGATCCCTTGGATCCGCGCTGTTCGTCTCCAGCTCCGCGAGCGGTTCGAGTCGGACTTTCCTGTCTTGCGTCTGCACTCTGACAGGGGTGGTGAGTTCACCTCCGACCTCTTGCGAGCCTTCTGTGAGGAGCACGGCATCCGCCAGTCGTTCACGCTTCCGGCCTCTCCGCAGCAGAATGGGGTTGCTGAGCGCCGCATTGGCTTAGTCATGGAGGTCGCTTGTACCTCCATGATCCATGCGGCTGCCCCCCATTTTCTATGGCCGTTTGCGGTTTGGTACGCCTCGCACCAGCTCAACCCCTGGCCCCGTGTCTCCGTGCCGGAGACTTCGCCCACACTATGTTGGACGGGGGAGGTTGGCGATGCGTCGCGTTTCCGGGTCTGGGGTGCTCGTGCCTTTGTCCGCAATCACACCGCGGACAAGCTGTCCGCTCGCGCCATTCCCTGCGTCTTCCTTGGCTTTCCCCTTGACGCGCCTGGCTGGCAGTTTTACGACCCCGCCTCGCGCCGTGTCTTTGCGTCTCAGGACGTCACCTTCGACGAGTCGGTCCCCTTTTACCGTCTCTTTCCCTACCGCACTGCCCCTCTTCCCCCCCCGCCGCTCTTTCTCGCTCCAGGTCCTCCCCAGGTAGACCCCCTCCCCGCTCCAGGTCCTGCTCCTTCAGGTGTGTCTCAGGTAGACCCTCCTCCCTTGACTGAGCCGGTTGAGGTCACTGGTGACTCAGGTCCTGGTGGTGGTGGTCCTGCTAGGGGTGCGGAGCCTGGGGGTGCTGAGCCTAGGGGTGCGGAGCCTGGGGGTGCTGAGCGTGAGCGTGAGGAGCCTGGGAGTGCTGAGCCTGGGGGTGCGGAGCCTGGAGGTGCTGAGCCTGGGTGTGAGGAGTCTGGGGGTGCTGAGCTTGGGGGTACTGAGTCTGGGGGTGCTGCGCCTGGGGGTACTGAGGCGTCTGGTGAGCAGTCTCCTTCGAGCGGCCGCCTCCGTAGTCGCTCCGCTAGTGCCTCGCCGCAGCACTCTCGTTGGTGTGTCCCTCTCTCCACACAGCAGCTGCGTGAGTGGTACGTTAGCCGTCAGGGTCGCGCTGCTGGAGCTGGGGGCCCTGCTGCGGGAGGCGCTGGCGTTGGAGGCACTGGAGCTGGTGACTCTGCTACTGGAGGCGCTTCGGCTGACGTCACTGGAGCTGGGGTGCCGGTTCTAGGGGTACTGCGGCTGCTGGTGAGCGGTCTCCTCTAAGTGGCCGCCTACGTAGTCACACTCGTCGGCGTGAGCCTCTCTCCCCACAGCAGCTACACGAGTGGTACGCTCGCCGTCAGGGTCGCGCTGCTGGAGCTCGGGGCTCTGCCGCTGGAGGCGCTTCTGCTGACGTCACTGGAGCTGGGGGTGCCGGTTCAGAGGGTACTGGAGCTGGTAAGCGCGGAGCAGGCGACGCTGAAGCGAATGGGTCTGAGGACCTTGGAGTTAGTGGTACTTTGTCTGCTTGAGGTGCTGGAGGTGCTGGAGCCGCTAGTCCCGGAGGTGCTCGTACTGGAGGTACTGGAGCTGCTGGGGCTGGAGGAGCTGCTGGACCTAGTGGTCCTCCTGCTGGAGGTATTGGGGCTGGAGACCCTGGAGCTGGAGGTGCTGTCGACCCTGGCGCTGGAGGTGCCGGTTCTGGGGGTGCTGTTGCTGGTGGCGCTGGAGCCAGAGGTGCTGCCGCTGGAGGTTCTGGGGCTGCTGGAGGAGCTGGAGTTACTGGTGCTGGTGGCACTGCTGCGCAGCGACTGTTCTTCTCTCCGCCGTCACCGTCGTCTCTGCCGCCGTCTGGCTCCGTGCTTCGCCAGGTTCTTAGCCTCCCGTCTTCTACTGGTCTTCTTTTACAACCTGGTTCACCACTGCCTGCTCCTTCTCCTTACACTGAGCAGACAGGAGGTCCTGCTGAGCGTCGTGAGCCTGCGTCTCGTCCTGTCTCGCCTGTTTGCACCATTCGCACTGGTCGTCGTGTTCCTCGTGAGCGTCCGCCGGCTGTCCCCGGCACGCACCTCATGGCCCTTCGTCCTTCCTCTGCTCCGCAGCGTGTTCCCCTGCCGTCCCCTCCTGCGTCTTCTCTGCCTGACGTTCCAGACCCTGAGTCTGACCGCGTTTGTGCTGCTCACCCTACTGTCACGCGTCTGCTTGCCACTGTTGTCACTGACCCTTCGTTTGAGTCCACTGCTGCGTCTGCCTTAGTCGCTGAGCTTGTTGACTTTGCTGCTGCCTGTCGTCTAGCGTACGCTGCTAGTCTTGTTGCTGAGTCTGAGTCTGACTGTCCTCCGTCCGTCGGGGGTAAGTGTGCTCTTGGCACGGACGTCAAAGAGGACAGGCAGGAGGACTTTGAGTGTCTTGCAGCCGCTGCGCCTCATCTCGTGGCCATGCTGCTTGCACCTGAGGGAGACCCGGATGCACCAAACATCCCGACCCCGCGCTCTTACACTGAGGCGATCGCGGGTGAGTACTCCTCTCAGTGGCAGGCAGCCATGGACGCAGAGATGGCATCCTGGAAGTCCACAGGCACTTACGTCGATGAGGTTCCCCCTCCTGGGGTGAACATCGTCGATGGCATGTGGATTTTCAGGGTGAAGCGGCCGCCGGGTTCTCCGCCTGTCTTCAAGGCTCGTTACGTTGCTAGAGGCTTCAGTCAGCGACAGGGAGTTGACTTCTTCCAGACCTTCTCCCCCACTCCGAAGATGACCACTCTTTGGGTGCTGCTGCACGTTGCTGCTCAGCGTGACTATGAGCTTCACTCTCTGGACTTCAGCACAGCCTTCTTACAGGGCAGCCTGCACGAGGAGATCTGGTTGCGCCGCCCACCTGGCTTCACTGGGTCGTTTCCTGCAGGTACCCAGTGGAGCCTCTGGCGGCCAGTCTACGGTCTCCGCCAGGCATCTCGTGAGTGGCACGACACACTGAGGACTACAGTTGCGGCTCTTGGGTTCGCTCCTTCGACAGCTGACCCGTCGTTGTTTCTGCGCACCGACACTTCGCTGCCGCCGTTCTACATCCTCGTGTACGTCGACGACTTGGTCTTTGCCACTGCTGACACTGAGGCTCTCGCCCTAGTGAAGTCGGAGCTGCAGAAGAGACACACGTGCATAGACCTGGGTGAGCTGCGCAGTTACCTTGGCTTGCAGATCACCCGGGACCGAGCACGTCGCACCATCACACTGACTCAGTCACACATGGTGCAGCACGTCCTTCAGCGCTTCGGCTTCACCTGGTCCTCGCCACAGTCCACTCCTCTGGCTACAGGTCACTCGCTCTCAGCTCCACCTTCGGACGATTCCGTAGAGCCGAGTGGTCCTTACCCAGAGCTAGTGGGCTGCCTCATGTACCTGATGACCTGCACTCGTCCTGACCTTGCGTACCCTCTTGGCCTTCTGGCACGCTACGTGGCTCCTGGTCGGCACCGAAAGGTGAACATGGATGCTGCGAAGAGCTGCGCTACTTGTGCAGTACATCGGGCATGGGGCTCGTGCTTGGAGGGCGGAGTCCAGTTGTCCTCACTGGGCACTCAGACGCTTCTTGGGTTGACGACCTAGCTACGCAGCGGTCGTCACAAGGTTACACTTTCAGCCTTGGCTCCGGCTCTGTTTCTTGGCGTTCTACTCGCTCGTCTTCTGTTCTCAGCTCCAGTTGTGAGGCTGATGACAGAAAGTACAGGCAAGAATCAGAAACAGCAAAGAGGAGTTGTCACTAGCAGGCAGTTGAGTACATATAGCAAACCCTAATCTGGGCTGTACTCGCTATGGAGTACCCCACTGCAGGCTAGACAAACATCACATTCTGACACACCCCCATAGTCAAAGTGGGGTACAATCAACACAACAAGCAGGCAGAGCAATAGTTCACAATGATAAGCAAAGCTAGAGACTATCACAGAGGGCAAGTGAGGAGGAGGAGAAACTGTGGGGGCGAAAAAAAGGGAGGCGACGGCTGAAGCTGCAGACACACGGGCAGCAGGAGTGTGCCGCACTGTCGCTACCAGGCTAAACCCGGACTACACGGCGACAGACGCAGCTGGCTCGCTGTGCTCCCAGGAGTGCTCACACTGTGGCTACCAGGCGCAGAGCCTCAGACTACACGGCCACAGGGGGTCGTGGCTCTCTGGACTACCAGGAGTGCTCACACTGTGGCTACCAGGCTATACCCGGACTACTCAGGCCACAGACGCAGCTGGCTCTCTGGACTACAGGCGCTGCGGACGACAAGACGGCTGCCTCCACTCAACTTCCCCCAGCTGTCCCACACCCCTTTCACACACTCCCTGTTGAACCTCTAGCACCGCTCACACGCCACCCCCCTCGTACCACTCCGACGGCTCCAACACATCCACCCCCCTCAGCGGTAGCTGCAGCAGTGGGAGACGGAGGAGGAGGAGGAACAGGGAACGGCTCACACACACGGCACCCCCATACTCTCCACCCCCATACTCTCCAACCCCAAACCCTAACACAGGAGCGCGGGCAGCAGCAGGGGTGGGGCGCGGTCAGAAGCTCGGGGGACGGCGTGCGGCACTGGGGCGGACAGTACGGGCCGCGCACGGGCCTGGCGCAGGCCGGACGAACCGCGCGCGGGCTGCCCGAGCCGCGCGCGGGCCTGGCGCAGCCCGTACGGGCCGCACGCGACTGTACGGGCCGCGCACGGGCCTGGCGCAGGCCGTACGGGCCGCGCGCGGGCCTGGCGCAGGTCGCGCGGGCCGCGTCGGGCGACGGGGGGCGATGCACGGGTCTTCGGGGGCGCCTCGACGGGTGACGGGGGGCGACGCGCGGTTCGACGGATCAGGAAACCGTCGCGCGCCCCGAGCGCGCGACAGGAAGAAAAAACGTCGCGCGCCCTGAGCGCACGGCACGCAGCAAACATCGCGTACGCAGAGCGTGCGATAGGCAGAACAGCAGCGGAAGCATCGGGTGGGCCCACCCACAGGATCGACCCAGGAGGGTCGACCTGCTCTGATAGCATGTCAACAGAAAGTACAGGCAAGAATCAGAAACAGCAAAGAGGAGTTTTCACTAGCAGGCAGTTGAGTACATATAGCAAACCCTAATCTGGGCTGTACTCGCTATAGAGTACCCCACTGCAGGCTAGACAAACATCACATTCTGACAGCTGAGATCTACGCCACAGCCATGGCTGCACAGGAGTTACGCTGGCTCACCTACCTACTGACCGACTTGGGAGAGAGGCCTCGTTCTCCTCCAGTTCTATACGTCGACAACAAGGTCGCCATTCCCTTATGTCAGGAGCACAGACTGGAGCACAGAACGAAGCATATCGCTCTGCGTTACTTCCTGGCTCGAGAGTTGCAGCAGCGTGGTCAGCTTCGTCTTGCTCACGTGGCCACTCGGGCCAACACTGCTGATATATTCACCAAGGCACTTCCGTCTGGTGATCATCAGCGTTTTTGTACTTTGTTAGGCCTTGTGCCTACGTTTCCGCACTTGCTGTAGACTTTGCTTGTACTGTGATCTATATATATACCTGCATGCTTGCTATTGCTAGGTAGTGATTACTGTGCTGTTATTGTTGCATGTATACCTCTCCATGTGAACTGGCCTTGTGGCCCTTTGCTTGTGCTTAGAGTGTGTGGTGATGTTGTGATCCACCCTGAGCTTGCTTTGCTCTTCTTGACTGGTCTTGTGACCCCTTGCTCTCCCCCACTTTGCCTATGGGGGTGTGTCAAATTATATATGCATTCTATATATGTAGGTGTCAGAATGTTATTATTATCTAGCCTGTAGTGGGGTGCTCTATAGCGAGTACAACCCAGTTAGGGTTTGCTATATGTACCCCAACTGCTGCTAGTGAAACCCCTCTCTCCTTTCAATCATTCTTGCCTAGTTCTTCTAACATGGTATCAGAGCAGGTCGACCCTCCTGGGTCGATCCTGTGGGTGGGCCCACCACCTAAGCCTTCCGCTGCTACTGCTACTGCTACTGCTACTCCCTGTCCGCCGCGCGCCCCGTGGCGCGCGGCGTCGAAACTAGGGTTTTCAGCCCGCCGTGCGCCCCGAGGCACGCGGCGGTTTTCTGCCCGCCGTGCGCCCCGAGGCGCGCGGCGGTTCTCTGCCCGCCGTGTGCCCCGAGGCGCGCGGCGGGTTCCTGCCCCGTCACTCGGCACGTCGCCCCCGGGAGGCGCTGCGACGGGCGACGGGGACCCGCGCGTCGCCCCCCGTCGCCCGTCGTGGCCTGCGCGCGGCCCGTACACCCGGCACGCGGCCCGTACGGGCTGCGCCAGGCCCGCGCGCGGCCCGTACGGGCTGCGCCAGGCCCGCGCGCGGCCCGTACGGGCTGCGCCAGGCACGCGCGCGGCCCGTACGGGAAGCGCCAGGCCCGCGCGCGGCTCGGGCCGCCTGCGCGCGGTTCGGGCGGCTCTACCAGGCCCGTGGGCGGCCCGTTCCTCGCTGCTCCTGCCCTCTCCACTGTCCCCCGTGCTTCTACCGGCGCCTCACCCCTCCTACAGCCCGTTCTCCTAAATTAGGGTTTGGGGGTGAAGAGTGTGGGGGTGGCGGCTATGGGGGTGTCGGTTGTGAGTTCCTCCCCCTGCTCCTCCTCCTCCCTCGTCTCCCTCTGCTACAGCTGCCGCTGAGGGGGGTGGTGTGTGGGAGCCTAGGGTTTGGGGTTTAAGGGGGGTACCGTCGGAGTGGAGCTAGGGTGTCAGCAGGGGGTGTGTGAGAGGGGCGTGGGACGGTCGGGGGAGATTGCGTGGAGGTAGCCGTCGTGACGCCAGCAGCGCCAGTAGTCCGGATGCCCTCGCGCGTTTCGGTAGCCCAGCGAGCCTGCTTCGCCAGTCGCCTGTGGGTCCGTTGCTCCTGTGTGTGCTCGTCGTAGCCGCGGAGCCAGATACTCCCGTAGTCCGGTGCCCTCGTGCGCTCGGTAGCCACTGTGCGCGCCGCTCCTGTTGCCCGTGTGTCTGCAGCTTCAGTCGGCGCCTTTCATCTTCTCTCCTCTCGCCAGCCCTCCTCCTCCTCGCTTGCCCTCTGTGACTGCCTCTAGCTTTGCTCATAACTGTGAACTTTAAACTATTGCTTCTTGAACTTGTGCTCAGAATGTGTGGTGACATTGTGATCCACCCTGAGCTTGTACTGCTTTGCTTGCTCTGCTGATTACACCCCACTTTGGCTATGGGGGTGTGTCAGAATGTTATTATTATCTAGCCTGTAGTGGGGTGCTCTATAGCGAGTACAACCCAGTTAGGGTTTGCTATATGTACCCCAACTGCTGCTAGTGAAACCCCTCTCTCCTTTCAATCATTCTTCTAACAGTAGGCTGTAGTGGGCTAGCTGATATGGGGTATAGCCCCTTTAGGGTTTCATACTTGTACCCAACTTTCATCTAGTTCATTCATTCCTGCCTATAGTTTCTGACACAACCCAAAGTTAGGGTTAGTACTTGTACCCAACAAGAAGCAAGGCAAGGCACGCACACATTCCCACACAGGCAAGGCTGTTAAACAGGCTAGGCGAAAACGAGAAATAGGCAAAGAGGATTTTGACTAACAAGCATAGGGATACATATAGCAAACCCTAGAAGGGCTGTACTCGCTATAGAGTACCCCACTGCAAGCTAGACAAATATAACATTCTGACACACCCCCATAGTCAAAGTGGGGTACAATCAACACAGCAAGCAGGCAGAGCAGTAGGTTCACAAATACAAGCAAAGCTAGAGGCTATCACAGAGAGCAAGTGAGGAGGAGGAGAAACTGCGGGGGCGAGAAGATGGGAGGCGACGGCTGAAGCTGCAGACACACGGGCAACAGGAGTGCGCAGCACTGTCGCTACCAGGCTAAACCCGGACTACACGGCGACAGACGCAGCTGGCTCGCTGTGCTCCCAGGAGTGCACACACTGTGGCTACCGGGCGCAGAGCCCCGGACTACACGGCCACAGGGGGTCGTGGCTCTCTGGACTACCAGGAGTGCTCACACTGTGGCTACCGGGCGCAGAGCCCCGGACTACACGGCCACAGGGGGTCGTGGCTCTCTGGACTTCAGGCGCTGCGGACGACAAGTCGACGGCCTCCACTCAGCTTCCCCCAGCTGTCCCACCCCCTTTTCACACACCCCCTGCTGTACCCCTAGCACTGCTCACACTACACCCCCTATTGCCACTCCCTCGGCTCCCACACACCCACCCCCCTAAGCGGTAGCTGCAACAGTGGGAGACGGAGAAGTAGGAGGAGGAGGGGACGGCGCACGCACCCGGCACCCCATACCCGCCACCCCCACACGCGCCACCCCCAAACCCTAATCGTAGGCAGGAGCGGGGGATGGCGCGCGGGCAGCACCTCGGAAGACGGCGCGCGCGGGCAGCAGCACGGGGGGACGCGCGCGCGGCTCCCCAGGGCGTCGCGACGGGCAGCGGGGGCCGCGCGCGGTTCCCAGGGCGTCGCGACGGGCAGTGGGGGCCGCGCGCGGCTCCCCAGGGCGTCGCGACGGGCAGCGGGGGCCGCGCGCGGCTCCCCAGGGCGTCGTGACGGGCAGCAGGGGCCGCGCGACCGTTGTTAGGGGGCGACGCGCGGGTCGACGGGGCAGAAAACCGCCGCGCGCCCCGAGCGCGCGGCGGGAAGAAAAAACGCCGCGCGCCCGGAGAGCGCGGCAGGCAGGAAACAGCAGCGGAAGCGTCTGGTGGGACCACCCACAGGATCGACCCAGGAGGGTCGACCCGCTCTGATAGCATGTTAAACAGGCTAGGCGAAAACGAGAAATAGGCAAAGAGGATTTTGACTAACAAGCATAGGGATACATATAGCAAACCCTAGAAGGGCTGTACTCACTGTAGAGTACCCCACTGCAGGCTAGACAACCATCACATTCTGACAAAGGCAAGGCAAGGCAGGGTTAGGGTTAGTTCTTGTTGGGTTAATTCCCACTTTTCATTCAATACACACATTCCTGCTCGTTGATTCTGACAGGAAGCAAGGCAGAGGTGGGGGGAACGAGGGAAGGGGATGGGGGGAAGCAGGGAAGGGGATGGGGGGAAGCAGGGCGGAGGGTGGGGGGAAGCAGGGAAGGGGAAGGGGGGAAGCAGGGAAGGGGATGGGGGGAAGCAGGGAAGGGGATGGGGAGTAGCAGGGAACGGGATGGGGGGAAGCAGGGAAGGGGATGGGGGGAAGCAGGGAAGGGGATGGGGGGAAGCAGGGAAGGGGATGGGGAGTAGCAGGGAACAGGATGGGGGGAAGCAGGGAAGGGGATGGGGGGAAGCAGGGAAGCAAGGGCGAGGACGGGAAGCGCGGGCGACAAGCAGAGGCGAGGGCGACGAGTGTCGGCGAGGGTGATGAGGGAAAGCGCGGGCGACGAGGAAAGCAGTATGACGTGGGAAAGAGCGGCCGACGAGGGGGAACATATGCGACTAACGGCAGCGTGCGTCACGCGAACCTGTACGGCATTCGTGTGAGCGACCCGTGCCTAAAACGGTACGATCGTGACACGAGGCTGAACCGCAGCAAGTGCGACAAGAGCAGGCGTGTGCGACGTGAGCTTGAATGCAAGGCGTGAGTAACGCGAAGATCGTTCACTAACGTAAGTGCCGCGGGTGAACGGGTTGTAACACGATGGCGGCGACGTGGGGGGAGATCTGAGCGTGCATGCCTAAGATGGTCGAGGTGGATGTACCTAAATTTCTTACCGCTAAAAAAATAAACCCTATCGACGACTCGCTGTTGCCAACTTGCGCTAGTTTTTGCCTTGGAACCTCCTAGTTTACGAATACTACTACCGGTACCTGGTGTCCAAGTTATGAGATTGGTGAACAGTGCACATGGTTGGCGATCATCGCGTCAGTTCTGTTTTTGGGTGCTCAGGTTCCGTTGTCGCAGGACGGTTGCCTGGGGTCGTGAGAGTTTATTCAAAACTAGCATGGTAACCCTGTTTTTGGCGATTTCAAGTTCAAGAATCTTGAACTTGAAAATGACCATGCTGTACTCAGGCTTTAAATAAATACGAAGTCTAGTGAAAACCATGTTGGTTCTACAGCCAAATAAATAGAGACTCCCAGCAAGGGTTCCCAGTGTGTGAATCACCCCCTCCCTGATGGCTGTCTGGTGCTCGTCCATTCTGCTGGTGCTGCTGCTGGCTGGGCGGCACCACCAGCCTGTCCCTTGTCTCAGCTGTTTCCTGCTGCCACGTCACACTTTGAGCTACAGCATCAAGGGCAGGCGGGGAGGTGGAGAGCAGGGCAGCGAGGTCGAGGGACTCGGCGGGGCCGCCAGTGCGCTGCGCCACGATGAGCTGGTTGCCGTGCACCACCGCCCTGCATGCTCCACTGGCGTGCTGCCGTGCATTGGAGAGCGGGAGGGGGCGGGGAGGATGCGGAGTGAGTTGGTCAACGATGTGGGCAGTGGAGAGGCATGGAGGCGAACGAGCGAGGCGGAGAGGAAGCAATGGAGCTGGAGTGATGTTCCAGGCAGGGACCATCCACCACGTACAGGTAATACTTCACATGCAACCGCCATAGCTTACAATGGCCGCCCACCATTGGTGCGCTGCACTCACACAGCAGTCCGGGCAGCCACAACAACCATACAATACCTGTACGATGCACAGCGGCTCTTACTGTGAGCGGTGGCAGGGTAGTCCACGTGTTGCTGCTGACGTGGTACAGCTCGGCATCAAATAACGCCTCCCCATTGGATGCATAGCCACCAGCTACCGCCACGTAGGTCTGGAGTGACAAGGTGAGAGTCGGGTGACACACGTGAGAGGCATTCGTAAGCGCGGCAGAGAGAACCTGAAGCACTGACTTTGACGCTCATCTGTGAAAGGGCTGACGTCAGCAACGCACAAGCCTGTTACCTGACGAGAGGAGGGGTGGGTCCACGCGGCGATGCCAAACGCGAATCGGGCGGTGAGCATGGGCGCGAGCGCGCGCCACGAGTCGGTGAGCGCGTTGTATGCGTGGGCGAGCGCGTAGGCGCGCACCACCTCGCGGCAGAACACGGGGAACGGCGAGCGCCCGCCCACCACCAGCAGCTCCGGCTCGTGCGGAATGCCTGCTCGATGGATCATGTGAAGGGGAGGGTGAGGCGTGCGGGTGGAGGGATGCGGAGGGCGTGTGCCTCCAGGCGCATGCAATGATGAGATGTGCGCGCGTGAATGCTGCAGCAGTAAGAGCGGACCACCACGGGTAAGTGCGCCGGAATAGAACAAGAACCATGCTTGTACGGAAGCAGGGAAGGGAAAGGAAGGAAACATGAGGAGATGACTCGCTAAAGGAGAGCGGGTGGGTTGGAGCGAGCGAGACGGTGGGAGGCGGCGGGAGGGCGGAGGCACTGACCGACGGCGCCGTACTGCATGCGGAGAGGCCCCGCCAGGGGCGTCACGCGCACGTTGCTCGCGTCGTCGCTCGTGCGGCACCTGCCGCAAGATGCAGTGGCGTCCGCATGATGGGCGCAGGCGCTCATGTCGATTTGGTTCATGTCGTTGCTGCTGCTGCTCCGCTGCCGCGCCAGTCTGGGGGTTTGGAATAGCAACGGCGCCACGAAAAAGTGTTGAAATTAGCAAGCCAATGTGGGCGGCGCGAGAGTCGCAACAACGAGCTACCGCGTCGGATGAGGCACGGCGGCGGTAAGCAGTCAAGAGACAGGCTGCCGGGGGCTCTCACCCGCGAGGCGGCTGCGCGCGCGAGAAATGGCGGCGCGCTTTGCCAGCGAGCCCCTGGAAGGCGGCGTCGCGGTACTCGTTCTCGAGGTCCACACGCCACAGCTCCGCCAGCCCCTCCGCACGGCGGATCTGCGCCGGGAGAGAGGCGGTTTGGGAGGAAGGGGGGAGCGTGCGTGGGGCCAATGCTGGCGGGGAGGTGCGATGCACGGGAATGGATCAGACGCGCCTATCATTGCCCGCAAGTTCGAACAAGTTCCCGCAGCGGTAACTTTTTCGCATCGACCAACGGTGCCACATGTCAGAGTTGGCAAGTCGCCGGGTTAAAGAAGAAACAAGCAATATGACCCATGAGAGCGCTCGTTTCGCGAACAGTCGTCGACTCCGACGGTCAGTGACAAGCGGGGCGACGAGCTCACCTGGTGCAGCGCGAGCGGGTCCGCGAGGCGGCGCCACGCGGCGCATACGGTGTGGAGCGAACGGTAGAGCGGGAAGGGCACGGCGGCGAGGCAGCGCAGTAAAATGTGGTCAGGCAGCGTCGCAGGCGGGGTGCTGTCGCTGCCGGGCATAGCGACGCACGCGGCGTCGTCAGGTGAACGAGAATTGGCTGCTGCTCCTACTGTGAGGCACTCCGTGTGGGGCGACATGGCTAGAGCTTAGAAATTGCTGCTGGAAATGAGGATAGGCGAAACAAATGACGGTGGGAGTATGTGAAAGTGGGGCTAAGATTAGTCGTGATCGCTGCGATGGCTCGAGAAAGGGAGCGCTGGCATCCATGTCTGCTGACGGGGGCAACGGAGGTCGAAGAGGTTGGTTCGATTATGATGCTGATGTGATGTGATAGGTGTGGCTGGCGGTGGGAGGTTGATGTGTGCCCGCTGGTACCTCTCTCGTCTCTTCACCCTTTCCGTTCACCGCGAGCCAGCTCGCATCCGTCGCAACAAGCTGACAGAATCTACAGTCTGCACCCAAAACAGTCTGCAAAGATCGTGAGCGAATCGCCACCCTGCTGCCACTGCAAAAGACCCACAAATCTTTGATTTCATCCCTCAAGCCCGTTTTCACTCGACGATCACCAAAATCAACGGCATGTGCTCGTTTTGGCGACGTCGCCGATGCGATACCGTGGAACCGCAGAAAATCAGCCAGATCGACTGCTGGTGGCGAAAATGGAGACCTCGTTGATGCGATGCGACGGAGTAGGGCGATGAAATTTGCTTCGTCGTTGCGCTGATTGGCCTCTGCAGCACCAAGAAATTCCATCTCCAATTCAATTCAAACCCGTTGTAGCGCAACTCACAAGAGCCGAAGGGATCAGCTGGGAAAATGTGACATGCAATCTGCCCGTTGCTCAAATCAAACCCTAGATTCTCCCCAAAGCTGTCTTCTACAGTCCTTCGAGAATCATACAGATCCAGCATTCTCCCAGCCCTTTCTGATTTCTTAGGGCGTGTCTCTTTTTCCCCCTGGACGGTTCGAACCGTGGACGGTCCGAGCTGCGAAAAGCTTACCTGTTTCGCACAAATTCGTGATGACTTTCGTAACAGTATTTGCGACGTCGCCAACGGCGCGAACTGTCGCGTCACTTCTTCTTCTTCAAAACGGCTCAGATTTTGAACCTTCCGCAGCTCGAAAAGCAAATTGACGGTGCAACAGTACTGACTAGAGATTGGCGCGCGAGATATTTTTACAATACGAAATCCGATTGGCGCACGAATCTTGCAGAGAATATGTCGTGACTTGTGTAACGACGCTACATTGCCCATAACGAAGCTACAGCACTTCGTGAAATTAAGGGTTCAGAAAAAAAGTGACAGCATCGCATCTGGACTGGGCAAAGTTCCGAAATGGCAATTCGGACAGTCTGGTCCTCGCTATTAGGACCGTCCGGTACCAAAAATAGAACCGTCCGGGAAAATGCTAAAAAACAAAAAAGAGACACGCCCTTACCATGGCCAAACTACCTTTTCTAAGGAATTACATTGACATTTTAGTGCACAATTGTAGTACTACTAGCTGATTCTATCAGGCACCCTTCCTGATACCCAATTTGGAGGCATAGGACTAGCTAACCTCAACAGTGCACTCATTATTTGGTGGTGATGCACGGGAAACACGGACTTATGAAATGGCAGTCAGATGAGAATTTATTTTCAGAAGTGTCTTACAGTATGTGAGTATTGACAAGGCAATGTATGCACAATCTAAGCCATCAAAAGTGATCCACCAGGCTTGGCTCTTCCCATCCCATCCCACATAGAGCGGCTGCAAATCTGTGCGTTCTTGCTGGTTCTAACGAGCAACTGAACAGAAGCTCTCCATCTTGCCAGCATTCCCTCCACACACACTTCACCGCAAGATGTGGAGCATGACTTGCATGTGTGCTGCTCACCCACCCTGGGAGTAATGCCCCCAGCAGCCAGCAGCCAGCAGCCTAGGGGCCGTCGATCTTGTCAAAGGACTGCAGCTCTCGGAAGCCCTCCCATGGCTTCTCCCACACCACCGCCTCATACTGCGCACTGGCAGGCGCGGTGGCGGAGGGCAGGAGCGCAGTGAGGCGGATGCGGTGCAGCGTGCCGGCCACCACCTGCTCACTCGCCCCCTCCACCGCCTGCAGCCTCAGTGCCGTGTTCTGCCATGCGTGGGCCACCGGTGGGTGGGGGGTGGAAGGGGGGGAGGGTGTGGCGATGGGATGGTGGACACGCGACACATGATGGCAGTCAGAAGGGCAAACGAATCTTGATTCACACAAAACTGTAATGACAGAAATGAGCACGACAGTTGGGGTGGGAAGAAAGGCAACAGCACTAGTGCAGTGCAAGATGGGTGCATACGCGGGTGAATTGGCTTGCACTCACCTGCTCCCATCAACCCACCAGCCCCCCTCCTCCCTCCTTTCCCCCCACACCCCCCCCAGCCCACCCGCACGTGCCCCTCTCCCATCCGCACCTGTTTCTTGTTCTGCTCGTCCACTGCCCACTGCGCCAACTGCTGCACGGCCGCACTGTTGGCCGCCCCCTCCACCACCTTGGCGCCCCCCACCATCGCCATGCGGACGTGCGGCAGCTGCTGTCAAGAGCTGCAGGGGGAAGGGCGCGGAGAGGGAAAGGCACATGCGCAACAGGAAGGGCACATAGCACGGGTCTTTGCTGGTGCGTATGTGGCCGCAGATACTGGGTAGGCGGGCTGAGAGACAAGAAACGGTCCATGCATGGGTGGTGTGCTGTGCAGCAGGCGAGGTGCGCTAAGCACACGCGACCCCCCCTGCCCTGCCTCATTTTGTGTCGATTTCCCTGTCCCCCCTACACCCCATCTGCCCCTCTCCCCCCCGCCTATGATCAATCACTTGGTTGTCGCAACATCCCTGTGCCCACAACAACACCCACCTCCCAATGTCCTCACAGTGCTTCCCTCTATCCTCACAGTGCTTCCCTCTATCCTCACAGTGCTTCCCTCTATCCTCACAGGGCTTCCCTCTATCCTCACAGTGCTTCCCTCTATCCTCACAGTGCTTCCCTCTATCCTCACAATGCTTCCCTCTATCCTCACAGTGCTTCCCTCTATCCTCACAGTGCTTCCCTCTATCCTCACAGGGCTTCCCTCTATCCTCACAGGGCTTCCCTCTATCCTCACAGTGCTTCCCTCTATCCTCACAGTGCTCCCCTCTATCCTCACAGTGCTTCCCTCTATCCTCACAGTGCTTCCCTCTATCCTCACAGTGCTTCCCTCTATCCTCACAGTGCTTCTCACAGTGCTGACATCCCGGCACTCCTCTAAGCACCAACCAATCCCGTCCTGCCTTCCCCCAACCCAAGCGCCCCATTCCTCACTTGCCCCACCACCTCACATCTAACCCCTTCCTTACGCTCCCTTGCTCCCCCGCTCCCTCGCTCTCTCCCTCCCTCTTTCGCTCCCTCCCTCACTCCCTCCTCGCTCCCTTCCTCGCTCCCTCTCTCGCTCCCTCCCTCGCTCCCTTACTCGCTCTCTCCCTCCCTCCCTCCCTCCCTCCCTCCCTCCCTCCCTCCCTCCCTCCCTCCCTCCCTCCTCGCTCCCTCTCTCGCTCCCTCCCACGCTCCCTTACTCGCTCCCTCCCTTCCTCTCTCCCTCCCTCCCTCTCTCGCTCCCTCCCTCTCTACCTCCCTCGCTCGCTCCCTCGCTCGCTCCCTCCCTCGCTCCCTCGCTCCCTCCCTCCCTCCCTCCCTCCCTCCCTCCCTCCCACCCTCGCTCCCTCCCTACCTCGATCGCTCCCGCCCTCGATCGCTCCCTCCCTCGATCGCTCCCTCCCTCCCTCGATCGCTCCCTCCCTCCCTCGCTCCCTCCCTCCCTCCCTCACTCACTCAGAGCCGTGTGACGTGTATTAGCACGCGCCGTTGCCGGAGAGGGAAAAACGAGCGCGCGGAACGCCTGGAGGGAAATAGTGGGGGGTGTGACGGAGTGAGGCGGCAGCGAGTGAGGCGGCAGCGCGCCGGGACCGCGCCTGGCGCCAGAAAGCGTGGCTGCACCATGCAGGTGAACTCGCCCTACGCGACAACGCTCTGCGCGTCAACTCCCAAGATGCAGCGGCGAATTAGGCGTGAGCGCGCCACTGTAGCGCGCGCGTGGTGCGGCGCTGGTGACTGCGAGCGCGTTTGGCACTTGCGGCAGGCTAAGTATCAGACCTTACCTTTGTGTGAGTCGAGATTGGGCCCAATAATGAAATCCTCCTTGTTAGAGTAAGGGATGAGGTTGGCCTGGCAGTCGGATTATACGAGGGCTGAGGCAGAAGAATCAAAACCTAGCTGGTTTTGATTACGTGAGATAATGCTCCTCACCTTTTCGAAGGTGCAGGGCGGATTCCGGATCCCCCGCCCATCCCTTAGATGGCCCACCAAAGACGTGGCGAACAGGGCCATTGTAAGGAAAATTCCTTTTCCTTGGGCGCGCGTGATCTTTTTTCGAACTTCCCAAAGTTCTAGCTTTTAGAAGGGTTCTACACGGTAGGATACAATTGCGAGATTTTTCGCCACGGTGCAAAGCGGTTTGAGTTCGAACTTTGACAAAATTCCGAAGATCACACACGCCCTTACTCAGCGTCCCTCCTTAGCGCGTACACCACTATGCCCGCCAACTGTTGTCAACAATGCACCGTTACAGCCACTCGCGACACTCGCCTCGAGCACTGTTCCGGACGCGACCCAACCTTACGATCGGTTGGTAACCCGCGCTCCGGACCTTCGCCTCGACATTTCATAACCTCGGCACTAGGCCCGTTGCGCACCCCAAATTCTCGCGTTACCGTTACCACGCTAGCTTCGCTATATAATCCTCGCTCATTCCTTTCGCCCGATATACTGTTTTGCTTTGTTAGTGCAATTCTTGCTCGCTTGGTATCCAGAGCCTACGATCTCTTCTCGGACCGTGCCCACACCTTCGCTTCCCCACTATCTCAATTTTTGGAGGGGGTAGACGTCTCTCAGCGACCAAGCACCGCTGCTTGTGTGCTCGCTCGTAAGCACACTCGGCCACGACCGAGGCTCGCGCTGAGCTCGCTTGACACCCCCGCCATGGCTGAAATCAATCTCGCGACGTTGACGCAAGAGCGCCTAGACGAACTTTTACGCCAACTCGAGGAATCAACGCTCGACATTGCGATGCTCACGGCGGAACGCGACTCCGCTCGACGGCAATCAACAGCAAATGCACGAGCACCCGCGAACGCACCTGCGCAATCGGATGTGCCGATTGTCATCTCATGAGGCACACCATCACAACACGGCAGCGTGGGACAGCACTCAGGAGCAATCAGTGATGGCGCCGCCCAATCGATGCCAGACATGGAGAGAACCAGCACCGCACCGTGCATAAACGTGACTCGCAAATCTCATTGTCACGTCGGATTCAATGCATTCGTCGGCAACGACGACATCAACGAGCCAATGCCGCTCAAACCGCACTACCCGCCCTACTTCGATCCTAGCCAACGCGGAGGTCTGACGGTTCAATTGTGGGTCTTCACAATGAACATGTTTCCTGACGCTAACTATGTCATGTCGGGCGCAGCGAAGATATGGTACGTAGTTTCGCTGCTGCGGGGCCCCGCCATGGACTGGTGGCGAGTCATCGTCATGTCGCCGCGCACCTATGAGCCGCCGTCACAAGAGGAAGGGCCCATGGGGCCAGCCGTCACCTGAAGTTTGTTTTGCGAAACCACCCAATACAGCACGTGGGATGTGTGGTGCGTAGGGCTTCGGACGCGCTTCGAGCCGACCGCAACTTCGATTTCGGCACGCCAGAAGCTGCGTACTTGGCGGCAGCTCGGATCGGTTCAAGACTACACCAGCGGTTTTCTCGCGCTGTGCGAGCAGGTTGGCTACATGCACGAAGCGGAGCGAGTGGATCGCTACGTCGGCGACCTGAAGCCGGAAATCTCGCAAGAAATTCTTCTTCGCGGGATCTCTAACTTCAACGAAATCCTCGCGCTAGCAGCGAAAATCAACATTTTGCGCCGCCCGAGATCGGGGTCCTACTACGGACATCGCCCTCGGGGACCGATCGAGCACGCCACCGTACACGTCGTCGTAGCGAGCGCAGCTGCCGCACCATTTAAATGGCGCTGCTTTGCGTGCAATAGGCCGAGACATCGCAAGAACGAATGCCCATAGGAGCTAAGGCGCCGTGGAGCAGAGCAGGGGAGGGAGTTTGGGAGGCAGGGAAACGCCAACAGTGAGCAGAGTACGGGCCCAGTACTGACGAGACTCACTACTCGCCCGACCCCACTGACCCTCACCGAGTCACAGTACTGATTCACGCAATCAACCAAGCTCGGCGGAAAAAGGGGGGTACAACGACGGATTGCCCAATACTTATTCAGGGGAAAATACGGGTGGTAGCAGTGAAGATTTTTATTGACGGAGGAGCAAGTCACAGTTTAGTTAATACCGCGACGGCATGAAAGCTGCAACTGACACTTAGCCACTGTTTACCAAAGATTGACGCACGCTTAGTTGACGGCACGCCACTGGCTATACGGGAGAAGGTGGAGAGAGTGAAGGTTCACGGCACTAGATGGGCACGGCATTTTACTAGGACGTGATTGGCTGCGACGCTACAACCCGCGAATTGACTGGACGACGGGTAGCTGCACTATGAGAAGCGGTGGTAACTAGGCCGAACTACCTCGCTGGCAGTCGCCTAAGTCTTCAGTGGTTCACGTCAACGCCATCACGATGACACGGGCTGTCGCAGGTGGCTGACGTGTACGCAGTGGACATCATGGTAGTAGGAGAAGCAGAGGAGCCGAGTGATTTTTAGAAACTGCTGACAACCGTACCGCCCGAACTACAGGAGCTACTGAAACCCGATGACTTACCGAAAGGACTGCCACCTTAGCGAGCACACGACCACCGCATAGAGTTTGAAGCTGGGGCACAACCAACCGTACAGCAACAGTTCAGACTGACGCAGCTCGAACTCGATGAACTGAGGAAGCACCTAGATTACATGTTGGAGAAAAAAATTATCCGACTAAATTCTTCACCGTTCGTAGCACCGATACTATTCACGCCGAAAAAAGGCGTAGGGTTTCGCATATGTATCGACTACCGCGCACTGGACATGGTAACAATCAAATCGCAATATCCCATTCCCCGTGCTGGTAGACTGATAGATCAACTGCGAACAACACGGGTATTTTCGAAAATCAAATGACGGGGAGGTTACCACCAGATTAGAGTCGAACCATCGAACTACGCCAAGACAGCTTTTAGAACTAGATATGGGTCGTACGAGTGCACAGTGACCATTCGGGCTAACCAACGCACCTGCAACGTTTCAGATGACCATGAACGAGGCGTTTAGGCCGTTTTAAAAAAAAGCGTGATAGTTTAACTCGACAACATCCTGGTCTATAGTCGTGACAAGCAATAACACTTAGCGGATTTGGAAGCAATGTTTAGAGTTTTAGACAAAAACCACCTACTGAGCAAGGGTTCGAAGTGTGAGTTTTTTCAGAATTGGCTAGAATTTTTGGGGCACGTTAATTCGGAGACTGAAGTTGATATCTGTCAGAACATTATAGCTGGTGCATGTTATCTAGGCTACAGTGGGGTAGCCCATAAGGGGTACAACCCAATTAGGGTTAGTACTTGTACTCTTTTCATTCATAGTTGCATCATTCACGTCCTAATTCTAAGATGGTATCGAGCAGGTTCCCTCGTGGGAACTGTTCCTAGGGCCCACCGTTCGATCTAAAACTTTTTTTTCTGTCGGAGCGCACCCCGCTACTCCCAGAGTCGCGCTCCCTTCTCTCGGCCCTTCGTGGCCCCGTCGCGTCGCCCTAGCGGCCCCGTCGCGCCGCCCTCCCGACTCCGTCGAGCCGCCCTCGCGGTCTCGTTGCGCCGCCCTCGCGGCCTCGTCGCGCCGCCCACGCGGCTTCGTCGCGCCGCCCTCGCGGCTTCGTCGCGCCGCCCTCGCGGCATCGGCGTCGCGCCTACCGGCCCCTGCAGCCGCCCTTGACGGCCCCGCCACCCACCTGAGCGGCCCCGCCACCTGCCTGTGCGGCCCCGCCACCTACCTTGCGGCCCCGCCACCTACCTTACGGCCCCGCCACCTACCTGGCGGCCCCGCCACCTACCTGTGCGGCCCCCCGCCACCTACCTGTGCGGCCCCCCCGCCACCTACCTGTGCGGCGCCCACCACCTACCTTGCGGCCCCCGCCACTTGCCTGACGGCCTCGCCGCCTACCCTCGCGGCCGGCCAGCCGAGCCGCCCTGCAGCCGAGCAGCCGAGCCGCCGAGCCGCCCAGTAGCCGCGCCGCCGAGCCGCCCACCAGCCGAGCCGCCGAGCCGCCCAGCTGCCGAGCCGCCGAGCCGCCCAGCTGCCGAGCCGCCGAGTCACCCTGCAGCCGAGCCGCCCGAGCCGCCCTGTCCGGTAAGAGCAGCGCCTCTTTTCCAGCACTGCCCTCACCCCACTGTCTGCGCTGCTAGTCCACTACTGTCATGGCTACCCCCAGTGTCCTCGCTTTTGACGCTGAGGGTCGGGCCATTGACTTTGACGTCTGGGTAGATGACCTGCAGCTTTTCCTACAGTGCGATAGGGCAGACGGTCTCTCCCTCTTTGACCTCACCTCTGGTGCCTCTCCTGCCCCCGCTGCCGATACTGGCGCCACTGCTCGCTCACAGTGGGCCACGCGCGATGCTGCTGCCCGCCTTGCTGTGCGTCGCCACCTGCCTACTGCTGAGCGTGCGCACTTTAGCCAGTACAAGAGTGCTAAGACCTTGTACGACGCTGTAGTTGCACGCTACTCCTCCCCCACCACTGCTGCACTAAGCCGCCTCATGCTACCGTACCTCTTCCCTGACCTTGCTGCCTTTGCCACAGTCGCTGACCTCATTACACACCTCCGCACTAGTGACACTCGCTACCGCGCTGCGCTTCCTGCTCAGTTGTGCGCCAAGAACCCCCCCCCCCCCATGTACATCACCCTCTACTACATAGTCACCCGGCTCCCTGACACCCTTCGCGTAGTCAGGGACCACTTCCTCTCGGTTTGCCCCACCACTCTCACTGTTGACCTCCTCGAGAAGGCCCTCCTAGCAGCAGAAAAGAGCATACTAGCTGTAGGAGCCTCTCGTGGTGACCCTCGCACCCCCATCTTTGAGGGGTGTTCCCCCTCCCCTCTTTTGCCCTCCGTTGCCTCTGCTGCTACGACCGACCTCGTTGGTTTGGAGTCGGTCGGTGCGGCGTCTGCCCCTAGTGGGAGACGTCGCTCTGGCAGAGGCAAGGGAGGCAGAGGCGCTGGTGGAGCTGGCGGGGGCGGTGGAGGCGGCGGTGGGGGCAGCGGAGGGGGTGGGGGTGGTGGTGGGAGTGGTGGCGGGGGCGGAGGTGTCAGTGGCGGCAGTGGAGGCGGAGGCGGCGGCGGCGGCGGGGGGAGTGGAGGTGGTGGAGGTGGCGGAGGTGGTGGAGGCGGTGGAGGAGGAGGAGGAGCGGGTCGTGGCTCGTCGCAGAGGAGTGGCTCCGGTGGTGGTCAGCACCAGCAGCAGCAGCGCAGTCAGGAGACCCTGTCCCCTCAGCAGCTCCGTGAGTGGTACGCTGCACGCCAGCGAGGTGGGGGTACTGGTCCGTGCACCTACGTTCTGCGCACTGGCGACCACGCGGGTGAGGAGTGTGGTGGTCCGCACCCCACCCAGCGCTGCTTTGGTCGCCTGACCGACGCTTGGCGTCACCAGTTCCCTGACGCTACTGAGATCCCTCGCTGGGGCGAGCTGTCTAGGGCAGGAGTAGCTATCTTTGACCTTGACTTTGATGTTATTCTTGCTTCTATGTATACTGTGACTATTAGTGATGAGGGTGACTGTTACCGGTGTTTCCCGCCCGACCCGGGCATTGGGACTGCTGCTCCAGGTACTGGTGCTGCTGCTCTAGGTGCTGGTGAGGCTGCTGCTCTAGGTGCCAGTGATTCTGCTTCCTCAGGTGCTGGTGAGTCTGCTCTCTCAGGTACCGAGTCGGCTCCGACCTCCCACACCTTCACCCTTGACTCGGGAGTGTCTCGCTCCTTCTTTCGAGACCGCACCACACTCACGCCACTTAGTCGGCCGGTTGCAGTCTCTCTTGCAGACCCCTCTGGGGGTCCTGTCCTTGCTCACTTCTCTACTGTCCTCCCGTGTCCGGCGGCCCCCTCTGGCACCCTGTCTGGTCTGTACCTCCCCTCGTTCTCTACGAACTTGGTGAGTGGTGCTGACCTACAGGATGGGGGGGTTGACCAGTTCACTCCTGCGCGTCAGCGGGTGACCCACTACACGGACGAGCGCACAGGCCGACACCTGGCCACGTTTACACGTCGACCGGGGTCAAGCCTGTACACACTGACCACTGCGTCTCCTCCAGTCCTTGCGTCTGGTCAGGTACCTGTGTCGGGTCAGGTGTTTGCTGCAGCGTCCAGGTCTGGTCCTGAGTCAGCCCCCTGCTCGTGTCGCCTCCTGTCTCACGAGACTCTCCTCTGGCACCACCGCCTTGGTCACCCCTCCCTGCCTCGTCTCCAAAGCATGGCCTCCCGTGTCCTTGTCGCTGGTCTTCCCCGGTCCCTCCCTCCCCTACACTCCTCCGGGGCCTGGCCCTACCTGCGTCCCCTGTGTCGAGGGACGACAGAGGGCTACCCCCCACTCCTCCCAGTTTCCTCCGACAGAGGCCCCGCTGCAGACGCTTCACATGGACGTGTGGGGCCCAGCCCGCGTCCGTGGACAGGGTCACGAGCGCTACTTCCTGCTGGTGGTTGACGACTACTCGCGTTACACCACAGTCTTCCCCTTGCGCAGCAAGGGTGAGGTCACTGAGGTGTTGATCGACTGGATCCGCGCAGCTCGTCTCCAGCTCAGGCGGAGCTTTGGCTCGGACTTTCCTGTTCTGCGTCTGCACTCCGACAGAGGCGGAGAGTTCTCCTCTGGCCTTCTGCGAGCCTACTGTCGTGCACGAGGCATCCGCCAGACCTTCACGCTTCCGGACTCTCCACAGCAGAATGGGATTGCTGAGCGCCGCATTGGCATGGTCATGGACGTCGCCCGCACGTCCATGATGCATGCGGCTGCCCCCCATTTTCTGTGGCCGTTTGCGGTTCGGTACGCGGCGCATCAGATCAACCTTCAGCCCAGGGTCTCCATGCCGGAGACCTCCCCAGCTCTGCTGTGGACGGGGAAGGTTGGCGATGCGTCTGCGTTCCGTGTCTGGGGATCTCGGGCGTTTGTCCGCGACTTGTCTGCGGACAAGCTGTCCCCTCGTGCTGCTCCTTGCGTCTTCCTGGGTTTCCCCCCTGACGCACCCGGGTGGCAGTTTTACCACCCCACCTCTCGCCGTGTTCTGTCCTCCCAGGACGTCACGTTTGACGAGTCGGTCCCCTACTACCGGCTCTTCCCCTACCGCACTCCGCCCCTCCCCCCCCCACCGCTCTTCCTTGTCCCAGGTCCCCCTCCGGTAGACCCCCTCCCCCCTCAGGGTCCTGCCCCCTCAGGTGTGTCCCAGGTAGACGCTATTGAGCCTGTCGAGGTTGCTGGTGACTCTGGTGCTGCAGAGGGTGCTGAGCCTGGGGGTGCTGACACTGGGGGTGCTGGGCGTGTGGGTGCTGAGCCTGAGGGTACTACGACTGGGAGTGCTGAGCCTCGGGGTGCTGAGTCTGGGGGTGCTGAGCCTGGGGGTGCTACGCCTGGGGGTGCTGAGTCTGGGGGTGCTGGGCCTGGGGGTGCTACGCCTGGAGGTGCTGAGCCTGGGGGTGCTGAGCCTGGGGGTACGGTGCCTGGCGGTTCTCCGGGTCCTTCTCGCCGGGAGCCGCTCTCTCCACAGGAGCTACGTGAGTGGTTTGCCCGGCGCTGGAGGCGTGCTGCTGGAGCTGGAGGTGCTGCGGGTGCTGGAGGTTCTGTTGCTGCTGAGGGAGCTGGTGCCACGGGTCCCGGAGGTGCTCGTACTGGTAGTACTGGAGCTGCCGGACCTGCGGGTACTTCTGGAGCTGGAGCTGCGGGTGCTGGCGCGGAGGCTACTGCTGTCGGTTCTGGAGGCGGTCCTGCTGGGGGTGCTACTGGTGCTGCTGGAGCTACTGGTGCAGGTGCTGCCTCTGGGGGTGCTGGTGCTGTCCCTGCTGTGTCTGGAGTAGCCGCACGACCTCGGCCGTACTTCGTTCCGCTCCTTCAGCAGGTTCTTGGTCTCCCGTCTTCCACTGGTCCTTCTCCTCCCGTAGAGTGTCCACAGCCTGTCCCGTCGCGGTTACAGTTACAGCCCGCCTCCCCACTGCCTGCTCCTTCTCCCTACACTGAGCAGTCCCACTGGAGGTCTTGCTGAGTGTCGTGAGCTTGCGTCTCGTCCGGCGTCACCTGTCCGTGCTGCTCGCACTAGTGGTCGCGGCTCGCGTCAGCGTCCTCCTCCTGTCCCTGGCAGGCACCGAATGTCTCTGCGTCCGTCCACTGCTCCTCTGCGTGCCCCTTTGCCTTCTCCTCCTCCGTCCTCTCTTCGTGCTGCCAGTCCTACTGTCACGCGTCTCCTTGCTACTGTTGTCACTGACCCTTCCTTTGAGTCCGCTGCTGCGTCTGCCTTAGTTGCTGAGCTGGTCGACTTTGCTGCCGTGTGTCGTCTAGACTACGCCGCGAGTCTTGTTGCTGAGTCTGAGTCTGCCTGTCCTCCGTCCGTCGGGGGTGAGTGTGCTCTTGGCACGGACGTCCTTGAGGACAGGCAGGAGGAGTTCCAGTGCTTTGCCGCCGCTTTGCCCCATCTCGTGTCCATGCTTGTTGCCCCTGAGGGAGACCCGGATGCCCCAGACATCCCGACCCCACGCTCTTACGCAGAGGCGATGGCCGGTCCCTACTCCTCTCAGTGGCAGACAGCTATGGACGCAGAGATGGCTTCCTGGAAGTCCACAGGCACCTACGTCGACGAGGTTCCCCCACCTGGGGCGAACATCGTCAGTGGCATGTGGATTTTCAGGGTGAAGCGGCCGCCGGGTTCTCCGCCTGTCTTCAAGGCGCGTTACGTGGCTCGTGGCTTCAGTCAGCGGCAGGGAGTTGACTTCTTCCAGACCTTCTCCCCGACCCCGAAGATGACCACTCTTCGGGTTCTGCTGCACGTCGCCGCTCAGCGTGACTACGAGCTTCACTCTCTTGACTTCAGCACTGCTTTTCTACAGGGCAGCCTGCACGAGGAGATCTGGCTGCGCCGCCCTCCTGGCTTCACTTGGTCGTTCCCTCCTGGTACCCAGTGGAGCCTCCGGCGGCCAGTCTACGGTCTCCGCCAGGAACCGCGCGAGTGGCACGACACACTGAGAACTACACTTGCGGCTCTTGGGTTCGCTCCCTCTACTGCTGACCCGTCACTGTTTCTACGCACTGACACCTCGCTGCCGCCATTCTACATCCTCGTGTACGTCGACGACTTGGTCTTTGCCACTGCGGACACTACGGCACTCGCCCACGTGAAGTCCGAGCTGCAGAAGAGACACACGTGCACAGACCTGGGTGAACTGACAAGCTATCTTGGCTTGCGGATCACTCGGGACAGAGCACGGCGCACCATCACCCTGACTCAGTCACACATGGTGCAGCAGGTCCTTCAGCGCTTCGGCTTCACGTACTCCTCGCCTCAGTCCACTCCTCTGCCTACCGGTCACTCGCTCTCGGCTCTGCCTTCGGATGAGTCCGTAGAGCCGAGTGGCCCGTATCCAGAGCTTGTGGGCTGCCTCATGTACCTGATGACCTGCACTCGACCTGACCTTGCATACCCTCTTAGCATCCTTGCACGCTATGTCGCTCCCGGCCGTCACCGGAAGGAGCACATGGATGCAGCTAAGAGGGTGTTGCGCTACTTGTGCAGTACGTCGGGCATGGGGCTAGTGCTTGGAGGGCGAGACCGGGTTGTTCTCACTGGGCACTCAGACGCTTCTTGGGCTGACGACCAGGCTACTCAGCGGTCGTCTCAGGGTTACACCTTCAGTCTTGGCTCTGGTTCAGTTTCTTGGCGTTCTACACGCTCTTCTTCTGTTCTCAGCTCCAGTTGTGAGGCTGAGATCTACGCCACGGCCATGGCTGCTCAGGAGCTACGCTGGCTCACCTACTTGCTGACTGACCTGGGAGAGCGGCCTCGTTCTCCTCCAGTGCTGTACGTCGACAACAAGGCAGCCATTGCCTTGTGTGAGGAGCACAGACTGGAGCACAAGACGAAGCACATTGCTCTGCGCTACTTCCTTGCTCGAGAGTTGCAGCAGCGTGGTCAGCTTCGTCTGCGTTACGTGGCCACTGAGGCCAACACTGCTGATGTGTTCACCAAGGCGCTTCAGCCTTGTGACCATCAGCGCTTTTGCACTCTTCTGGGGCTTGTGCCCACTGGACCTCACTTGCTCACCTCTTGACCTTGCTTGTACTGTTACATATATATATACCTGCTCTTGCTTGCCTAGCACTGTTATATATATGTACTCCTGCATGTGAACTGGCCTTGTGGCCTTGAACTTGTGCTCAGAATGTGTGGTGACGTTGTGATCCACCCTGAGCTTGCTTTGCTTTGCTTGACTGGTCTTGTGACCCCTTGTTCTCCCCCACTTTGCCTATGGGGTTGTGTCAAACATTATAGCTGGTGCATGTTATCTAGGCTACAGTGGGGTAGCCCATAAGGGGTACAACCCAATTAGGGTTAGTACTTGTACTCTTTTCATTCATAGTTGCATCATTCACGTCCTAATTCTAAGAATATCGACCCGAAAAAGTTAGACGCGGTGAAAGCGTGGCAGCCCCCGACTAATATCACGGAGTTGGAGAGTTTTTTAGGGTTTGTTATTTATGTGCGTGGGTTCGTCCCCGACATGGCACGGTTAATTGCCCCACTGACGGATCTGCTACGAAAAAGGGTCATTTTTACGTGGGGGGAGAAAGAGCATGCTGCCTTCTCTGCTCTGAATACTGTTCTCCTCACCGCCCATATTGCGCATTGCTGACCTAGACAGCCCATTCTAAGTAGTAATAGACGCAAGCGACATTGCCATTGGAACGGTACTGCTACAGGATTTTGGCAACGGATTACAGCCCTTCGCATACGAGTCACGAAAACTGCACCCACCTGAGAAGAATTACTCGATACATGACCGCGAAATGCTCGCGATCGTGCAAGTGTTCAAAGTGTGGCGTTGTTACTTGATTGGCGCCGACGTGACAGTACAAACAGCCACAAATAACTACAGTACCTCCGCGTACAGCCCCACCTCAACCCACGATAGATCCGTTGGCTCGATTTCCTCGAGTCAAACTTCCACTACACAGTCACCTACAAAAAGGGAGCATCAAAGATCGCCGACGCGCTGACCCGCCCAATTGCCCAGATACACGCCATACTACTCGCCCAGACCAACCCACTACTTACAGAACTATTCACTCACTGCTACCAAACGGACCCATTCTTTACTGGGGGAAATTTGCAGCAGTTTGTAGCAGCAAAAGGAGCCTAGAACGTAAAAGCTGGCACCGATCACATCTGAGTACCGGGCTACACTCTAGTACGGGAATTACTGTTACAGGAGGCACATGACGGATTTACCTTAGGACATTTCAGAGTAGAAAAAACACGGCAGCAACTGCAGTAATACTATTACTGGCCTGAGATGCTGACTGACGTGCAGCGTCACGTGACATCGTGAAGTCATGAAGTCATCACGACAGGTATCGACAGGGCAGTTACAACCGATACCACCCCCAGAGCGTGCTTGGCAGCAGGTGACGATGGACTTCGTCACGGGTTTCCGGCTGGAGCGAGTGAGAACAATGAGACCCTGGTCATCGTCGATCAACAAACGAAGATGGCACATTTCGCAGCCTGCAAAAAGTCAATCACAGCCGAAGAAAACAAGATACCACCGTCGTTCGACTGCACAAGATACCAGCAGAAATCATCAGCAAACGCGACAATTAAATCACCAGCAACTTCTGGCGGAACCTGTGGCACCGATCGTCACCGCCGCCCCGTAACTTAATAGCCCGATGACCTCGTACTCCTTGACACCCAGAATCTCCGCCTGCCCATCACCCTAAAACTCCGCCCTCGATATTGCGGACCATTTCGCATTAGCCAAATAATCACACCCGTCACCGCCCTCCTCCTCCTCCCAACGGACTGGTACGTCAGCCCGTCATTTCACGTCAGCTTACTCCGCCCATACGTCCCATCCACCAGCCAGCTGCCTCGCAATCGCCCAACCAGCATGACACGACCGCTAAGGGAGCCGATCATCACACCCGAAAAATCTTGAGCTACCGAATCCGTGACCCACGTGGAGCTCGTTGGATCGAGTTCCTGATTCGCTGGAAAGACCGCACGCCCACCGAGGACAACTGGGTACCCCTGGATAGAATCGAGAACCACCTTGTCCTCACCGAGTATCTACGGAGCCGCAATATTTGGGGTGTACACGTGTTAAACTGTAGTATGCTTGTAGGCTGTAGTGGGGTAGCCAATATGGGGTACAACCCCAACTAGGGTTTCATATTTGTACCCAAACTTCTGCTAGTTCATCATTCTTGCCTAGTGATTCTGATATGGTATTCAGAGCAGGAGGTCCCTAGGACCTACCGATCGTTTTTTTAGGGCCCACCACCGCTCGCATGCGGTTACCACGCTACCCCGTTCCCTAGCCTCGTAGCGCCCTCGTGCGCCCTCGTTAGCGCCCTCGCGCGCACCCTCGTTAGCGCCCTCGCGCGCACCCACGTTAGCGCCCTCGCGCGCCCCTTCGTTAGCGCCCTCGCGCGCCCCTTTGTTAGCGCCCTCGCGCGCCCCTTGCTAGCGCCCTCGCGCGCCCCTCACTAGCGCCCTCGCGCGCCCCTCACTAGCGCCCTCGCGCGCCCCTCGCCGAGCCGCCCGCTCGCAGCCCGCCCGCCCGCTCGCTGCCCGCTTCGCGGCCCGCTCGCTACGCAGCCCGCCCGCCCGCTCGCTGCCCGCTTCGCGGCCCGCCCGCTTCGCAGCCCGCTCGCTCGCTGCCCGCTTCGCGGCCCGCCCGCTTCGCAGCCCGCTCGCTCGCTGCCCGCTTCGCGGCCCGCCACTTCGCAGCCCGCCCGCCCGCTCGCTGCCCGCTTCGCGGCCCGCCCGCCTCGCAGCCCGCTCGCCCCGCTGCCCGCTTCGCGGCCCGCCCACTTCGCAGCCCGCCCGCCCGCTCGCTGCCCACTTCGCGGCCCGCTCGCATCGCAGCCCGCTCGCCCCGCTGCCCGCTTCGCAGCCCGCCCGCCCGCCCGCCCGCCCGCTGCCCGCTTCGCGGCCCGCCCGCCTCGCAGCGTCGCCCGCCCGCCGTGCTGCCCGCTTGCAGCGCCGCCTGCCCGCCGCGCTGCCCGCTTCCCGGCCCGTCCGCCGCGCTGCCCGCTCGCAGCGTCGCCCTCCCGTCGCACTGACCGCTTGCAGCGCCGCCTGCCCGTAGCGCCAGCCTCGCCCGCTGCTCTCTATCCGTGCACAGTCGCCTTCCCCTGCTGCGGCAGCTTGCGTTACTCTGTCACACTGTCGCTATGGCTTCCATTCGCGTGCTGTCGTTCGATGCTGAGGGCCGCCCTGTGCGTTTCACCGCTTGGCTAGATGACCTGCAGCTGTTTCTCCTGAGCGATAGCAAGGAGCATGTGTCGCTCTATGACTACGCGTCTGGTGCTGCGCCTGCCCCTCCTGCCACAGCTGAGCTTAGTGTTCGTTCCCACTGGCAGACTCGTGACGCAGCTGCTCGCCTAGCCATTCGCAGTCACCTGCCGTTAGCTGAGCTAGAGCATTTTGGCGACTGCAAATCCGCTAAGGCCCTGTACGACGCTGTCGTCGCTCGCTACTCCTCGCCTGCCACAGCCGAGCTTAGCCGCCTCATGCTGCCGTACCTGTTCCCCGATCTGTCCACCTTTACTACAGTCGCCGATCTTATCACCCACCTTCGCACTAGTGATGCTCGCCTGCGTGCCGCCCTTCCCACCGAGTTCTGCGCTAAGAACCCCCCTCCACTGTACTGGACACTCCACTTCATAGTCACCCGTCTCCCTGACACCCTCCGCTCAGTTCGAGACCACTTCCTTGCTCGCTGTCCCACTGAGCTCACAGTCGCCCTCCTAGAGGAGCACCTGCTCGCGGCCGAAAAGAGCATTGTAGCTGTCGGTGCTGCTCGTGGCGCTCCTCGCACCCCCATCTTTGAGGGGTGTTCTCCCTCTCCCCTCGCTCCCTCCTACGCTGCTGCTGCTGCTGTTGACTTCCTTGGTGCTGAGTCTGTTGGCGCTGCTTCTACTCCTGGTGGGAGGCGCCGCACCGGCAAGGGCAAGGGGGGCAAAAGTGGTGGTGGTGGCGCTGGTGGGGGAGGAGGTGGGGGAGGTGGGGGGGGAGGCGGTGCTGGAGGGAGCGGTGGCGGGAGCGCTGGTGGGAGTGGGGTCGGTGGTGGAGACGGGGGCGGCGGAGGGAGCAGTGGCAGTAGTGGCGGCGGCGGCGGCGGCGGCGGTGGCGGTGGTGGCGGTGGTGGCGGTGGCGGTCGGAGCGGTGGTAGTGGTGGCGGCGGAGGTCGGAGTGGAGGCACTGGCTCTGGCCAGAGCTCCCAGCAGCAGCAGCGTCCCCAGACGACCCAGCAGCTTCGTGAGTGGCTTGCTCAGCGTGGGACGTCGGGGGCCAGTGCCCGCTGTTCTTATGTCATTCGCACAGGTGACCGCAAGGGACAGACGTGTGGGAGGTTCCACACCCCGTACCGCTGCTTCTCCCGCCTTGACGACGCTTGGCGTGAGGAGATGGGTGCGGATGTTGAGCGCCCCCGCTGGGCTGAGCTCATGAGGGCTGGTGTTGATGTCTTTGCTCTTGACTATGATGCTATTATTGCTGCCATGTATGCATTGACTGTTAGTGCCGAGGGAGACTGTTACCTGTGTGTGCCGCCTGACCCAGGTATAGAGCCTGCTGCCCTGGGTACTAGTGAGTCTGCTCTCTCTGGTATGGTGCCCCCTGTACTTGCTCCCCCCAGTGCTGTCCCGGCTGGTTTCGAGTCTGCTCTCTCAGGTACAGCACCCACACAGACTCCTCTCTCAGGTACCGCACCGGCTGAGGCCTGTCACACCTTCACCCTTGACTCAGGTGCTTCCCGTTGCTTCTTTCGTGACAGTACTGAGCTCACACCGCTTCCTGCACCGGTCCCAGTCTCCTTGGCTGACCCCTCTGGGGGCCCAGTCCTTGCCCAGTCCACCACTGTCCTCCCTTGTCCGGCGGTTCCGTCTGGCTCGTTGTCGGGTTTCCACCTCCCCTCGTTCTCGACGAACCTGGTGAGCAACGCTGTCCTCCAGGATCAGTGGGTTGACACCTTTACCCCTGGCGGACAGCGTGTGGCGATCTGCACGTGCTCCAGGACCGGCCGTCACCTGGCTACGTTCACCCGTCGGCCGGGGTCGAGTCTCTACACACTGACCACTGCGTCTCCCCAGGTAGCTGCTGTCGGTCAGGTGTCTGCGTCAGGTCTGGTGGCCCACGCCTGTGAGTGTCGTTCCCTGTCGCACCAGACTCTTCTCTGGCACCACCGCCTGGGTCACCCCTCCTTGCCACGCCTTCGTGGCATGCACCGTCGCCTCCTTGTGTCCGGTCTTCCCAGGTCCCTCCCTCCCCTCCCTGCCTCGCCTGCGCCGCCTTGCCTTCCTTGCGTCGAGGGGCGGCAGCGCGCCGCTCCTCACTCCTCCTCGTTCCCCCCGACAGAGGCTCCTCTGGAGACCCTCCACCTGGACGTGTGGGGCCCAGCCCGCGTTCGTGGTCAGGGCGGTGAGCGGTATTTTTTGCTGGTTGTCGACGACTACTCGCGTTACACCACGGTCTTCCCCTTGCGCACCAAGGGTGAGGTCCCTGCTGTTCTGATCCCTTGGATCCGCACGGTTCGTCTCCAGCTCCGCCGCCGTTTCCGGACGGATCTTCCTGTCCTGCGTCTGCACTCTGACAGAGGTGGTGAGTTTTCCTCCGACCTCTTGAGGACCTTCTGTCAGGCGGAGGGCATCGAGCAGACCTTCACGCTTCCGGACTCCCCACAGCAGAATGGGGTTGCTGAGCGTCGCATTGGCCTGGTCATGGAGGTCGCTCGTACCTCCTTGGTCCACGCGGCGGCTCCCCATTTTCTGTGGCCGTTTGCTGTCCGGTACGCCGCGCATCAGCTCAACCTCTGGCCCCGTGTCTCCTTGCCGGAGACCTCGCCCACACTGCGTTGGACGGGGGAGGTTGGCGATGCGTCGCGCTTCCGGGTGTGGGGTGCTCGTGCCCTTGTCCGCGATACGTCTGCGGACAAGCTCTCCTCCCGCACGCTTCCCTGTGTCTTCCTTGGCTTTGTCCCTGACGCGCCTGGCTGGCAGTTTTACCACCCCACCTCGCGCCGGGTCTTCGCCTCTCAGGATGTCACCTTTGACGAGTCGGTCCCCTTTTACCGTCTCTTCCCCTACCGCACTGCCCCCCTCCCTCCCCCGCCGCTTTTCCTTGCTCCTGGTCCCCCTCCGGTAGACCCCCTTCCCCCTCAGGGTCCTGCTCCTTCAGGTGTCTCTCAGGTAGACCCTCCTCCCGTCGCTGAGCCTGTCGAGGTCACAGGTGACTCAGGTGCTGCTGCGGGTGGTGCTGCTGGGAGTGCTGAGCCTGGGGGTGCTGAGCCTGGGGGTGCTGGGCCTGGGGGTGCTGGGGCTGCAGGTGCTGGGACTGAGGGTGCTGGAGCTGAGGGTACGGTGCCTGAGAGTACGGAGCCTGGGGGTGCTGCGCCTAGGGGTGCTGAGCCTGCGGGTGCGAGGCCTGGGGGTGCTGAGCCTGGGGGTGCTGCGACTGGGGGTGCTGAGCCTGCGGGTACTGAGCCTGCGGGTACTGAGCCTGGGGGTGCTGCTACTGAGCCTACGGAGCCTCGGGTTACTGTGTCTGGGGGTGCTCCGGTTCGGGGTGCTGAGCAGTCTCTCACACCGCAGCAGCTTCGTGACTGGTACGTCCGACGCTTTCGCCGTCCTAGTGGCTCGGCTGGAGTTGGGGGTGCTGGAGCTGCTCGTCCTGGGGGTGCTCGTACTGGGGGTACTGGAGCTGCCGGGACTGGCTGTTCTGGGAGCACTGCGACTGGAGCTGCTGGAGCTGGGGACTCTGGCGCTGGCGGTGCTAGCGGAGTTGGAGCTGCCGACTCTGGGGGTGGCGCTGCTGCTGGTGCTGCGGACCCACCTGGTGGAGCTGCTGCTGGTGCTGAGGAGTCGGACGGTGGAGCTGCTGCTGGAGCTGGGGACCCGGCCGGTGGAGCTGCTGCTGGTGCTGTGGACCCGGACGCTGGAGCTCCTACTGGTGCTGAGGACCCGGCCGCTGGAGTCCCTTCTGCTTCTGGAGACGCTGCGCGGCCGCGACCGTACTACGTACCGCTCCTTCAGCAGGTTCTTGGGCAGGCTCCTCCTCCTTGTCCTCCTCCCTCCGTAGAGTGTCCTCCGCCTGTCCAGCCGCAGTCACAGTTACCGCCTGCCTCGCCTCTCCCTGCTCCCTCTCCTTATACTGGTCCCACAGGAGGTCTTACAGAGCGTCGTGAGCCTGAGTCTCGTCCTGCGTCGCCTGTTCGTCCTGCTCGCACTGGTAGTCGTGTCCGTCGTGAGCGTCCTCCTCCTGTCCCAGGCACTCACTACATGACTCTGCGTCCCTCTACTGCTCCTCGGCGTGTCCCTCTACCGTCTCCTCCTGCGTCCTCTTTGCCTGCCGTTCCGGACCCTGAGTCTGACCGGTATCGCGCTGAGCACCCTACAGTCACGCGTCTCCTCGCTACTGTTGTCACTGACCCTACCTTTGAGTCCTCGGCTGCGTCTGCTCTGGTCGCTGAGTTGGTTGACTTTGCTGCTGCCTGTCGTCTAGACTACGCTGCTAGCCTTGTTGCTGAGTCAGAGTCTGCGTCTGTCTGTCCTCCGTCCGTCGGGGGTGAGTGTGCTCTTGGCACGGACGTCCTTGAGGACAGGCAGGAGGACTTTGACTCTCTTGCGGCTGCTGTACCTCATCTCGTGGCCTGGTTGCTTGCCCCTGAGGGAGACCCGGATGCACTAGACATCCCCACTCCGCGCACTTACGCAGAGGCGATCTCGGGTCCCTACTCCTCTCAGTGGCAGACAGCCATGGACGCAGAGATGGCATCCTGGAAGTCCACAGGCACTTACGTCGACGAGGTTCCCCCTCCTGGGGCGAACATCGTCGATGGCATGTGGATTTTCAGGGTGAAGCGGCCGCCAGGTTCTCCGCCTGTCTTCAAGGCTCGTTACGTTGCTAGAGGCTTCAGTCAGCGTCAGGGGGTCGACTTCTTCCAGACCTTCTCCCCCACCCCGAAGATGACCACTCTTCGGGTTCTGCTGCACGTTGCTACTCAGCGTGACTACGAGCTTCACTCTCTTGACTTCAGCACAGCGTTCCTGCAGGGCAGCCTGCACGAGGAGATCTGGCTGCGCCGCCCACCTGGCTTTACTGGGTCGTTTCCCCCTGGTACCCAGTGGAGTCTCCGCCGGCCAGTCTACGGTCTCCGCCAGGCGCCACGTGAGTGGCACGACACACTGAGGACTACTCTTGCGGCTCTTGGGTTCGCGCCGTCTACTGCTGACCCGTCGCTGTTTCTGCGCACAGACACGTCGCTGCCGCCGTTCTACATTCTCGTGTACGTCGACGACTTGGTCTTTGCTACTGCTGACACTGAGGCACTCGCTCGTGTGAAGTCGGAGCTGCAGAAGAGACACACCTGCACTGACCTGGGTGAACTGCGTAGCTACCTTGGCTTGCAGATCACCCGGGACAGAGCTCGCCGCACCATCACCCTGACTCAGTCACACATGGTGCAGCAGGTCCTTCAGCGCTTCGGCTTCCAGTTCTCCTCACCACAGGCCACACCTCTGGCTACCAGCCACTCGCTCTCAGCTCCACCTTCGGACGAGTCCGTAGAGCCGAGTGGCCCGTACCCAGAGCTTGTAGGCTGCCTCATGTACCTGATGACTTGCACGCGACCTGATCTCGCGTACCCGCTTAGCATCCTTGCTCGTTACGTTGCGCCTGGGAGACACAGGCGAGAGCACTGGGAGGCTGCTAAGAGGGTGCTGCGTTACCTGTGCAGTACATCAGGCATGGGGCTGGTGCTTGGAGGACGCGACAGAGTTGTCCTCACTGGTCACTCGGACGCCTCTTGGGTGGACGACCTGGCTACGCAGCGGTCGTCACAGGGTTACACCTTCAGCCTTGGCTCAGGTTCTGTCTCGTGGCGGTCCACCCGCTCTTCCTCTGTTCTCGGCTCTAGTTGTGAGGCTGAGATCTACGCCACAGCCATGGCTGCACAGGAGTTACGCTGGCTCACCTACCTGCTGACTGACTTGGGAGAGCGGCCTAGTTCTCCGCCAGTTCTGTACGGTGACAACAAGGCGGCTCTTGCCTTGTGTCAGGAGCACAGACTGGAGCACAGGACGAAGCACATTGCTCTTCGCTACTTTCTTGCTCGAGAGCTTCAGCAGCGCGGTCAGCTTCGGCTTGTGTACGTGGACTCGAAGGCCAACACTGCTGATATCTTCACCAAGGCGCTCCCGCCTAGTGATCATCAGCGGCACTGTACTTCTTTAGGCCTTGTGTCCACGTTTCCTCACTTGCTCACTGCTTGACATTCTTTGTACTGTACTTTATATATTTCTTGTTGCTTGCTTGCTAGGTTTTGATCACTGTGTTGCTTGTCTTGTACTATATCTAGCTCTGCATGTGAACTGGCCTTGTGGCCTTTACTTGTGCTCGGAGTGTGGTGACGTTGTGATCCACCCTGGGCGTTGCTTTGCTTTGCTGGACTGGTCTTGTGACCCTTTGTTCTCCCCCACTTTGCCTATGGGGGTGTGTTAAACTGTAGTATGCTTGTAGGCTGTAGTGGGGTAGCCAATATGGGGTACAACCCCAACTAGGGTTTCATATTTGTACCCAAACTTCTGCTAGTTCATCATTCTTGCCTAGTGATTCTGATAACACGCACTCTCGTAAGTGGGGCCTCCTTTAGGGGAGGGGGGGGGGGGGAGTATAAGGAAAATTTATTTTTCTTCCTTCGCATCCTTGCTTAGCGCATACACTACTATTCCCGCCATCAGTTCCCAACATTGCATCGTTACCACTCGCGACACTCGCCTCGACCACTGTTCCCGCCACTGTTCACGACGCGACCCAACCTCACGGCTCGGTTGGTAACCCACGCCCCGGACCTCCACCTCGACGTTTCCCAATATCGGCGTTAGGCCCGTAACACACCCCAAATTCTCGCGTTACCGCTACCACGCTAGCTTTGATATATAATATTCTCTCATTCCATTCGCTCGATGTACTATTTTGCTTCAATAGAGCAATTCTCGTTCGCTCGCTCAATTGGACTCATAACACTCATCCAATGATCATAGGAATGCGGACGTCTCATACAATTGCAATAGAACCAAAAGTAATCATATGAGCTAAGAAATGATATTATATTATATGATATTTATGCTATATTATATTATATTATATTATATTATATTATATTATATTATATTATATTATATTATATTATATTATATTATATTATATTATGTTTTCTCATTAGATGCTAAGAAAATGGAAATTGGGGGGCTGCACTTTTTAAATGATTCATTCCTTAAAGTGGCACTATGTCAGAATATTATGCTCTAGCCTGTAGTGGGGTGCTCTATAGCGAGTACAACCCTTCTAGGGTTTGCTATTTGTATCCCCATTCTTTCTAGTGCAACCCCTCTCCTTCTTTCACCTAAACTATCGTTTGCCTAGCTAGGGCTTTCCTAGCTTAGGCTCCTAAGACTACCTCCTGTTCTCACATGGTATCAGAGCTACATGCTCCTGGCCTGTGGGCCCCACTTCACTGCTTCCGCTGCTACTGCTACTCCCTGTCCGCCGCGCGCCTCGTGGTACGCGGCGTTGACTTAGGGTTTTCAGCCCGCCGTGCGCCCCGAGGCGCGCGGCGGTTTTCTGCCCGCCGTGCGCCCCGAGGCGCGCGGCGGGTTTCTGCCCCGTCACTCGGCGCGTCGCCCCCGGGAGGCGCTGCGACGGGCGACGGGGACCCGCGCGTCGCCCCCCGTCGCCCGTCGTGGCCTGCGCGCGGCCCGTACAGCCGGCGCGCGGCCCGTACGGGCTGCGCCAGGCCTGCGCGCGGCCCGTACGGGCTGCGCCAGGCCCGCGCGCGGCCCGTACGGGAAGCGCCAGGCCCGCGCGCGGCTCGGGCCGCCTGCGCGCGGTTCGGGCGGCTATGCCAGGCCCGTGGGCGGCCCGTTCCTCGCTGCCCCTGCCCTCCCCACTGTCCCCCGTGCTTCTACTGGCGCCCCACCCCTCCTACAGCCCGTTCTCCTGAATTAGGGTTTGGGGGTGAGGGGTATGGGGGTGAAGCCACTGAGTGCCGTTCCCTGTTCCTCCTCCTCCTCCGTCTCCCTGTGCTGCAGCTGCCGCTGAGGGGGGGTGGACTTGTTGGAGCCGTTGGAGTGGTACTAAGGGGGGGTGAAGGGGGAGTGGAGCTAGCGGTGTAGCAGCGGGTGTGTGTCAGGGGGAGTGGGATAGTTTGGGGAGGTTGAAGGGGGTGGCCGCCGTGAAGCCAGCAGCTCCAGTCGCCCGTGAGACCGTTGCGCCAGTCGCCCGTGAGCCCGTTGCGCCAGTCGCCCGTGAGCCCGTTGCTCCAGTCGCCCGTGAGTCCGTTGCTCGTCTGCCGCTACTTTCAGCCGCGGAGCCAGTTACTCCAGTAGCCCGTGTGCCAGTTGCTCCAGTTGCCAGTGTGCCAGTTGCTCCAGTTGCCCGTGTGCCAGTTGCTCCAGTTGCGCCGTGTGCCAGCAGCTTCAGCTGCCGCCCACTACCTCCTCTCCTCTCATAGTCTCTTTCCTCCTCCTCACTTGCCCGTTGTGACTACCACTAGCTTTGCTCATAATTGTGAACTTTAAACTATTGCTTCTTGAACTTGTGCTCAGAATGTGTGGTGACATTGTGATCCACCCTGGGCTTGTACTGCTTTGCTTGCTCTGCTGATTACACCCCACTTTGGCTATGGGGGTGTGTCAGAATATTATGCTCTAGCCTGTAGTGGGGTGCTCTATAGCAAGTACAACCCTTCTAGGGTTTGCTATTTTTATCCCCATTCTTTCTAGTGCAACCCCTCTCCTTCTTTCACCTAAACTATCGTTTGCCTAGCTAGGGCTTTCCTAGCTTAGGCTCCTAAGACTACCTCCTGTTCTCACACACTATACATTCATCAAGGTTTTTTTCGGGGCATTTAAGGTGCACATCCTTTGATGTGTTGTAATATGAAGTTAAATTATGAAGAAATTCTTGTACGCTACAGAAGCTGACTCTACCGAGTACGAAGTCGAGGAGTCAGAAGAGTCGAAGCGACGATCTGCAATTGTCAGATCAAGACTGATGCGGGCACAATTATTCGAAGTGAAAGTGGTGGGAATAGTTTCAAAACGGTTCTCGCGCCACACGGTTTGAATTCGCTGCAATAAGGCAATGTACCCCTTAGAGTATATCGCTAGCTAGGGCGTTTCGTTTTCCTTTGTATTTCTATATAAATCTCTATATGTGTTTGCTATTATTATATCAGTCATTTCACATTCACCCTAACATAAGGTCAACACTTCCGCTGCAACAATACATGCGATCAACCCTAAGCCGATCACTGGCTAAGTCGTTTTCATGATTTGAACATGGTACGAGAGCTACTCAGGGATTCTTCGCACTCGCACTTCCGAAAATTTCGTACGATCAAGCTGGCGAGCGGCATTTGCTCCCAAGTCAAGATGGCTGGAGGATCCAGAGGCCAAACGAATCAGACGGCTGAAGAACAGCCCAATCTTGCTAAGACAATAAAAGCGACAACTACGGTCAGAACCGCTATCCTCGAGCAGCTACTCCAACGATTGTCGACCCTGGAGCAAGGACTCCAGACATTACAGAATGGCGACACGGGCACCTTCTCGCAACCCGCTCAACCTATTGAACCGGCCACAACTGATCTTGGAACCGCTCTGCACGCCTTCTCCCTCGTCACAAAAAAGTCAACACCAACTGTTCCCCGTCAAAGTGATGAAGCCACCAGCTCTGCGCAGACACGTTTTCTCATCATCTCCAAGATCAAGACCAGTAGCGTCTTTGACCGAAAGTTTTTTCATGGATTTTTGAGCTAAAGCTCTGTTAAGTCTAAGTACTATGCGGAAGCGATTAACTGAGAACCACAAACACAAACTAGGCAACACTTAACATCACTTGTGATCCCCCGAGTATGACAGCATGTCACCTCATAGCCAAGGGTTTGGAAAAACCAAGTGAATAGTTAAGCCAAGTTCAGCTTGTAGCGTGAGAATTCTGGTTGAGCAGCGTTCCGGCAGCACCACGTTGTGTTTCTACTCCCGTCAATACGTAGTAGTAGAATATGCGCTTGAGGAAATCGCAAAAAAACATTGTTATGGAAAGCAAATACAAGCACACATATATGAGAGGTCCTAGGCACACAAAGGGAAAACACACAAGGCAGTTGTCTAACTGTCGTCCAGGTCTGTGCTTTGCTGTCATGGAAAACGGTTGTAAAACTGCTTCAGAATTTGGCTTGATTTGCCTCTGTAGAATAACTGTCTTCAACCTGTACTCCTGCCAAATTCTTGTGCTGACTCGCCTCCTGAACATCCATGATTGAGTGTAATCATGAACACTCGCATGAGTTTCCCGTTTTCAGTTACAAGACAGACTTTACCGTTTTGTACCACTGTCGAAATGATGACGCAAAGCAGCGCGAATTTCAGGCGAATTTTCTTGCTCGCCTGGTCAGCGCGAAATCCCGTTAGTCAACCGTAGAATCTCGCGTGCCCCACGTGCCCGTCATCACGACCGAGATATTTGCAGGACAAGACGATCACTGACGCGATCGTGCGTTGTCTTGTGCGTGACGGAGCGATAAAGTCGCTCCGTCTTGTATCGATCGTGCACACTGTGAACGATCGAAACAGTGGCGACACTAGCGTATAAGTTGTGGTGCCACACGCGCGTGTGTCAGGATCACACGCGTGGGTCCTGACTTTCTCGCCCTTGACTTCCGCGAAAAAAGTCAAAGGGCCCGGTCAAAGTCTCGAGCCCCACTTCTCCTGGTTACACTCGAAACTCACAACCAGCAGTCATAAAAAAGCTCAACATTCATGAAACATAGAACGTTCATGAAACACCGAACATTCATGAACGCACATGTTCGTCCATGAAAGAAACATGAACGTACATGAGCCGACATGAACGAACATGAATCCTCATGATCCGTCATGACTGATCATGATCCCACAGCAACAACACATGAAACGAAATGCGAAAACGAATGCACACTGAACACACACAAAAATGTGCATAACGTCATGCAGGTGGCTGGTTGCAGTGCAAAAATAATATTTTGCACCCAACAAAACTCCCCCTCAAGCAGTCGCCTGCTTGCACTTCCTTTGCGTGAGCCTAATTAAGGCTCATGCCGCACAACTTAGCACAGCGCCTGTGGGGTTCTTCAGCCAGCCTCTTCATGAGAAAATCTGCCGGCTACTGCTGCGTCTTCATATAGAGGGGCTGGATTGATCCCCTCTGCACCTCCTTCCGCAGCCAATGCCATTTGATCTGCATGTGCTTGGTGAGCCCATGCAGCACATCGTTCTTGGACATTGCGATGGCACTTGAGTTGTTACAAAACAGCGGGGTAGCTGTTTTCTGCTCATGCGCTATCTCTTCCAGCAGCTTCCCCAGCCAAATCAGCTCCTTCGCTACGTGGTACATTGACATGTACTCTGCTTCAGCTGATGAGCCCATAGTTTCCACCTATTTCTTTGACCTCCAGCTCACGGGCCCACCACCAATGACGCAAACATATCCTCCCACTGAGGACATGTCCTCCCTTTTTGAGGCCCATGTTGCATCAGCAAACCCCGTGAGCAATAGCTCCCTCTCCCCGAGCTGCTCCCCCTTTTCCTTGAGAACATCTGCTCCCTTCTGCTTCATCTGAGCCACGGCTGAGTATTGAACTCCAACAGTGAGGTAGGAGTTGAGCTACTGGATGATGCGATCTGCTGCATCCACCCTGCTCCTCGGTGGGATTTTGCACCACCCTGGCCAGCTGCCCCACAACAAATGAGACGTCCGGCCTGGTGTATACTGCTGCATAGAGCAAGCTCCCCACCATGGACTGAAAACGAGCTTGCTCCCGCTGATCCACTCCATTCTCACCAGCTTTGATGAGTTTGAATCCGGATGGAAGAGGTGTGGTAATCGTCCTTCCGACCTCTATCTCATACTTGCTCCCCATGTCATTGATGTACTTCTCCTGGTGCAGCTTCACCCATCCATTGCTGACATCCCTCTCAATATGCATTCCCAGGTAGTAGTTCGCCTCCCCAAGGGTCTTGCACTTGAAGTTTTGCATCAGCTTCTGCTGCACCTTCATCACCTCCTGCTTGCTGCTCCCGAACAAGAGGATGTCGTCCACGTACACCAGGAACATGACGAGACTCTCCTTCTCCCCCATGAGGAAAAGGCCCTCATCACATGCACTTGCCCTGAACCTTATCTCCTCTAGAACCGAAGACAGCTTCTTGTACCAGCAGCGTGGTGCTTGTTTGAGGCCATAGATGGCCTTCTTCAGCTTGCACACATGCCCGATGCCATCCTCATAACCTAGCGGCTGCGACATGAACACCTCCACATCTATCAGCCCATAGAGGAAGGCTGTGGTGATGTCCATATGAACTATCACCCACTCACACACGGCTGCACCGGCAAGGAGAACACACAATGTTGGTGTCTTCGGAGTTGCAGCAAAAGTCTCCTTGAAATCATCCTTCTCTTTCTGTTGGTAACCCCTTGCCACCAGCCTGCTCTTGTAAACTGACATGTCTCCCTTGTTGTCAGTTTTAGTCCTAGGAATCCAGCCACAGCTTATGGCTTTCTTCCCCTCCGGCAGTGGCACCAGCTCCCAAGTCCCATTCTCCATTTGGCTGTTATACTCAGCATCTCTTGACGCCAGCCACTTGTCCCTATCTGGTCCGTTAAGGGCTTCTTCCATGGTCAGTGGCTGAGTTGGCGCGGGTGCCATGAAGCAGTAGACTTCTTCCTCTGCTTCCTCATCGGAGTCACAGTTGCTTTGAAGCACCAGTGATGCATCGGGTTGCTATTGCTCTCCCCTTGCTACTTTGTAGTCCCTCAGCTTCAATGCGGCTACTCGCATCTGCCTTTCGATCATGGGTGAAGGACCACGACCTGTGAGAGGGGATTTGGTTTAGGTCCTTCTTTGGGGAAGAGTGGGAGGAAGCACACGTGTTATGGGGTGAGGTTCTTCTGGTACAGCCGTTGGCTCCGCGTCCTTGATTACGGGAAGCTCTGCTGCACCTTCCTCCCCCTGTGCCATTAAAGTCTGCCCCCCAATCCACTCCTCCTCAATCTCAAACCCCATGGTGGCCTGCTGCAGTTGCTGTACGATCTGCTCCTTTAGTTGCTTGGACCAGCTCCTGTAGGTGATGTCTTCCATAAACTTGACATCCCTGCTGTCAAACACAACTCCCTTGGTCAGCTCCCACAGCAGCCACCCCTTGCTTTCGGCTGCCAACCTAAAATGCACACACCACACAGCCGTTGCACCCAACTTGTGGCGATGGGCCTTTGGGATGAGGGCCACAGCCATGCAGCCAAACGCACGCAGCATGTCAATGGGTGGCTTCCTCGCAAGCCACCTCTCCATGGGGACCCATGACTCACCACTAACGTTGGTGAACACCCTGTTCTTAACCACCGTGGCGTGGCGCACAGCATGTGGCCACCTTGGGTTCCCCAACCCCGACTCAATGAGAAATGCCCGTGCCGTTTCTAATACCGTGCGGTTTGCCCGTTCCGCTATGCCGTTGGACTGTGGTGTGTAAGAGGTGGTGAGCTCTCGAATGATGCCCTGCTTCTTCATCCATGCAGTTAGCTCCTCCCCAAGGAACTCCCCACCCCTATCAGTCCTAATCTGCTTCACCTTCTGCCCGGACTGTTTTTCCACCAAAGGCAGCCATTCATCGCGTATGGTGGATGGCACATGGTCCTTCTTCTTGAGTGGGTAAGCCCAGATGACTCGGCTCCAATCATCCACGATGGTGAGGAAGTACCTCTCACCACGCTCCCCCACAACCGGTAGCGGCCCCACCACATCCATATGCACCAGCTCCAGCAGATTCTTGCCGCCTCCCTCGGTTGCATGAAACGGGAACCGAGTGAACTTGCTTAGCAAGCAAGTCTCACACTTGTGGGTTGCTGCTGCACCTGTCAGCTTCAGCCATCGGCTCCTTTGAATGCAGCACGTCCCGCCCCCGTCACCTTGAGAGCGTGCCCGGATGCTGACTTCACCTTTGCAATCGGTGCAGTCCCCACTTTGTCAAGGAGGTCGGCCCTTGGAGTCATGGTCCATGCCGCTCCTGTATCCAGGATCCACATGTTGAGCGGGTGCAGTGCAGCTCCAGCATGGGCTATCACCGTGTCCTCATCCGGCTCTCCAACGTGGAAGAACTGACCGGCTTCCCTCTCCTCTTGCTCGGTCGGTTCATCATCGGCGACCGCTCCGGCGCCACTCCCATCTTGGGTCCTGTTGGAGGGGGTCCACTAGGCGGGTTTAGTCCTGCACTTGAACCACGGGTGGCCCACTTTCTCACAGTACCAGCACTTGCCCTCCATCCTCCCAAGTCCCCTTCCACCGCCTCTGCCACCTCTACCACCTCTGCCTCCACCACGTCCAGCTCCTCTACCGCCTTGCTGGTTGGAGAGCTCCTCATCCTTTGCAGCTCCTCTCCTAGCTCCTTGCCATTTCTTGCCTCCACCCCGTTTTCCACCTTGCATGGCATAGCTGCTGCTCCCCTCTTCACTTCCCCTCAACTGACGCCTCTGGAAGTCCTCCTCAAGAATTTTAGTGCGGATCCACTCCAAGGTCCAGAGGCTCTAGTTTTGGGGAAGACTAAGTCCGCTGGTGAAGACCATCCAAGAGTCTGGCAGCAGCGACAACATCTTCACACACTTCGTTTGTTCGGGGTAGGTGATGCCAACAATGGCCAGTTTGGCGTAGAGGTCCCTAAGCTTATCTAGGACGGGCTGAACGGGTTCTCCTTCACTGAGGCGCAGGGTGGAAAGCTCTCTCTCGAGCATCAGGGTGGCTACAACTGAGGTTGGTGCGTGGAGATCCTTGAGCACGGCCCACGCCTTGGGTCCGCACTCATCTTCAGGGAGTAGGTGCATTATATGTTGGCGTTGGGCGAGGTCTAAGCTGTGAGAAAGGATATAGTATCCAGCTGATGAACGTTCATTCCAATCGCCCTGAAGCTCCGGATTGCTAGGGCGTTTTTCACTACCGATCATAACTTTGAGGTGTCCTATTTGCCGAAAATAAAGCTGCATCTTCCAGGACCAGTCGTCGTACCCTTCTCTACTGAATTTGTCAACTGTGAAGTTCTTCAGCACTTCCCTTAGCAGCGGGCCCTGGTTCGTCCGTGCTCCCCTAGGCGCGGGTACTCCAGATTCCTGGCTTCCACTGCTCGCGGGGGCTGAGTTCCCTTCTTCACCAGTCTCTCCCATCGTCGGATACGTCAGAAACGACTAAGGACCAGCTCTGATACCACGTGTTAAGTCTAAGAACTATGCGGAAGCGATTAACTCAAAACCACAAACACAAACCAGGTCTGTGCTTTGCTGTCATGGAAAACGGTTGTAAAACTGCTTCAGAATTTGGCTTGATTTGCCTCTGTAGAATAACTGTCTTCAACCTGTACTGCTCCCAAATTCTTCTGCTGACTCGCCTCATGAACATCCATGATTGCTCGTGTATTAATCATGAACACTCGCATGAGTTTCCCGTTTTCAGTTACAAGACAGACTTTACCGTTTTGTACCACTGTCGAAATGATGACGCAAAGCAGCGCAACTTTCAGGCAAATTTTTCCGCTCACCTGGTCAGCGCGAAATCCCGTTAGTCAACCGTAGAATCTCGTGTGCCCCACGTGCCCCATGTGCCCCTCATCACGACCGAGATATTTCTCGGTCGTGCAGGACAAGACGATCACTGACGCGATCGCGCGTTGTCCTGCGCGTGACGGAGCGATCAAGTCGCTCCGTTCTGTACACCTGATGCTCACCTCCTGCACGCGAAATTGCCTTGCACCGGATGGAAACCTTGCACCCGTGGGTTTTGTGCCGTGACGTTGCACCCACGTTACAAGCACGTCGACCAATACGAACCACAGAAACTGAAGTTTGACTGACGAGACCAAAGTCAAACAGTCAGCGTTGAGTTACAATTGTTTTTTATAAGCCCTTTTTGCCCGATGCGAATTGACGAAATCTTCAAGCGAAGCGAGAATCGCTTATAAGCCCAGAGGATAAGGCAAGGTCGGGGGGCTCAACCGGGCATCGTGTGTATCGATCGTGCGCACTGTGTAAGAGTTGTGGTGCCACACGCGCGTGTGTCAGGGTCCCACGCGTGGGTCCTGACTTTCGCGCCCTTGACTTCCGCGAAAAAAATCAAAGGGCCCGGTCAAAGTCTCGAGCCCCACTTCTCCCGGTCACACTCGAAACTCACAACCAGCAGTCATGAAAAAGCTTAACATTCATGAAACATACAACATTCATGAAACACAGAACATTCATGAACGCACATGTTCGTCCATGAAAGAAACATGAACGTACATGAGCCAACATGAACGAACATGACTCGTCATGATCCGTCATGACTGATCATGATCCCACAGCAACAACACATGAAACGAAATGCGAAATTGAATGCATACTGAACACACACAAAATGCATAACGTCATGCAGGCGGCTGGTTGCAGTGCAAAAATAGTATTTTGCACCCAACAAGCTCCTCCTATAGACAACGCAAATTTACCACTACTTTGATGGCTCCCATCCAGGTTTTTTGTTTTTTTTTGTTTTGTTTTTTTTTTTTTGTCACTACTCGGATTTTCAGAGTTGTATTTTTAGGAACCCTGAAAATCAGGGTTGATCATGAGCGTTACTCTGATTTGTCATAGAAAACTGAACTTATGAAAAAAGAGTTCCGGACAGTCAGTGTACCTATCATTCCAACTCTGAGAGTATTGAACCCACGCCTTCTGTGTTCCTACAAAACCCTTTACCGTTGGGCTATCCGCTCACTACTCATTTTGGAGACGCAATGTTCATACAGAAAATAAATCGGTAAAGCCATTTTCCACCATTCACAGGGGTGGCTCGGTCGATATGCCTGTACCTTGTACAACGAAAAATGCATTTGCAAGAAAATTACACAGGTCTATTTTGAGTAGCTAAAATAAAACCATGACATATCTAAAAAAACTTATCTTCCAAAACAAATTACGAAAAAATGTCAGAATGATCACTACGATTTTTAGAGAAACAGAGTAATTTACTCTGATAAAAAACCCTCCTCCTACCCAAGTCCGGTGATTGACACTGAAAACGCTCGGGCTCAGTACGACACCGAGTCTCTGGTGACGTATAATTTGCTGCTAAGGAGCATGATGTCCGGCATCCGCTCCTACAAGGAGAATCCAGCTCCAGTACTGGAAGCTTGGAAGCACCTGACGAAGGTTTATCAGTTGAAGGATTTTGTCACCTCCAGCAAGCTTCTGCAACAACTCATGGAGATCAAGATGGGTCACGAGGAGAAAGCGAATTCATACATCAATCGATGCTGGAACATTTGCGATCAAATCGCGAAGCACAGGAGCACCATTTTAGAAAAAATATTAGTCAACATAGTGCTCGCCAAACTTGGGCCAGAGCGGAAGCCCTGCAAGGCGCTACTCCGACAGCAGGGAGCAACCTTAGAAGCTTCCTACGCGCTGCACTTCTTGTTGAACAGCAAGATATGGACACAAGCAAGACAAACTCCGCGCTGCGACGAGAACGACTCGCATTCTACACCCACAATCGAGAAGAGCGAAGACAAACGCGGCACCACTATTTCAAAATTCGCAAAACCTTCGGACACTGAACAGACCGATGTAGACCTTCCCTTCCTCCCACGCGCCACCCTTTCCCAATGATTCCGTCGTTCCTTCCCACGCCGCCACCCTCTCCCATTCCTTCCGTCCCTTTTCAGAAAGGTGCTACCCTTGCTGCCGCTGCTGCTCCTTTTGCGTGTTGCTGCCCTGCTGCACATGGTAGGGCGCCTCGAGCGGAACCGCCGCGAGAGTAAAAATTTCAACGCCAATGTCGTGCGCCCTGCCATGCTCGTGGGTCATGCGAGAGGTTGCCACTGCAATGCGGCAGTCTTGGAATTCATGGGCCTGTAAATGGCAGTGGAGAGGGGAGCTCGAGTCGAGAGACCTTGAGCATCTCGGAGCAGAAGTGAAACAACCACTAAGCTGTTTTTGGCAGAGTAATAGTAGTAGGAAGCACTCTTAGGAGAATTTGAGAAAGATAGTAGCAAGTTAGAAGGATCATATTGTTGGGTGCAAATATTTATTTTTGCACGTCAACCAGCCGCCTGCGTCGCATTTTGCATTTTGTGTGCACATTTTCCATTTTTCACTTCGTGAATGTTCTGTGCGCATTTGTTCTTGCACTTTGTGTGTTTCGTTTTCACTCGTAATTGCATTTTGTGTTTGTGCATTTTCAGTTTCGTTTTCACTGTTCTCATGAAGCTCCCATGAAGCGCTCAAATGAAGCCCTCATGACACGCTCAAATGAGGCTCCCGCAAAGCTCTCAAATGAGTCTTTCATAAAGTTCATATGAGCTCTCATGAAAGCCACATGAGACTTCAATATTTAATGTGAGGTTCATGCGAGCATCTCATGAGTTTCATATGTGTAATGCGAAGGCCTATTGAAGTCCCATAAGCCTCGAATATTTCATACGAGGCTCATGTGAGTGAGTGGTGTGCTAAGGGGGCTCGAATGTTTGACTGGTCAAGGGGGGTGCTGTTTGACTGTTTCACGCGAGTCAAAGGGTGCGAAAATCAGGACCGCGTGTGGGTCCTGATACGCGCATGTGGCCCTTCAGGGCTCGGGCGTGTGCGGCATCTTGTTGTGCATGCACTCTACACCTGATGCCCATTTCAGTCCCGTTCCCCATCTTTTCCTGTGCTCCTCTTTCGAGCACACGCTCGCTACGGGGAGAATGGGACTGTATCTGGGTAGCCTGGCGTGTCTTGTCTGGGAAACTCGAATAACTTATTCGAGGTCAAGAATATCTTAGTTTTGTTATGGGCTAGTGACGCGCGGGCCGTTGGCAGTGAATGTCGACCACTGGGCGTATGGAGTGGCAGTGGGCGTGTTCAGAATGGGCGGTTGAGTGAGCATTAGGGTGTACTGCATGATCGCAACAAGACAGTGCCCATTTCGGCCCTGTCCCGCACTGTACAAGCGTATGATTTCGATCATGGCGTGCTGTACAGCACGACCGAGAAAAAAATCTCGGTCGTGCGTGTAGCACGGAGGGGCACTCGGGATTACTGTAAACCTGATGCCCATTTCAGTCCCGTTCCCCATCTTTCCCTGTGCTCCTCTTTCGAGCACGCGCTCGCTACGGGGAGAATGGGACTGTATCTGGGTAGCCTGGCGTGTCTTGTCTGGGAAACTCGAATAACTTATTCGAGGTCAAGAATATCTTAGTTTTGTCGTGGGCTAGTAACGCGCGGGCCGTTGGCAGTGAATGTCGACCACTGGGCGTATGGAGTGGCAGTGGGCGTGTTCAGAATGGGCGGTTGAGTGAGCATTAGGGTGTACAGTTGAAAAACTGTATCCCGTGTGTCAGAATCCCAGCCACTAACCACTGGGATAAAAGGGCTTGTTATAGTAGCGGGTGAGTGCGCCCATAACCCCCCAGGCCAACGTGCCTGTAACCCTTCCCTAGGATCAATCGGGGATCACCAGTGGACCTCTGACACCCCCCCGCACTGGGATGCCCGAGGTGCACACACCGGGATTCGAACCCGAGACCTTCGCTCTGATACCATGTCAGAATCCCAGCCACTAACCACTGGGATAAAAGGGCTTGTTATAGTAGCGGGTGAGTGCGCCCATAACCCCCCAGGCCAACGTGCCTGTAACCCTTCCCTAGGATCAATCGGGGATCACCAGTGGACCTCTGAGACCGTGCTGACTCACGGGACGGGAAATTTCTCGCGGATTCCATGCCGCTTTGCGTGATCATTTCGCCACAGGTACAAATCGGTTATTCCGTTTTTCAAACGGTAAAAGCTGTTTTAAAACTGTGAGCTCGCATGAAGTCATTAGAGCTACATTGGAGTCACATGCGAGTCTCATGAGTGCACACATTTGAGTCAGCAGGGGCAACTGTTACAAGTACAGTTTGAAGACAGTTCTTTACAAGAGGAGGATATAGCCAAATGCTCAAGAACTTGTGCAACCGTTCTCAAGTACAGCGTGGCGAAGCCCTGCGCGCTGGTTAAACAATTGTTTTATGTTTGCCCTTGCCTGTGCGTAGAATCTATATGAATGTGTGCTTGTACTTGTCGAAATGAATCCAATGCATTCGCGTTTTTCAAGCTTGAATTCTACTACTTCGTATTGACGAGAGTAGAAATATTACCTTGGTGCTGCCGAAATTCTTCTCGACCAGTTTGCTCGTCCTACAAGCCGAGCAGGGCATAACTACTCACTTGCTTTTTTTTACGCCCTTGGCTAGGAGGTGACAAGTTGTCATGCTCGAAGGGCTGCAAGTGATGTTAAGTGTTGCCAAGTTTGTAGTTCAAGTTCAATCGCTTCCGCGGAACGTTATATTAGTCAACACGTGGTATCAGAGCTGGTACTTAGTCGTTTTGAACGTATCCAACGATGGGGTCGCCTGGAGAAGAAGGGACTTCAGCTCGCGTGAGTAGTGGAAGCCAGGAATCTGGAGTATCCGTGCCTGGGGTAGCACGGACAAACCAGGGCCCACTGCTAAGGGAAGTTCTGAAAAAACTTCTCATTCAACAAATTGAGTGGTGAAGGATACGACGACTGGTCCTGGAAGATGCAGTTATACATTCGGCAGATAGGACTTCTTAAAGTCATGACTTGTAGTGATAAACGACCAAGCAACCCGGAGCTTCAGGGAGATTGGGATGAATGTTCCTCAGCTGGATACTACATTCTTTCTCATAGCTTAAACCTCACACAACGCCAACATATTATCGATCTACTCTCAGAGGATGAGTGCAGACCAAAGGCGTGGGCCGTGCTCAAGGACATTCATACACCTACCTCATTTGTAGCCACTCTCATGTTAGAGAGAGAACTCTCCACTTTGCACCTCAATGAGGGAGAACCAGTTCAACCCGTCCAAGATAAGCTTAGGGATCTCTACGCCAAGCTAGCCATTGCCGGCATTACCTACCCCGAGTCAACAAACGAAATGTGTGAAGATGCTGTCGCTGCTGCCGGAGTCTTGGATGATCTTTACCAGCGGCCTTAGTCTTCCCCAAAACCAAAGTCTCTGGACCCTAGAGTGGATTCGCACAAAGATACTCGAGGAGGATTTCCGGAAACGTCAGTTGAGGGGAGGAGAGGAGGGGAGCAGCAGCTATGCAATGCAAGGTGGTAAGAGGGGTAGAGGCAAGAAATGGCAAGGGGCTGGGAGAGGAGCTTCAAAGGATGAAGAACCCCCTAACCAGCAAGGCGGTAGAGCAGGAGGACGTAGTGGAGGCCGAGGTGGCAGAGGTGGCAGAGGTGGAGGAAGGGGACTTGGGAGGATGGAAGGAAAGTGTTGGTATTGTGAAAAAGTGGGCCACCCGTGGTTTAAGTGCAGGACTAAACCCACCTGGTGGACCCCCTCCAACAGGACTCAAGATGGGAGCGGCGCCGGAGCGGTTGCCGATGATGAACCGGCTGAACAAGAGGAGAGGGAAGCCGGTCAATTCTTCCACGTCGGTGAGCCGGATGAGGTTGCAGTGATCGCTCATGCTGGAGCTGAGCTGCACCCACTCAATACGTGGATTTTGGACTCGGGAGCAGTATGGACTATGACGCTAAGGGGCTGAACTCTTAGACAATGTGGGGGCAGCACCGATTGCTGAAGTGAAGTCAGCTTCCGTGCATGCGCTCAAGATGACGGGGGCGGGGCGCGCTGCATTCAAGGGAGCTGACGGCAAACTGGTTGCGCTAAGTGATGCGCTGCTAGTACCTGATTTGAATGCAAACCTCATCTCCCTGAGGAAGCTGGCCAAGTGTGGGGTGAGCACATCTACCGATGGTGCCAAAACATTCAGGGGGCAGCTGGGAAAGCGGATGCTTTGGGATTTGCACGAAAATAGGGACATCTGCAAGTCTATGTGGCAGCTGCCGGTGGTGCCTTGGGACAAGGGGAATGGTTCTCAGGGGGAGTGCAATGCTGTAGCTGCCGAAGAGCTGAAGGTTTCAGCAAGGAGAGGTGAAACGGACTGGATGACAGCCCACCGTCGCCTCGGGCACATTGCTATGCCCGCACTGCAGCAACTGCACAAGGAGCAAGGGGTTAAGGGGCTGAAGCTGACAGGTGCAGCAACAACACACAAGTGTGAAGCTTGCCTGCTGAGCAAGTTCACTCGGTTCCCGTTCCACGCAACCAAGGGCGGCAGCAAGAAGCTGCTGGAGCTAGTGCATTTGGACGTGGTGGGGCCACTACCGGTGGTGGGGGAGCGTGGTGAGAAGTTCTTCCTCACCATTGTGGACGACTGGAGCCGAGTGACATGGGCATATCCCATCAAGAAGAAGGACCACGTGCCGTCCATCATCCGTGACGATTGGCTGCCGTTGGTGGAGAAGCAATCTGAACACAAGGTGATGCGGATCAGGACTGATAGGGGTGGGGAGTTCCTTGGGGAGGAGTTGATCACATGGTTAAAGAAGCAGGGCATCATTCGTAAGCTCACTACCTCCTACACACCGCAATCCAATGGCGTAGCAGAACGGGCAAACCGCACGTTCTTGGAGACAACACGGGCTCTTCTCATAGAGTCAGGTTTGGGGAACTCCAAGTGGCCACATGCTGTGCGCCAAACCACGGTGGTGAAGAACAGGGTGCTCACCAACGTCGGTGGTGAGTCATAGGTTCCCATGGAGAGGTGGCTTGGGAGAAAGCCGCCCATTGACATGCTGCGTGTGTTTGGCTGCATGGCTGTGGCTCATATCCCCAAAGCACATCGCAACAAGTTAGGTGCAACGGCTATGTGGTGTGTGCATTTAGGTTTGGCAGCAGAAAGCAAGGGGTGTCTGCTATGGGAGCCGAGCAAGGGAGTCGTATTCGACAGTAGGGATGTTAAGTTCATGAAAGACATCAACAATGGGAGCTGGTCCAAGCAACCAAAGGAGCAGATTGTGCAGCAACTGCAGCAGGCAACCATGGGATTCGAGGTAGAGGAGCAGTGGGTTGGGGAGAAGATTGCAACAGTACACGAGGAGGAGGGTACAGAAGTGCTCCACGTGGTTAAGAGTGTGGAATCAACGGCTGAACTTGAAGAACCCCACCATATAACAAGTGTGATTCCCCCCACTCTTCCCAAAGGGAGAACCCAAATCAAACCCCAACCCACAGGACGGACCTTCTCACCAATGATGACGCGGCAGATGCGAGCTGCCGTTTTGATGGCGAAGGCAAGGGGTGAAGGAGGAACAAGGGGAGAGCAGCAGCAACTTGATGCATTGCTGGTGCTGGAGAGCAGCAGTGATTCTGATGAGGAAGCTGAGGAGGAGGTGTATTGCTTCATGGCACCTGCACCAACTCAGCCACTGACCATGGAGGAGGCTCTTAACGGACCAGACATGGACAAGTGGCTAGTGTCAATGGATGCTGAATACAACAGCCAAATGGAAAATGGGACATGGGAGCTGGTGCCACTGCCAATGGGGAAGAAAGCCAACAGAAAGAAAGGGAGGACTTCAAGAAACCTTTGCTGCAACTACGAAGTCGCCAACACTGCGTGTTCTACTTGCCGGTGCAGCTGTGTGTGGGTGGGTGATAGTTCCGATGGATATCACCACAGCCTTTCTCTATGGGCTGATAGATGTGGAGGTGTTCATGTCGCAGTGGCCGGGTCATGAGGATGGTACCGGGCGTGTGTGAAAGTTGAAGAAGGCCATTTATGGCCTCAAACAAGCACTGCGCTGCTGGTACAAGAAGTTGTCTTCTGTGTTAGAGGAGATGGGCTTTAGGGCGAGTGCACATGCCTTTTCCTCATGGGAGAGAAGGAGGCCCTCGTCATGTTCCTTGTGTATATGGATGACATCGTGCTATTTGGGAACAGCAAGCAGGAGGCGATGAAGATGCAACAGAAGCTGACAGAAAACTTCAAGTGTAAGACCCTGGGGGAGGCAAATTACTACTTGGGGATGCACATCGAGAGGGACATCAGTAATGGGTGGGTGAGAGAAATACATGAAGGACATGGGGCAGAAGTATGAGACTGAAATGGGGAGGAAGGTTGCCACACCACTTCCATCCGAGTTCAAGCTCGTAAAGGCCAGAGAGAACGGGGGGGTGGATCAGCGAGAGCAAGTACGGTTTCAGTCTGTGGTGGAAAGCTTGCTCTATACAGCAGTGCACACTCGGCCTGACGTCTCATTTGCTGTGGGGCAGCTGGCTAGGGTGGTGCAGAATCTAACCGCGGAGCAGGAGGATGCAGCTGATCGAATCATTCAGTACTTGAACTCCTACCCCACTGTTGGAGTTCAGTACTCTGCTGTGGCACAAAGGAAGCAGAAGGGAGTAGAAGTTCTCAAGGAGAAGGGGGAGCATTTGGGAGAGAGGGAGCTGTTTCTTACAGGTTTTGCTGATTCTTCATGGGCTTCAGAGAAAGAGGACATGTCTTCTGTGGGTGGATACCTGCGTATGATTGGAGGAGGAATTGTTAGCAAGAGATCAAAGAAGCAGGTGGAAACCACGGGTTCATCTGCTGAAGCTGAGTACATGGCAATGTACCACGCAACCAAGGAGCTGATTTGGCTGTGGAAGCTGCTGGAGGAGATTGGGCACGAGCAGAAGGCACCAAGCCCACTCTTTTGTGACAATTCCAGTGCAATCTCCATGGCCAAGAACGCGGTGCTGCATGGGCTTACCAAGCACATGCGCATCAAGTGGCATTGGCTGCGCAAAGAAGTGCAGAGGGGAACCCTTGAGCCTCTCTACGTGAAGACGCAACAGCAGCCGGCTGATTTCCTCACGAAGCGGCTGGCTGAGGAACCTCATTGGCGTTGTGCCAAGTTGAGTGGCATGAGCCTTGAATAGGCTCATGAATGTGAGTGCAAGCATGCGACTACTTGAGGGGGAGTTTGTTGGGTGCAAATATTTCTGTTTGCACGCCAACCAGTCGCGTGTGTCGCATTTTGCATTTTGTTTGTGTGCGCATTTTCCATTTTTCACTTCGTGAATGTTCTGTGCGCATTTGTTCTTGCATTTTGTGTGTTTCGTTTTCACTCGTAATTCCCATAAGCCTCGAATACAGTCGATGCTCAGCCTATCACAAAAATTTGCTCATCACAATTAGAAAATCAGTCACTCGCGAACGTTTTGCCTGTGAGTGGTGATTGTGCTGATTTCGGGGTACAGTCACCAAGTCGAGGAAGAAAAACATCTACAGTTCATAAACAACAACGGCTGCCTGTCATCAGAATTGTTTACCTGGTTACGAACTTAAACCCCTAGACTCGTTTCACATTCCAATTTCATTTTACAATCACAATTTTGCCCGTGGCGACAAGGGCGAATGTGGCGAAATTCACAAAACACGTTTCACTCACATGCCTCCCGCCTACCTGGTGTTCTTGAAATGAGCACCGAGTGTATTTCATACGAGGCTCATGTGAGTGAGTGGTGTGCTAAGGGGGCTCGAATGTTTGACTGGTCAAGGGGGGTGCTGTTTGACTGTTTCGCGCGAGTCAAAGGGTGCAAAAATCAGGACCGCGTGTGGGTCCTGATACACCAAAACTGCGATAATTCCACACCCCGTACGCTTCCCTCGCCAGACACCCTACATGGTTTTCGGTTCGACTAGACGGGCACCCTGACATTACAGGTCTACCAGCTGATACGGTAATCAGAAAGTCAGACTCGCGAAACTCACACTTTACAGTAGGATTGAGTGGGAAATCACCTCTTCCATGTTTTTACTTCTCGATGGCTCGCGTCGAGATTGCGTCATTATAACCCTGATAAATCGAATCTTGATGCTAACCACTCTCGAAATCAAATTAGATGAGGAAGATTACCCATGGGCGCGAAGATAACAGGTGTGGAATTACCGCAGTTTCGGTGTACGCGCGTGTGGCCCCTCAAGGCTCGGACGTGTGCCGCGTCTTGTTGTGCGTGCACTCTACTGCACGATCGCAACAAGACAGGGCCCATTTCGGCGCTGTCCCGCACTGTACACGCGTATGATTTCGATCATGGCGTGCTGTATAGCACGACCGAGAAAAAAATCTTGGTCGTGCGTGTGGCGCGAGGGGGCGCTCGGGATTTCTGTACAGTTGAAAAACTGTATCACGTGCTGACTCACGGGATGGGAAATTTCTCGCGAATGTCACGCCGCTTTGCGTGATCATTTCACCACACGTATAAATCGGTTATTCCGTTTTTTCAAACGATAAAAGCCGTTTTATAACTGTGAGCTTACATGAAGTCATTAGAGCTACATTGGAGTCACATGCGAGTCTCATGAGTGCACACATTTGAGTCAGCAGGGGCAACTGTTACAAGTACGGTTTGAAGACAGTTTTTGACTTGGAGGATATAGCCAAATGCTCAAGGAGTTGTGCAAACATTTTCAAGTATAGCGTGGCGAAGCCCTGTGCGCTGGTTAAACACAGGTTTTATGCTTGCCCCTGCTTGTGCGTAGAATCTATATAAATGTGTGCTTGTACTTGTCGAAAGTAATCCAATGCATTCGCGTTTTTCAAGCTTGAATTCTACTACTTATTGACGAGAGTATAAACATTACCTTGGTGCTGTCAAAATTCTTCTCGACCAGTTTGCTCGTCCTACAAGCTGAGCAAGGCATAACTACTCACTTGCTATTTTTTACGCCCTTGGCTAGGAGGTGACAAGTTGTTACGCTCGAAGGGCTGCAAGTGATCTTAAGTGTTGCCAAGTTAAGTTTGTAGTTCAAGTTTAATCGCTTCCGCAGAACGTTATATCAGTCAACACATATGATGGCTTACATTTCAGAGGTACATCCAATTATACTAGGATACTAGCAATGGCACCTCGAGCAGGTCGTTCAGGTCGCCTTTCACATTCCTAGAGCTAAGAACAGCAAGGCATAGTCATTATGATTATGTACAAGATATTCTAGCCTTATTGTCACATCACGGAAATTGAAAGTATGGAACCTCCCCCGATAAAGGTCATTTTCGGGTCCCGTATGGGTCCTTGGGGGACCCAACAAAAAGGCACTAACCAGATTCCAATGCGTGCTCCTCACAGAGACTTCTGGAGCATCCTTGCAGAGTCCGAAATGGGTCCGGAAAGACCCATCGAGGACATGGGTTCGGAGGGAGTCGAGCTTTAAGTTTGTAACACGAACACCCAGAATAACAGTGTTACCAGGGCCTTGTTACGTACTACACCTCACAAACATAACCGCACTTTTGAACGCGGCTATATAATCTAAAACTGTAACAGCAACATTGCTACCAAGCAACATCTATACTATATAGTAATAAATAAGAGAGCAAGCTGATTCCCACAAAAACAAAGCAACAAAATCATATATTTGAACTGCAAATACGCCACAAACAATAAACTGTATTTTCTTAATGGGGCACATACTATCCTTACAAATTTATCTTCCTGCACAGAACAAAGAAATAACCGTTGGGTTAGCGTTAGGACTTGCTGCAACGCATCTAGTCAAGGGGGAAGAGTTGTTGATGGTTCAACCATTAAAATAGTCTTCAATCCCTAACAAAAGGTAGTCTTGTAAGTATAATTTTAGTTCCAATCATGAAAATAATGTTCTTACTTCATAAACAAAACAGCAGAAATGAAGACGGAAAGAAATGTGGTTTCGTTAGTGAAACTGGAGTTCGAACGGTAATGAAAAATCACCATAGTAGTTAGTCAACTGCAAGTGTTGAAACACACATTCAGAAGCGAAGGGGAAGTGAGGAGGCCGCGCATAGATCTAGACACATCTACACAGTTACGCCTTCAGAGCCTTTAGAGCCCTGTCACCGCATATGCACTTCATGCGTATGCAATAACAGGAATAGACGGGTATAGGAAGTGCTATAAGGGAGAAACGTACATGCACTTAATGCATGAACAAATAGAAGTAGTGTATTGTGTAGATTGTAGCGAGGTTACTGTTTGACTAGCGGTAGAAAAGGGGGGAACTGAATAAGAGCGACAATGGAAATCAGGGGGGAAAGCATCGAAGTGCGAAATATGTGACGAAGGGCGAAATGTGTCCCAACCCCGAGCCGCACATTGGGAAATGTGCAGCATGCACGTGCTCCCTTGCGTTCGTTGCTGATTACTTGTTATTCTCTCGTATTTGTGGGAGTTGTCACCTCAGCTTCTAGCACACAACGGCACACCACCAGGAGGGAACCTTTGGGGTGAGGGGGCTATCTCTCTCATAACACGTAATCATCAAGACGCATAGAATGGACAAATAGGAGTTGCGCTGGGGCAGAATCTTCAGCCGACGAGAGGAGGAACGACCGTGGCGTGAGCTCTCACAAGAACACGGGCTGTCTCTGGAGCGATCACCCAGGAGGCCGGCTTTCCGTGCGGATCGGGTGCCCGTTGAGCCGAACCGACGGGAAGGAAGTTCGGCGTACGACGAAGTGAGCGGTGAAAGGTTCGCCGCGTCGGCGAGCGGCGCGCCATGGCGGAGAGACACGTTCCACCTGACAGGAGGAGAGCTCCGTGATTACCGTGACAGTGGGGTCTTCCTAAACCCGGAAGAGGGGAGGCGGCGGTGCGATGAGCGGGGACGTGAGGAGCCTCTGCGCGGGCAGGGCGAAGGCTCTGGCGTCAGCCGAGCCGAAGGAACGTCCCAGGCCGACGAGTCACGGGAGGACGATGCGGGTGACGAGGATGACGAGCAAGAGTCCGTCTACAAAAAGGGCAGGCGAGGAGCATCACAACCCGGGCGGAGCCGAAGAGGAAGAATCCGCACTGACCAATGAAACTGCCGATTCGCACGAGGCGGCAGAAGAGGAAGTGGGTGAGGCACGGGAGGAGCCACACGAGGAAGATCTCGACCATCGGGGAGGACACCAATCATGCGATGCGCCGCAGCAGGAGCGCCAGAGCCAAAAGGAAGACGCGTGCGAGTTGCAGAGGATCGCGCGGAGGAAGAGAAGCCGAGCGCTCGCAAACGCCAGAAAGGCAGCGGCGGCGAGTGGGGCAGCAGGATGGAGAGGCGCGCTCGCCTAGGACCTCAGCCAAGGACGGAGCAGCCTGATGGCAGGATGCAGCCGCGGGGAGGAAGGCAAGAGAGTGAGTGGCGCACGACCGATCGACAGCAAGCGAGCAGGGGAGGACGACGCCCGGAATCTCGCTCGCTCGAGCCGCGTTGGCAGCAAGAAGAGCGATAGAGGGGAGGATCTCGCTCGCCGCGCCAACAGAGGCGGTGGGACAAGGAGCCCAGTGGTGAATCACGCTCGCCCGACCTACGCCGCCAGCGAGAGGGAAGGCTGGACGAGGCGAGACACTCACCGTCCGGCCAACAGCATGTAAGGGGCATGGAGGGAATGTCACCGTCGCCGACGAGGCGTCGACCGTACGAGACACGGGGAGAAGGATGGGAGAGGAGGGACCACTCGCATACGCGACGGTGGGAGTGGACGGAGAACTCTGGTGGTCAGTGGAGACAGCAAGGCGAGGTGCGCTGGGACTATCGAGAAACCAGGTCCAAGAGTGGAAGCCTGGCCTACGGGGCCGAATGGGCCTGAGAAGCTAGGGAAGGCATGGAGAGAGCCAAGCAAGGAGGGGCGTATGGGAGACCGTCAAGAGGGCGAGTGAAGTATGGGGAGAGGGACGGGGAGGCGCGGCCACGACACCAAGGGTAGAAGTGCCGGCCAGGTTCTCAGGCGATCAACGGTCAGGGCCTTCACTAAAAAACTATTTGATGCAAGTAGGAAACGTAAAGTACCATTGTGACCGGAGCGGCATGGACCCGGTGGACTTTTTCCTGAGCCTGCCAAACACTTTGGAAGGGGAAGTCGAAAATTATACCGCATGAGGATGGAAGAGTTGTTATGGAGGGCAGGGAGGTACGGGGAAGACCCCACCAAAGCATTCTTGGAGCGATTGCAAAGGCAGCTTCCCGGCCATACGGCTGAGCGGATAAGGGAGTTCCAAGAATTAAGAAGGGGGAGGGATGAGTCGCTACTGACACACTACAACCGACTAATCAATGTGGCTGAGGACGTGAGGTGCTTGGACAGCAGCCTCCTCATCAGAAAGTTCCTGGGGGGTTTGGACGAGGCATTAGGAGGAGGACTCAGGATGAGGGTGTATGAGCTAGGAGCGGAGGCGAGCCTGGAGGAGGTATTTGACCTGGCAAAGAGGGTCGAGCTCGCCCAGAGGAGATTTGAGGCCTATCTGCCCAAGCCTGCAGAGAGAAGCCGCAAGCCAACATGGGCGGCGGCAATGATACCGGAAGGGGGAGGGAGGAGAGACGGGCGAGGGGAGGCAGGAGTTGACACCAGGACATGTTACCGATGTGGGCATCCAGGGCACATCCGTAGGGATTGCAACAATTGTTATGGTTGTGGGAAGCCAAGGCATTGGAAGCAGGAGTGCCCAGATGCAGCCAAGTGCGAGATCTGCCAGAAGAGAGGACACGAGGCAAAGGACTGCAACCAGGGGGATGGAGGGGCTAGGAGAAATCCAGAGGAACTGCAGTGACAGATCAGCAGGCTCCAGGCACAGCTGAGAGCAGCAGGACCGAGAGGGGAAGCGGCAGCAGGGATGTATGCCAAGGACGAGGAGGGAGAGGAGGTGGAACAAGATATGCAGTGTGCCCTCATGGCATGGAGAGAAAGAGAAGAGATGGGGCTGAGGAGCGGAGGGAAGGATGGCAGGCGGGAACAAGGAAGGAAGGAGCAAGAGAGGGGACAGAAGCCAGACGAGCCAGCACTGGTGCGGCCACCAGCATGCAATCCGCAAGAAAGTCTGGCGTGCCAGACCTCAGTGCTGCTGATAGAAAGGGGATCAATAGAGGTGGAGGGAGAGAAGGTGAAGACCGCGATCATAGACACAGTAGCACAGAGTGTGATGCTGGGCAAGGGGATGGCTGAGAGGCTAGGGTTGATGGCACCAGAAAGACATGTGGCGAAGGGAATGCTGGTGATGACGGCGGAGGGAGGGGAACCAAAATGGATGCCGTGCACCCGCACACCCATAGAAGTGACTCTGCTGCCAGGGGGAGAACATGAGACCAAAATCCGAATGAAATGCGTGATCTCAGAGTCAGAGGACTTCGATGTGCTGGTAGGCACCGAGCTAGTATTTGCGGTAGGGATGACCATATGTAAAGGTAGAGTTCAGGACGCGGTACTGGAAGAAAGAGGGGCTGTTGGGAGAGCTGCCGGTGCGATTTGTGAAGGTGGAGCCAAAGCAAGCCTACCAAGCCGCGGTGGGAGTGCGACCAAGGGAGCAACAGGCCGGGGAGCAGGGAGGGACGGCAGGATCGGGAAAAGGGCCCAGGATGAGGTGGATGGACGAGCCAAGGCGACAGAGTGATTGGCAGCAACCCATCCACCTGGTGGAACTGTTTGGAGGGATAGGGGCAGGACTGTCAGCAGTAATGAGGAGTAGAATACCAGTGAGGAAGTGGACATATGTGGAAAAGGAGCTGGTGGTGAGGAGGATGGCGGAGCACCACGCATGGAAATTGCAAGAAGAGTTTCTGGAGCTGCTGAGCGAGAAGGTGATTCGAGAGGCCATGAGCGGAACCATTCACGACGTGAAGGAGATAACAGAGGCAGAGGTGGCCAGCTGGGGGCAGGTAGATCTGCTGGTGGCAAGGTGGGAATGTCAAGGGGTGTCTTGGGCAGGCAAAGGGAAGGGGGGAGGAGTTCCCAGAATAAAGTTGATGGAGGACCTGTTCCGCATCATGGAGTGGCTGCAAGAGAGACAGGGCAGATTGGCGTACCTGTTGGAGAACCTAGACCTGGAGGGGGACAGCAGAGAGCCGATCCAATTAGTAAGGGAAAGAATAAGGGGGCAACTGGGGAGAGGGGTGAGCTGTGACGCGGCCAGAGCAGGGTCATACGCGCATCGGCTCAGGATGTACAGGCAGAATGTAGTCCCGGCCCTGAAGCTGCAAGAGGAGGTGGATGAAGTGAAACGAGCACTGGGAAGGAAGGTGCAAGACATCCTAGAGCCAGGACGGACCCCAGCGTCAATGTGTCGGAAAAGCTACAGCCGGCATTACCCGTGCAACCGGGTGGGATAGGACAGACAAGCCCTACTTACACTAGTGGCATATGCAGGGGCGGCTGTGTATGAGTTGGCAGTGGGGCAACCAGGGCCGGGAATGGTATATGATCACAGGAAACAGTGGTGGGAGGAACCAACCGCACTAGAACGAGAGCTGGCCATGGGGTATGGAGAGAATGCAACTGCAGCACCAGGGGTGAGTGAAGCAGCCAGGAGGAGGGCTTTAGGGAATGCAATGGATGGTTACATGTTGAGGTGGCTGATCCAGCGGATGTGGCGGGAGACGGTCATGAGCTGGGGGCATGAAGGAGAGAAAGAAGGGGCGGAGTCTGTCCCCCAAGGAGCATGGAGTTGCCGAGAGGAAGAAGGGGAGAAATGGAAGGTGGGAGAAGCGATGAGTGAGGAGGGGAAGGAGGCCATGCAACAACTGTTGGCCAAGCACAGGAAGTGCTTTGCCTTCACCTTGCAGGAATTGGGAAGATGCAAGGTGAAGGAGATGGAGCTGAAACTGAGCAGCACGGAGCCCGTGTTCCACCGCAGGAGGAAGATGCCACACGGGGACGAGGAAATTTGCAAGGAGAATATCAAGGAGCTATGAGAAGCAGGTCTGATCAGGAGGTCAGAATCAAAGTACGCCATGCCGATGGTGGTGGCAGCCAGGAAGGTCCTGACGGGGGAGGTGCTGAGCAAAAGGATGTCCGGGGACTACAGGGCACTTAACAAAATCACCAGATGCCGATGGCTGAAGAGATCTTTGACAAGCTAGCAGAGAGAGTGTTCTTCACGACACTGGACCTGAGGCAAGGGTTCAACCAAATTAAGATCAGGGAAGAAGACATCTAGAAGACGACCTTTCATGGGCTGGACGGGCTGTATGAGTGGTTGTACATGCCATTTGGGCTGAGGAACGCGTCAGCCGTGTTTCAGAGGGTCATGGATAGCGTGTTGTGGGGGGTGGAGTGTGCGGCATGCTACATTGATGATGTGGTGATCTTCAGCACAACGGAGCAGCAACACCTACATGATGTGGAGAGGACCCTGACGGCGATAGAGGGCGGCGGGACTGACATGTCACCTGAAGAAGTGCAGATGGGGCGAGCAGACTGTGCAATACCTGGGCTATGAGGTGAAAGGGGGGCAGATTGGGATCCAAAGGCCAAGGTGGAGGTCCTGGATAGGCTGAGGGAGCCGAAAGACAAGTCAGGGGTGAGAGCGGTGCTGGGCTTCCTAAGCTATTACCGACGGTTCGTGCCCAACTTCAGCAAGAGAGCAGCGGTGCTGAATGGGTTGCTGCGGGAGGACAAGGAGTGGGAGTGGGGAAGCACAAAAGGCGGCATTGCAGGATTTGATGACAGCGGTGAAGACAGCAACGGTGCTGCAGCTGCCCGTCGCTGATAAGCCATTCACGCTCTACACCGACTGGAGCAGCCAAGAGATGGGAGGGATACTCTGCCAAGAGGTGGAAGGAGAGGAGAAGGTGGTAGCATACGCGAGTAGGAGCTGCAACTCGGCAGAGGCACAGTACAGCTCATACATAGGGGAGGGGTTGGCAGCGGTGTGGGCTGTAGGGCATTTCAGGGTGTACCTACAAGGAAGAGAGTTCACCTTGGTGACGGATCACCAGCCGCTAACATGGCTGATGACAACGCCGGGGTTGACTGGCAGGAACGCACAGTGGGCGATGAAATTGCAGGAGTACGACTTCAAGATCAAACACAGGCCAGGAAAGACCTTGCAACATGTGGACGGTCTCTCTCGGAACCCCCCACTGACAGAGCCTACAGTAAGTTTGACACTACTGACGGGAGAGGTGGAGCTGAGTGGGGCCAGGGGAAGTAAGGGGCCAGCAGATATTTGGGAATATGAGCAAGCCTTGCGGTGAGTGAAAGGAGAGACAAGAGAGGATGAGGAGATGACAGAGAGAGTGAGGGCAAGGGGACACCATTACAGATGGTACCAGCAGCAGCTACAGATACAGACAAAGGACGGATGGAAGCTGGTGCCTGCGCCAAGTGAGAGGGAGGTGGTGATTAAGGAGGTGCACATGAAGTTGGGGCACTTTGGGCATGAGAGGACAGTGCAGCTGTTGAAGACAGGGTGGTGGTGGGAAAGGATGCGTAGGCAAGTGAAGAGGTGGGTGGAGGGCTGTGAGGCATGCCAAAGGAGCAGGGCAAACCTCACCCAAGCCAAAGCTGAGTTGCAGTCCTTGCCTATCCGCGGCCTAGGCTTCATGTGGTCCTTGGATCTGGCAGGGGAACTGGCGCTAAGTCGTGGAGGCAAGCAGTACATCGTGCTCATGGTAGAACACGTGAGCAAGTGGCTGGAGGTCAGGGCAATCCCGAGCAAGAACTCGAGGCATGTGGCAGCAGCATTCAAGGAACAAGTGATACGCAGATTTGGGGCATGTGCAGTAGTGCTCACAAACCAGGGAACTGAGTTCCAAGGGGACTTCAACAAGCTGCTAGAGGAGGCGGGGATCACTCACAGGTGCACCTCCCGCTACCACCCACAGAGTGATGGGCTGACAGAGCGCCTGGTACAAACCTTGAAGCGGGGATTGTGGGCATATGGGGAGAAGAGGAAGTGGGACTGGGATGAGGAGCTACATTGGATAGCGGCAGGATACAGGTTTGGGAAACAGGCCGCCTTGAGGGATCACTCCCCATACAGTCTCCTATATGGGTGCGAGCCGCTGCTGCCGGTGGGGGCAACACGGGTCCTCACGGATACAGTGACGGCAGGCACCATAGACAATTGGGTGGTTCTGTTGGAAGCCAGAGCAAGGTACCTGTGGGTGATGATGCCAGCAGCACTGGAAAACCTCCACACCGCACAGCTAAGAGATGCCAGGCGCTATGAGCAGCGACAGCAGCAAGGGACAGGGGGAAGAGCGAAGAAGGGAGTGAGACAGGGATAGAAAGTGTACATGAGAAGGGCAAAGCAAGATACCTTGGATGTCGGGGTAGGGACAGAAAGATGGAGGGTGAAGGAAGTCCGCCCCTCAGGGATACTAGTGTTGGAGAACGAGAAGGGAGCAGAACTGAAGGAACACCAGACCAACACGGCCGTGGTAAGAGGAAGTAAGCCTCAGCAGCACGGTCCTGTGACACGAGCTCAAGCTGCTCGAGCACAGGCATAGGAGGGGGCAGGGAGTGACTGAGGCAGAGCAATAGAAAGAAGGAAAGAGGCAAAGGGGCGGCAAGGAGAAAGGCAGGTGTTGGAAGGAGCAGAGTTCTCCAAAAGGAGGCAGCAAGAAGAAGAGCAGGTGCTGGAAGGAGTGTGGTTCTCCGATAGCTGTCACCGCATATGCACTTCATGCATATGCGATAATAGGAATAGACGGGTATAGGAAGTACTACATGTTGTGTGATGCAATCATTCGCATTCACGTCTGTCTGCCTCTCATCATATGTTCGTGCGTTGCATGCGTGGTGTGAGCGTGTGCAAGAATTTGTGTTTGGTGTGGTTTGGATTTTCTGAGTGTGTGTGAATGTTATTTGGCTTGAGCAGATATCTGAAGTGACTTCTCTGCTCAAGAGCTTTCCGACGAGCCAAGAAAAGCTTCAATCGGAGCACGAACGAGAAAGTTACGAACGCTCAAAGTTCGTATGCTTTTGATATTTGGTTGTGGCGACTATGGGAAGTTGTGGAGTGACTCTAAATGGGGTATAGACTTTTGGGGGTTGGGAAAATTCGTCACTCTACTGTAGTTGATGCCAAATGGTTGGGAGAAGCCAAACCAGGTTGGGAAGTGTGGCCAAGTTGGGTGAGGTGGATGGCATGGGTTGGGAAAGTGACAAATGTCAAAGTTGGGGTGCCTATAGAAAAGGGAATTGTATGGTATGGGGTTTCCTTGGTTGGGGACTCCTTGGGGACCTTCCCTTTGTCCTACTCTTTCTCTCCTATCTGGTTTGTAGCTACTCTACTTCTCTTTGTGGTAACTTGTAAGAACAAATTGTTATTGAGTTAAGTTTTCTGTGGTAGCTTACCCCCTAGTGCACCGAAATCAATAACTCGAGTTATACTCCATATTTTGATACGATTCAAATTGGCTGTTGTAGCCACTTTCTAGTGCTACAACATATCCGAAATTGGTGGAGTTTAAACGGTGCGTTTTCCGTCGACGGCGTTTCTTGTGAAGTCGACATTTCTGTCCAGAAATTAGGTCCAACGATTTTGAGATATTTCGGCCCTTAATCTTCATAGACTCCGTCCTTAGTCTCTAACAAGTGGTATCAGAGCTGATTGAGGACGTTGTGAAGAGTCTACTGAAGTGTGAAGACCCTCTTAGACCCACCATGGCCTGTGGGCGTGCCTAAGTGGTGTTCTAGAGGTTGCATGTGACTTCCGCTAAGGGGAAACTCTGCCAAAATTTCGTTGGCGCCGACACTTGTGGAAATTGTGTGGGACTTCGGTGTGGACAGCAAAGGGGGAGCTGAAACCTGTGATTGGGAGCAGAGGAGATGAGTCAAGGGAGTGGAGATGCAGCTGACAAGAAGAGTGAACCGCCACCATCCAAGATTGAGGCATTGGATGGCTCCAACTACGAGGAATGGAGTGGGCGGATGAGGAGCGTCTTCAAGCGCTACAAGCTGCTGAAACTTGGAATGGGAGAAGAGAAAATGCCCGAAGAAGGAGATGCTCGGGATTGGTGGATTGAGCGGAGTGCGGTGTTGTTCGACCTCATCTTGCAATCGGTCAACAACGACATGTTCCAGCACATCAAGGACTTGGTTGAGTTGGACGACTCCGGTCCAAAGGCATGGAAGCTACTGCGTGGCGTGATTCAGCCCAACACGCTGCCCATGGTGATCGTGCTCGAGAAGGAGCTGGCGGCCATCTCCATGCGATCGGGAGATGATGTGAAGCCGGTCCTTGACAAGATCAAGGACACCTATGCGAGGATGGCAGCGGCGGGCAGCAAGGTGTCGGAGATGCAGCAGTGCACCAAGATCATCTCGGTGCTCGACAACTCGTGGGAGAACCTCATCCCCACCCTCAATGTTCAGCAGGACAAGTGGACGCCTGAGTGGATACGTGCCAGATCCTGCAGGAGGACTTCCGCAGGCGCCACACAGGAGGTGGTGCTGCCAACAAAACTGCTGAGGGGTATGGAGCTGCAGGAGGAAGCAGAGGAAGAGGGGGTGGGAGAGGCCGAGGCCGTGGGAGAGGCCGAGGCCGTGGGAGAGGCTTTGGCAGAGGGAGAGGCCGAGGTGACTACAATACGGGGCATGGGAGCTCTGGTGGCAGGGGGAGCACTCGAATGGAGGGTGCATGTTGGTACTGCAAGAAGGCTGGACACCCATGGTTCAAGTGTTTCAGCCGGCCTGAGGGATGGGCGTCGCCAGGCATGAAGCCGCCGAGTGGTGAACGTGCACGAGGTGGCGCTGTGCAAGGTTCAGGTGCACAAGGTGAAGGTGCACAAGGTAAAGCTTCTCCTAGGATGTTCCTCATGGTTGCAGATGTGAAAGGGAGTGAGGGTGATGTGGGTTCGGTTGGGAAGGTTGTGATGCACCCCCTCACTCACTGGGTGATAGATTCAGGTTGCACAAGTCACATGACCCCACGGGCAGATTTGCTTGACGAGGTAAAGCCCCCTGGGAAGATCAAATTTGTGGCTGCCGCTTCAGGTGCTTTACTCCCTATGATGGGTGTTGGGAATGCAAAGGTGATGGGAGCCAATGGGGAGCTTGTGGGGCTGGGAAATGTGCTGCTAGTTGAAGGTTTGTCCGCTAACCTCCTCTCTGTGCGCCGGCTGCAGAAAAGCAAGGCCAAAGTTACGTTCGGCCCAACCAGCTGCCGTGCAAAGCTTGGGAAGTTGCTGCTGTGGGATTTGGAGGAGAAGAGCAGCTGCATCAAGGACCTGTGGCAGCTGCCCATCATCCCTTGGAATGGGAAACCTCCAGCAACGGCAGCGGCAGCAGCAACTGCGGGAGGAGAGGAGACTGCACCAACTGATGGGGCCCTGGATGCAGTCAAGAAGGTGCAGCAGCCACAACGTCTACATGGTGAGGTGCTTGCTAGTGTGGATGCAACAGCTGCATGGGCAAAGGCTTCATCTGGGAGTGGTGAGGCCGATTGGGAGACGTGGCACGAGAGGTTGTGTCACATCAACATCCCTATGCTGCAGAAGTTGGTGAAGGATGGGAGCTTGAAGGGATTGGAGGTGAAGGGGGCAGCAAAGGAGATTGGGAGCTGCCCTACATGCCTCAAAACGAAGTTCACCAAGTTCCCCTTTAGCAGCAGCACGGGACCAGCCAAGGACCACCAAGTTCCCCTTTAGCAGGCACCACTTGCGCTTGTGCACATGGATGTGGTGGGCCCCACTAGGGCCCTTTCTCTCTCGGGCAGCCGCTACTTCTTGACCATTGTGGACGACCACACGCGTGCGGTGTGGGTGTACCCTCTGAAGACTAAGGGGGAGGTGGCAGCGGCTGTTCTTAAGGAGTGGATGCCGAGAGCTCAAAGGGAGAGCGGACACAAGGTGAAGGTGATCCGCACCGACAACGGGGGAGAGTTCATTGGCACTGATTTTGAGGCGGTTCTGAAGAAGAAGGGCATTCAACATCAGCTCACAGTGCCCTACAACCCGCAGCAGAACGGCGTGGCTGAGCGGTTCAACCGGACCCTGCAGGAAGGTGCTCGCACTCTCCTTGGGCGCGCAGGGCTGCCGGATCCGTTTTGGGTGACTGCACTGAGGCAGGTCGCACTTTTGAAGAACAAAGTGCTGGCGACTGTGGGGGACAAGCAGTGGGTCCCCTACACCAAGTGGTATGGGAGTGCACCAGCAGTCAACATGCTGAGAGCCTACGGCTGCATGGTGGTGTTTCATATGCGAAGGAGAAGAGGGGAAAGCTGGAAGCTTCTGGGAGATGGGGTGTGCACTTGGGCCTAGCTAAGGATCATAAAGGCTGGTTGCTATGGGACTTGACCAGCCAGCAGCTGACTGTGTCAAGGGATGTGAAGTTCCTCAAGTCCTTGTACTGCAAGGATTGGAAGCAGCAGCAGCAGAAGCTTCCTACTACACCGCTGATCATTGAGGCCGATGAGGTGCAGCGGCCTTCGAGGCAAGTGCAGGTCACTGTCTCAGAGGAGGAGATCTTTGGTGTGACTAAGGATGGGGGAGAACCTGAGGTGGAGCAGCAGCAGCAGCAGCCGCAGCAGCAGCAAGGTGCTCCACAAGGTGCCGCACGTCCGGCTGACCGTCCTAGGAGGGATGTGCGCCCTCCTAACCGGCTGACCTATCCGAGCTTTGGCAAGCCAAAGGTGGTACGGGCTGGGAGTGTGGCTGAGCAAATGGATGAGAATGAGATAGCCTATTGTTATGGGGCTGTATTGAGGAGGTTTGGTGGATAGTACCATGAGAGAGAAAGGCTGCAACGGGGTGCTGCAAGTTTGAGCAAAATTGAGATGTTCGAAGTGGAATGTTGAAAGAAGATGACTGTCCATTGGGATTTGTTGGGTGCAAATTTACATTGCACGACATCCTGCCGTCTGTTTGTACGAGTATGCGTGTGCGAATGCATTTGGGTGTGAATGGAATGTTCGTGTGTTTGTTTGCTTTCGCAATTTTCGCTTGATGCATTTGCAGGTACTCGCGCAATGTGCGCTTCGGCACGACATTGTACGCGCTATGAACAATGCAAGCAGAAAGGACGAGCTCGCAAAGGAACCCAAGATGGAAGCTTTGCAGTTCGGTTGAGTTGATTGCGCAGATTCAGTTCTATCCAACTCGAAATTGTACTGTTTTGTTTGGTTAACTATAGTGTAGCAGGGAAGGCACTATAGGGGTACAATTTAGGTGAAGGTTGGATGTTGTTTGTCTGTATCTGCATGCTACAAGGCCAGGGGAAACCAGCGGAACCAGCATTTGGCTGGTTGGGCAAAGACAAAACAGGTTCTGTTTTTAGAACCTGAACCTGGTTGTTGTTTTCCCAGGTTGGAAAAACAGAACCAGAGGTTGTTTACCAACCTACCACCTGCTATTTTGTCCAGCCAGGTTGGTTCTGTTGCTTGGAATTATTTGGGATCATCCCTGGTTGTTCCCAGGTTGATTCCCAATGTCCTTGCTAGCTAGAACTATTTAATCCTTCTCTGTTTGTACCTGAATATAGTCAAATTGATTCATGTGAATTCCTTCCTCGCTGGAATTTCGTTTCTACGCGGTTCGTTGGCGGAATGCTACCCGAGTCAACGCTAGTACGCTAGCACTCTAATGCTAGGCAAACACCGTCTGAGCCATAACTTCGTAATGGCAGAACTTTTCGCGAGGCAACTTGGCTCATTTTAAAGCTCTTGGAGCGAGCTTCGATATAGCGAATTCTCAGCTTAATCCGACCGACGGTCTGCACGGCACGCTGCGCGACGTTCAAGGTACTCTTGCTGTTTTGACTAAGTCCTTCTTGATCCCTCTCTCTACAAACTCGGACCCGAGGATAGGGGCTGGTCTTGTACTAGGCACCCAGGGACCCTTGGAGGTGACCCCGAGGAGAGGTTTTAAGTTTGATTAAGTCCTAATAGCTTGAGTTTATTAGGCCCTTACACCAACAAGCTGGTATCAGAGCCGCGTTATAGTGATCCTCGTTATAGGTAGCTATGGCGGGCAACACCTCGGCGGGAGCTGGTGAATCTTCAGCCCAAGATCGTAGCGGCAGCCAAGATTCTGGTCTTTCAGCGCCAAGGGGAGCGCGAACAAACCAGGGCTCGCTTGTCAAGGAGGTGCTGAAGAATTTCACCGTCGAGAAGTTCAATGGTGAGGGCTATGATGATTGGGCCTGGAAAATGCAATTATATTTCCGTCAGATCGGTTTGCTGAAACTAATGATTGGGGAGGAGCCTAGACCGAGTGACCCCACGCTGCAGGAAGATTGGGACGAGCGCTCCTCGGCTGGCTACTATTTGATGTCGCAGAGTTTGGAGCTGAACCAGCGTCACCACGTCATGCACCTGCTGCCGGAGGTTGAATGCGGTCCGAAGGCGTGGACCGTGTTGAAGGAGCTGCACGCCCCGACCTCCGTTGTCGCAACGTTGATGCTGGAGAGGGAGCTGTCCGCGTTGCGCCTGAGCGAGGGAGAGCCGGTGCAACCAGTCCTGGACAAGATGCGCGACCTCTACGCGAAGTTGGCGACCGCGGGAATCACCTACCCGGAGCAGACCAAGTGCTTGAAGATGCTCTCGCTGCTGCCAGAATCGTGGCTTCAATTTACGAGCGGATTGAGCCTGCCGCAGAACCAGAGCTTGTGGACGCTCGAGTGGGTGCGGACGAAGATTCTGGAGGAGGACTTCCGTCGCCGCCAACTGAGGGGTGGAGACGACGGCAGCAGCGGCTACGGGATGCAAGGGAGCCGACGTGGCAGAGGACGTGGCTTCGGTGGTGCTGGACGCGGTGCAAAGAAAGACGACGACTCCAACGACCAACAAGGAGGTACCGGTTGGGGTCGCGGTGCGAAATCTGGACGTGGGGGCAAGTCGGGTGCTGGTGGCAAAATGAAAGGGAGTTGCTGGTATTGTGAGAAGGAAGGGCACCCCTGGTTTTTGTGCTATAAGAAACCCGATGGATGGACCCCCCAGAATCGTCACCAGGATGGCGGCGCGCGGAGGAACCAGAAAAACGGCGCCAACATGGTCGCTGATTCGTCCGACAACAACCCGAAGGGCAACGGCGGTGCGGAGAAGAAGAAGGAGCGCACCGCGGGCCAATTCTTCCATGTAGGAGACAAGGGGGAGCAAGGAGACGCCTCTGCCAAAGTTGGAGCAGAGCTGCACCCCCTAGACTATTGGGTGTTGGACACAGGCGCTGCTTGGACGATGACGCCGCGCAAGGACCTGCTGGACGAAGTACGAGCTGCACCGATCAATGAAGTGTGCTCCGCCTCTGGACACATGTTGAAGGTGGCTGGTGCGGGACGAGCTGTGTTTAAGGGAGCGGATGGCAAGCCGGTGGTGCTGCACGACGTTTCTTCGTCCCCGACTGAAGGCCAACCTTATCTCCCTCCGTAAGCTTGGCAAGGCTGGGGTGAACACCAACACGGATGGGGCACGCACTTATAAGGGGAAGCTGGGCAATCGGGTGCTTTGGGATCTGCACGAGAGCAAGGACGTGTACAGATCTATGTGGCAGCTGCCGGCCCTGGCGTGGCATGGTGGGGGGCAGGCTGGAGAGGGGTCTGCATCCCAGGGGGAGTGCAATGCCGTTGGAGGGGTTGGTGTGAAAGTGTCGGCCAGATCTGGGGAGACAGATTGGGCAACGGCACACCGGCGCTTAGGGCATGTGGCAATGCCTTTGCTGAAGCAGCTGGAGAAGGATGGAGCCGTTAAGGGTCTGAAGCTGAACGGACAGCCACCCGATGACAACTGTGAAATCTGTTTGCTTTCAAAGTTCACCCGTTTCCCTTTCCATAGTGTGGCTGGCAGGAGCAAGAAGCCTTTGGAGCTGGTCCACATGGACTTGGTGGGGCCGCTGTCGGTGCAAGGGCACAAGGAGGAGCGGTATTTTCTTACAATTGTGGATGACTGGAGCAGGCTGATGTGGGCGTATCCGCTGAAGCAGAAGGACCACGCCGCCTCCACGATACGGGACGATTGGCTGCCATTCGTGGAGAAGCAGGCGGAGTGTGTAGTGAAGCGGATTAGGACAGACCGGGTGGTGAGTTCCTTGGAGCTGAAATGACGGCCTGGCTCAAGAAGCAGGGCATCCAGAGAGAGCTGACCACGGCTTATACCCCACAGTCCAATGGTGTAGCAGAACGGGCAAACCGGACCATTCTGGAGACAGCTAGGGCGCTGCTCATAGAATCTGGGCTGAGCAATTCTATGTGGCCTCATGCTGTCCGGCACGCCACTGTCGCTAGGAACAGGGTGCTCACCAAGGTTGGGGATGACTCGTGGGTGCCGTTGGAGAGGTGGCTTGGGAGGAAGCCGCCGGTGGACATGCTGAGGGTGTTCGGTTGCATGGCAGTCGCCCACGTCCCCAAGACCTACCGCAGTAAGTTGGGGGCGAGTGCAATCTGGTGTGTGCATTTGGGGCTGGCTGCTGAGAGCAAGGGATGGCTGCTGTGGGAACCATCCAAGGGTGTGTTGTTTGACAGCAGGGATGTGAAATTCATTGAGGGCATGATGTATGGGAGCTGGGAGAAACAGCCAGAGGCAAGGGTGTCCCAGCAGATGGAGCAGATCACCATGCAGCTGGACCTGACTCCTAGTGTGTGGGAGGAGGGAGAGGAGGCAGCTGCTGGAAATGGTGATGGAGAGAAGATACAGGAGGCATCTGCTGGTGGAGAAAATGGTGTGGAAACTGGCGGCAGCACTAGTGGAGCTGCTGGACCCGAGGGAGGAGAGAAGCAGCAGGGAAAAACTAAGAAGCCGAAGGGTGTCGTTATGAAGGGATGGGAGACACCCGTCTCCAGGCCAGGACGTACCCGTATGGCTACTAAGAAGCTGACTGCAGGAACTGATGCAGCAGAGCAGCAGCTAGGGACCGAAGAGGCATTGCTGATTCTACCTCATGGCTATGACCCGGATGAGGAGGATGAGCCTGCGTACTGTTTTCTTGCCCCTGCACCAGAGGAACCAGCTAGCATGGAGGAGGCATTAGCTGGACCAGATAGGGACAAGTGGCTGGCTTCTAGGGATGCTGAGTACCAGAGTCTGCTGGAGAATAGGACATGGGATCTGGTGGTGCTGCCTGATGGGAAGAAAGCGATACAATGCAAGTGGGTGCTGAGGATCAAGACCGATGACAAGGGGCAGGTCACCATCTACAAGAGTAGGCTGGTGGCGAAGGGGTTTATGCAGAAGGAGAAGCAGGACTTCAACGAGATCTTTGCTCCCACTGCCAAACCCTCTACCCTCCGTGTCTTGTTGGCAGATGCAGCTGTTAGTGGAAAATTCATCATTCAGATGGATATTTCAACGGCATTCCTGAATGGGATTTTAGAGGAGGATGTGTACATGACGCAGCCGCCTGGGTATGAGGATGGTACGGGCAGGGTGTGCAAGCTCAACAAGTCCATCTACGGCTTGAAGCAGGCGCCACGCTGCTGGTACCAGAAGTTGGCAGCTGTTTTAGAGGAGATGGGATTCAGGACCAGCAGCTGTGATGAGAGCCTCTTTCTCAAGGGCGAGGGGGAGAAGCTGGTGCTGTTTCTGGTCTATGTGGACGACATTCTTCTCTTCAGCAGCAGCATGAAGGAGATCCAGAAAGTGCAGCAGCAACTGATGGAAAACTTCAAGTGCAAGAACCTTGGGGAGGTAAAGTACTACCTCGGGATGCACGTGGAGAGGGATCCAGATCACAGGTGGTTGAAGCTGCACCAGGAGAAGTTCATCAAGGAGCTGGGGGAGAAGTATGGGATTGAGAATGAGCGCAAGGTTGCAACTCCCCTGCCAGCAGAATTCAAGCTTGTGAAGGCTGCAGAGGATGAAGGGGTTGAAGCTGAAGAGCAGCAGCAATTTCAGTCCTTGGTGGGCAGCCTCTTGTACGCAGCAGTTCACACGAGGCCCGACATCTCTTTCTCGGTTGGGCAGCTGGCTAGGGTGGTGCAGAATCCATCAGAGGAGCAGGTGGATGCAGCTGAGCGTGTGGTGAAGTACCTGAACTCTCACCCAAACATTGGAGTTCAATACTCCGCATCTGCACAGGTGAAGCAGAAAGGGGTGGAGGTGCTGAAAGAGAAGGGGGAGAGGCTTGGAGAAGGCAAGCTATTTCTCACTTGCTTTACCGATGCTACGTGGGCTTCTGAGAAGGAGGATTCCTCATCTGTGGGAGGATACATCTGCGTAGTTGGGGGAGGACCTGTTAGTTGGAGGTCCAAGAAGCAGACGGAGACGGCACTCTCTTCCGTAGAATCAGAGTACATGGCGATGTTCCATGGGGTGAAGGAGGTGATTTGGCTGAGGAGGCTGTTAGAGGAGATTGGCCAGGAGCAGAAAGTTGCTACGCCACTGTTTTGTGATAGCAAGGGGGCTCTTGGGATGGCCAGGAACGCTGTGCTTCATGGCCTGAACAAGCACATGCGTATCAAGTGGCATGGCTGCATAAGGAGGTGAAGAGGGGGACGGTGAATCCAATCTACATCAAGACTCACCAGCAGCCAGCAGACTTTCTCACCAAGAGGCTTGCGGATGAGCCTCATTGGCGTTGTGTGCGCATGAGTGGAATGAGCATGAACTAGCATGGAATGACGGGGATGCAGCCGGCAGGCTGAGGGGAAGTGTGTTTTGGTGCAATGCACATTGCACGACATACTGCCGGCGGTTTGTACGATATGCGTGTGCGAATGCATTTGCGTGTGAATGGTGTGTTCGTGTGTTTTGTTGCTTTCGCATTTTTTCGCTTGATGCATTTGCAGGTACTCGCGCAATGTGCGCTTTGGCACAACATTGTACACGCTATGAACAGTGCAAGCAGAAAGGACGAGCTCGCAAAGGAACCCAAGATGGAAGCTTTGCAGTTCGGTTGAGTTGATTGTGCAGATTCAGTTCTATCCAACTCGAAATGTACTGTTTTGTTTGGTTAAATA
>CANIUD010000930.1:0-62223 GCA_947470075.1 Closterium sp. Yama58-4
CACGCAGCATGTCAATGGGTGGCGTTCCTCGCAAGCCACCTCTCCATGGGGACCCATGACTCCCACTAACGTTGGTGAACACCCTGTTCTTAACCACCGTGGCGTGGCGCACAGCATGTGGCCACCTTGGGTTCCCAACCCCGACTCAATGAGAAATCCCGTGCCGTTTCTAATACCGTGCGGTTTGCCCGTTCCGCTATGCCGGGGACTGTGGTGTGTAAGAGGTGGTGAGCTCTCGAATGATGCCCTGCTTCTTCATCCATGCAGTTAGCTCCTCCCCAAGGAACTCCCCACCCCTATCAGTCCTAATCTGCTTCACCTTCTGCCTGCGGACTGTTTTTTTCCACCAAAGGCAGCCATTCATCGCGTATGGTGGATGGCACATGGTCCTTCTTCTTGAGTGGGTAAGCCCAGATGACTCGGCTCCAATCATCCACGATGGTGAGGAAGTACCTCTCACTCACCACGCTCCCCCACAACCGGTAGCGGCCCCACCACATCCATATGCACCAGCTCCAGCAGATTCTTGCCGCCTCCCTCGGTTGCATGAAACGGGAACCGAGTGAACTTGCTTAGCAAGCAAGTCTCACACTTGTGGGTTGCTGCTGCGACTTGTCAGCTTCAGCCATCGGCTCCTTTGAATGCAGCACGTCCCGCCCCCGTCACCTTGAGAGCGTGCCCGGATGCTGACTTCACCTTTGCAATCGGTGCAGTCCCCACTTTGTCAAGGAGGTCGGCCCTTGGAGTCATGGTCCATGCCGCTCCTGTATCCAGGATCACATGTTGAGCGGGTGCAGTGCAGCTCCAGCATGGGCTATCACCGTGTCCTCATCCGGCTCTCCAACGTGGAAGAACTGACCGGCTTCCCTCTCCTCTTGCTCGGTCGGTTCATCATCGGCGACCGCTCCGGCGCCACTCCCATCTTGGGTCCTGTTGGAGGGGGTCCACTAGGCGGGTTTAGTCCTGCACTTGAACCACCGGGTGGCCCACTTTCTCACAGTACCAGCACTTGCCCTCCATCCTCCCAAGTCCCTTCCACACCGCCTCTGCCACCTCTACCACCTCTGCCTCCACCACGTCCAGCTCCTCTACCGCCTTGCTGGTTGGAGAGCTCCTCATCCTTTGCAGCTCCTCTCCTAGCTCCTTGCCATTTCTTGCCTCCACCCCGTTTTCCACCTTGCATGGCATAGCTGCTGCTCCCCTCTTCACTTCCCCTCAACTGACGCCTCTGGAAGTCCTCCTCAAGAATTTTAGTGCGGATCCACTCCAAGGTCCAGAGGCTCTAGTTTTGGGGAAGACTAAGTCCGCTGGTGAAGACCATCCAAGAGTCTGGCAGCAGCGACAACATCTTCACACACTTCGTTTGTTCGGGGTAGGTGATGCCAACAATGGCCAGTTTGGCGTAGAGGTCCCTAAGCTTATCTAGGACGGGCTGAACGGGTTCTCCTTCACTGAGGCGCAGGGTGGAAAGCTCTCTCTCGAGCATCAGGGTGGCTACAACTGAGGTTGGTGCGTGGAGATCCTTGAGCACGGCCCACGCCTTGGGTCCGCACTCATCTTCAGGGAGTAGGTGCATTATATGTTGGCGTTGGGCGAGGTCTAAGCTGTGAGAAAGGATATAGTATCCAGCTGATGAACGTTCATTCCAATCGCCCTGAAGCTCCGGATTGCTAGGGCGTTTTTCACTACCGATCATAACTTTGAGGTGTCCTATTTGCCGAAATAAAAGCTGCATCTTCCAGGACCAGTCGTCGTACCCTTCTCTACTGAATTTGTCAACTGTGAAGTTCTTCAGCACTTCCCTTAGCAGCGGGCCCTGGTTCGTCCGTGCTCCCCTAGGCGCGGGTACTCCAGATTCCTGGCTTCCACTGCTCGCGGGGGCTGAGTTCCCTTCTTCACCAGTCTCTCCCATCGTCGGATACGTCAGAAACGACTAAGGACCAGCTCTGATACCACGTGTTAAGTCTAAGAACTATGCGGAAGCGATTAACTCAAAACCACAAACAAAAACCAGGTCTGTGCTTTGCTGTCATGGAAAACGGTTGTAAAACTGCTTCAGAATTTGGCTTGATTTGCCTCTGTAGAATAACTGTCTTCAACCTGTACTGCTCCCAAATTCTTCTGCTGACTCGCCTCATGAACATCCATGATTGCTCGTGTATTAATCATGAACACTCGCATGAGTTTCCCGTTTTCAGTTACAAGACAGACTTTACCGTTTTGTACCACTGTCGAAATGATGACGCAAAGCAGCGCAACTTTCAGGCAAATTTTTCCGCTCACCTGGTCAGCGCGAAATCCCGTTAGTCAACCGTAGAATCTCGTGTGCCCCACGTGCCCCATGTGCCCCTCATCACGACCGAGATATTTCTCGGTCGTGCAGGACAAGACGATCACTGACGCGATCGCGCGTTGTCCTGCGCGTGACGGAGCGATCAAGTCGCTCCGTTCTGTACACCTGATGCTCACCTCCTGCACGCGAAATTGCCTTGCACCGGATGGAAACCTTGCACCCGTGGGTTTTGTGCCGTGACGTTGCACCCACGTTACAAGCACGTCGACCAATACGAACCACAGAAACTGAAGTTTGACTGACGAGACCAAAGTCAAACAGTCAGCGTTGAGTTACAATTGTTTTTTATAAGCCCTTTTTGCCCGATGCGAATTGACGAAATCTTCAAGCGAAGCGAGAATCGCTTATAAGCCCAGAGGATAAGGCAAGGTCGGGGGGCTCAACCGGGCATCGTGTGTATCGATCGTGCGCACTGTGTAAGAGTTGTGGTGCCACACGCGCGTGTGTCAGGGTCCCACGCGTGGGTCCTGACTTTCGCGCCCTTGACTTCCGCGAAAAAAATCAAAGGGCCCGGTCAAAGTCTCGAGCCCCACTTCTCCCGGTCACACTCGAAACTCACAACCAGCAGTCATGAAAAAGCTTAACATTCATGAAACATACAACATTCATGAAACACAGAACATTCATGAACGCACATGTTCGTCCATGAAAGAAACATGAACGTACATGAGCCAACATGAACGAACATGACTCGTCATGATCCGTCATGACTGATCATGATCCCACAGCAACAACACATGAAACGAAATGCGAAATTGAATGCATACTGAACACACACAAAATGCATAACGTCATGCAGGCGGCTGGTTGCAGTGCAAAAATAGTATTTTGCACCCAACAAGCTCCTCCTATAGACAACGCAAATTTACCACTACTTTGATGGCTCCCATCCAGGTTTTTTTGTTTTTTTTTTGTTTTGTTTTTTTTTTTTTGTCACTACTCGGATTTTCAGAGTTGTATTTTTAGGAACCCTGAAAATCAGGGTTGATCATGAGCGTTACTCTGATTTGTCATAGAAAACTGAACTTATGAAAAAAGAGTTCCGGACAGTCAGTGTACCTATCATTCCAACTCTGAGAGTATTGAACCCACGCCTTCTGTGTTCCTACAAAACCCTTTACCGTTGGGCTATCCGCTCACTACTCATTTTGGAGACGCAATGTTCATACAGAAAATAAATCGGTAAAGCCATTTTCCACCATTCACAGGGGTGGCTCGGTCGATATGCCTGTACCTTGTACAACGAAAAATGCATTTGCAAGAAAATTACACAGGTCTATTTTGAGTAGCTAAAATAAAACCATGACATATCTAAAAAAACTTATCTTCCAAAACAAATTACGAAAAAATGTCAGAATGATCACTACGATTTTTAGAGAAACAGAGTAATTTACTCTGATAAAAAACCCTCCTCCTACCCAAGTCCGGTGATTGACACTGAAAACGCTCGGGCTCAGTACGACACCGAGTCTCTGGTGACGTATAATTTGCTGCTAAGGAGCATGATGTCCGGCATCCGCTCCTACAAGGAGAATCCAGCTCCAGTACTGGAAGCTTGGAAGCACCTGACGAAGGTTTATCAGTTGAAGGATTTTGTCACCTCCAGCAAGCTTCTGCAACAACTCATGGAGATCAAGATGGGTCACGAGGAGAAAGCGAATTCATACATCAATCGATGCTGGAACATTTGCGATCAAATCGCGAAGCACAGGAGCACCATTTTAGAAAAAATATTAGTCAACATAGTGCTCGCCAAACTTGGGCCAGAGCGAAGCCCTGCAAGGCGCTACTCCGACAGCAGGGAGCAACCTTAGAAGCTTCCTACGCGCTGCACTTCTTGTTGAACAGCAAGATATGGACACAAGCAAGACAAACTCCGCGCTGCGACGAGAACGACTCGCATTCTACACCCACAATCGAGAAGAGCGAAGACAAACGCGGCACCACTATTTCAAAATTCGCAAAACCTTCGGACACTGAACAGACCGATGTAGACCTTCCCTTCCTCCCACGCGCCACCCTTTCCCAATGATTCCGTCGTTCCTTCCCACGCCGCCACCCTCTCCCATTCCTTCCGTCCCTTTTCAGAAAGGTGCTACCCTTGCTGCCGCTGCTGCTGCCTTTGCGTGTTGCTGCCCTGCTGCACATGGTAGGGCGCCTCGAGCGGAACCGCCGCGAGAGTAAAAATTTCAACGCCAATGTCGTGCGCCCTGCCATGCTCGTGGGTCATGCGAGAGGTTGCCACTGCAATGCGGCAGTCTTGGAATTCATGGGCCTGTAAATGGCAGTGGAGAGGGGAGCTCGAGTCGAGAGACCTTGAGCATCTCGGAGCAGAAGTGAAACAACCACTAAGCTGTTTTTGGCAGAGTAATAGTAGTAGGAAGCACTCTTAGGAGAATTTGAGAAAGATAGTAGCAAGTTAGAAGGATCATATTGTTGGGTGCAAATATTTATTTTTGCACGTCAACCAGCCGCCTGCGTCGCATTTTGCATTTTGTGTGCACATTTTCCATTTTTCACTTCGTGAATGTTCTGTGCGCATTTGTTCTTGCACTTTGTGTGTTTCGTTTTCACTCGTAATTGCATTTTGTGTTTGTGCATTTTCAGTTTCGTTTTCACCACCGTTCTCATGAAACTCTCATGAAGCGCTCAAATGAAGCCCTCATGACACGCTCAAATGAGGCTCCCGCAAAGCTCTCAAATGAGTCTTTCATAAAGTTCATATGAGCTCTCATGAAAGCCACATGAGACTTCAATATTTAATGTGAGGTTCATGCGAGCATCTCATGAGTTTCATATGTGTAATGCGAAGGCCTATTGAAGTCCCATAAGCCTCGAATATTTCATACGAGGCTCATGTGAGTGAGTGGTGTGCTAAGGGGGCTCGAATGTTTGACTGGTCAAGGGGGGTGCTGTTTGACTGTTTCACGCGAGTCAAAGGGTGCGAAAATCAGGACCGCGTGTGGGTCCTGATACGCGCATGTGGCCCTTCAGGGCTCGGGCGTGTGCGGCATCTTGTTGTGCATGCACTCTACACCTGATGCCCATTTCAGTCCCGTTCCCCATCTTTTCCTGTGCTCCTCTTTCGAGCACACGCTCGCTACGGGGAGAATGGGACTGTATCTGGGTAGCCTGGCGTGTCTTGTCTGGGAAACTCGAATAACTTATTCGAGGTCAAGAATATCTTAGTTTTGTTATGGGCTAGTGACGCGCGGGCCGTTGGCAGTGAATGTCGACCACTGGGCGTATGGAGTGGCAGTGGGCGTGTTCAGAATGGGCGGTTGAGTGAGCATTAGGGTGTACTGCATGATCGCAACAAGACAGTGCCCATTTCGGCCCTGTCCCGCACTGTACAAGCGTATGATTTCGATCATGGCGTGCTGTACAGCACGACCGAGAAAAAAATCTCGGTCGTGCGTGTAGCACGGAGGGGCACTCGGGATTACTGTAAACCTGATGCCCATTTCAGTCCCGTTCCCCATCTTTCCCTGTGCTCCTCTTTCGAGCACGCGCTCGCTACGGGGAGAATGGGACTGTATCTGGGTAGCCTGGCGTGTCTTGTCTGGGAAACTCGAATAACTTATTCGAGGTCAAGAATATCTTAGTTTTGTCGTGGGCTAGTAACGCGCGGGCCGTTGGCAGTGAATGTCGACCACTGGGCGTATGGAGTGGCAGTGGGCGTGTTCAGAATGGGCGGTTGAGTGAGCATTAGGGTGTACAGTTGAAAAACTGTATCCCGTGTGTCAGAATCCCAGCCACTAACCACTGGGATAAAAGGGCTTGTTATAGTAGCGGGTGAGTGCGCCCATAACCCCCCAGGCCAACGTGCCTGTAACCCTTCCCTAGGATCAATCGGGGATCACCAGTGGACCTCTGACACCCCCCCGCACTGGGATGCCCGAGGTGCACACACCGGGATTCGAACCCGAGACCTTCGCTCTGATACCATGTCAGAATCCCAGCCACTAACCACTGGGATAAAAGGGCTTGTTATAGTAGCGGGTGAGTGCGCCCATAACCCCCCAGGCCAACGTGCCTGTAACCCTTCCCTAGGATCAATCGGGGATCACCAGTGGACCTCTGAGACCGTGCTGACTCACGGGACGGGAAATTTCTCGCGGATTCCATGCCGCTTTGCGTGATCATTTCGCCACAGGTACAAATCGGTTATTCCGTTTTTCAAACGGTAAAAGCTGTTTTAAAACTGTGAGCTCGCATGAAGTCATTAGAGCTACATTGGAGTCACATGCGAGTCTCATGAGTGCACACATTTGAGTCAGCAGGGGCAACTGTTACAAGTACAGTTTGAAGACAGTTCTTTACAAGAGGAGGATATAGCCAAATGCTCAAGAACTTGTGCAACCGTTCTCAAGTACAGCGTGGCGAAGCCCTGCGCGCTGGTTAAACAATTGTTTTATGTTTGCCCTTGCCTGTGCGTAGAATCTATATGAATGTGTGCTTGTACTTGTCGAAATGAATCCAATGCATTCGCGTTTTTCAAGCTTGAATTCTACTACTTCGTATTGACGAGAGTAGAAATATTACCTTGGTGCTGCCGAAATTCTTCTCGACCAGTTTGCTCGTCCTACAAGCCGAGCAGGGCATAACTACTCACTTGCTTTTTTTTACGCCCTTGGCTAGGAGGTGACAAGTTGTCATGCTCGAAGGGCTGCAAGTGATGTTAAGTGTTGCCAAGTTTGTAGTTCAAGTTCAATCGCTTCCGCGGAACGTTATATTAGTCAACACGTGGTATCAGAGCTGGTACTTAGTCGTTTTGAACGTATCCAACGATGGGGTCGCCTGGAGAAGAAGGGACTTCAGCTCGCGTGAGTAGTGGAAGCCAGGAATCTGGAGTATCCGTGCCTGGGGTAGCACGGACAAACCAGGGCCCACTGCTAAGGGAAGTTCTGAAAAAACTTCTCATTCAACAAATTGAGTGGTGAAGGATACGACGACTGGTCCTGGAAGATGCAGTTATACATTCGGCAGATAGGACTTCTTAAAGTCATGACTTGTAGTGATAAACGACCAAGCAACCCGGAGCTTCAGGGAGATTGGGATGAATGTTCCTCAGCTGGATACTACATTCTTTCTCATAGCTTAAACCTCACACAACGCCAACATATTATCGATCTACTCTCAGAGGATGAGTGCAGACCAAAGGCGTGGGCCGTGCTCAAGGACATTCATACACCTACCTCATTTGTAGCCACTCTCATGTTAGAGAGAGAACTCTCCACTTTGCACCTCAATGAGGGAGAACCAGTTCAACCCGTCCAAGATAAGCTTAGGGATCTCTACGCCAAGCTAGCCATTGCCGGCATTACCTACCCCGAGTCAACAAACGAAATGTGTGAAGATGCTGTCGCTGCTGCCGGAGTCTTGGATGATCTTTACCAGCGGCCTTAGTCTTCCCCAAAACCAAAGTCTCTGGACCCTAGAGTGGATTCGCACAAAGATACTCGAGGAGGATTTCCGGAAACGTCAGTTGAGGGGAGGAGAGGAGGGGAGCAGCAGCTATGCAATGCAAGGTGGTAAGAGGGGTAGAGGCAAGAAATGGCAAGGGGCTGGGAGAGGAGCTTCAAAGGATGAAGAACCCCCTAACCAGCAAGGCGGTAGAGCAGGAGGACGTAGTGGAGGCCGAGGTGGCAGAGGTGGCAGAGGTGGAGGAAGGGGACTTGGGAGGATGGAAGGAAAGTGTTGGTATTGTGAAAAAGTGGGCCACCCGTGGTTTAAGTGCAGGACTAAACCCACCTGGTGGACCCCCTCCAACAGGACTCAAGATGGGAGCGGCGCCGGAGCGGTTGCCGATGATGAACCGGCTGAACAAGAGGAGAGGGAAGCCGGTCAATTCTTCCACGTCGGTGAGCCGGATGAGGTTGCAGTGATCGCTCATGCTGGAGCTGAGCTGCACCCACTCAATACGTGGATTTTGGACTCGGGAGCAGTATGGACTATGACGCTAAGGGGCTGAACTCTTAGACAATGTGGGGGCAGCACCGATTGCTGAAGTGAAGTCAGCTTCCGTGCATGCGCTCAAGATGACGGGGGCGGGGCGCGCTGCATTCAAGGGAGCTGACGGCAAACTGGTTGCGCTAAGTGATGCGCTGCTAGTACCTGATTTGAATGCAAACCTCATCTCCCTGAGGAAGCTGGCCAAGTGTGGGGTGAGCACATCTACCGATGGTGCCAAAACATTCAGGGGGCAGCTGGGAAAGCGGATGCTTTGGGATTTGCACGAAAATAGGGACATCTGCAAGTCTATGTGGCAGCTGCCGGTGGTGCCTTGGGACAAGGGGAATGGTTCTCAGGGGGAGTGCAATGCTGTAGCTGCCGAAGAGCTGAAGGTTTCAGCAAGGAGAGGTGAAACGGACTGGATGACAGCCCACCGTCGCCTCGGGCACATTGCTATGCCCGCACTGCAGCAACTGCACAAGGAGCAAGGGGTTAAGGGGCTGAAGCTGACAGGTGCAGCAACAACACACAAGTGTGAAGCTTGCCTGCTGAGCAAGTTCACTCGGTTCCCGTTCCACGCAACCAAGGGCGGCAGCAAGAAGCTGCTGGAGCTAGTGCATTTGGACGTGGTGGGGCCACTACCGGTGGTGGGGGAGCGTGGTGAGAAGTTCTTCCTCACCATTGTGGACGACTGGAGCCGAGTGACATGGGCATATCCCATCAAGAAGAAGGACCACGTGCCGTCCATCATCCGTGACGATTGGCTGCCGTTGGTGGAGAAGCAATCTGAACACAAGGTGATGCGGATCAGGACTGATAGGGGTGGGGAGTTCCTTGGGGAGGAGTTGATCACATGGTTAAAGAAGCAGGGCATCATTCGTAAGCTCACTACCTCCTACACACCGCAATCCAATGGCGTAGCAGAACGGGCAAACCGCACGTTCTTGGAGACAACACGGGCTCTTCTCATAGAGTCAGGTTTGGGGAACTCCAAGTGGCCACATGCTGTGCGCCAAACCACGGTGGTGAAGAACAGGGTGCTCACCAACGTCGGTGGTGAGTCATAGGTTCCCATGGAGAGGTGGCTTGGGAGAAAGCCGCCCATTGACATGCTGCGTGTGTTTGGCTGCATGGCTGTGGCTCATATCCCCAAAGCACATCGCAACAAGTTAGGTGCAACGGCTATGTGGTGTGTGCATTTAGGTTTGGCAGCAGAAAGCAAGGGGTGTCTGCTATGGGAGCCGAGCAAGGGAGTCGTATTCGACAGTAGGGATGTTAAGTTCATGAAAGACATCAACAATGGGAGCTGGTCCAAGCAACCAAAGGAGCAGATTGTGCAGCAACTGCAGCAGGCAACCATGGGATTCGAGGTAGAGGAGCAGTGGGTTGGGGAGAAGATTGCAACAGTACACGAGGAGGAGGGTACAGAAGTGCTCCACGTGGTTAAGAGTGTGGAATCAACGGCTGAACTTGAAGAACCCCACCATATAACAAGTGTGATTCCCCCCACTCTTCCCAAAGGGAGAACCCAAATCAAACCCCAACCCACAGGACGGACCTTCTCACCAATGATGACGCGGCAGATGCGAGCTGCCGTTTTGATGGCGAAGGCAAGGGGTGAAGGAGGAACAAGGGGAGAGCAGCAGCAACTTGATGCATTGCTGGTGCTGGAGAGCAGCAGTGATTCTGATGAGGAAGCTGAGGAGGAGGTGTATTGCTTCATGGCACCTGCACCAACTCAGCCACTGACCATGGAGGAGGCTCTTAACGGACCAGACATGGACAAGTGGCTAGTGTCAATGGATGCTGAATACAACAGCCAAATGGAAAATGGGACATGGGAGCTGGTGCCACTGCCAATGGGGAAGAAAGCCAACAGAAAGAAAGGGAGGACTTCAAGAAACCTTTGCTGCAACTACGAAGTCGCCAACACTGCGTGTTCTACTTGCCGGTGCAGCTGTGTGTGGGTGGGTGATAGTTCCGATGGATATCACCACAGCCTTTCTCTATGGGCTGATAGATGTGGAGGTGTTCATGTCGCAGTGGCCGGGTCATGAGGATGGTACCGGGCGTGTGTGAAAGTTGAAGAAGGCCATTTATGGCCTCAAACAAGCACTGCGCTGCTGGTACAAGAAGTTGTCTTCTGTGTTAGAGGAGATGGGCTTTAGGGCGAGTGCACATGCCTTTTCCTCATGGGAGAGAAGGAGGCCCTCGTCATGTTCCTTGTGTATATGGATGACATCGTGCTATTTGGGAACAGCAAGCAGGAGGCGATGAAGATGCAACAGAAGCTGACAGAAAACTTCAAGTGTAAGACCCTGGGGGAGGCAAATTACTACTTGGGGATGCACATCGAGAGGGACATCAGTAATGGGTGGGTGAGAGAAATACATGAAGGACATGGGGCAGAAGTATGAGACTGAAATGGGGAGGAAGGTTGCCACACCACTTCCATCCGAGTTCAAGCTCGTAAAGGCCAGAGAGAACGGGGGGGTGGATCAGCGAGAGCAAGTACGGTTTCAGTCTGTGGTGGAAAGCTTGCTCTATACAGCAGTGCACACTCGGCCTGACGTCTCATTTGCTGTGGGGCAGCTGGCTAGGGTGGTGCAGAATCTAACCGCGGAGCAGGAGGATGCAGCTGATCGAATCATTCAGTACTTGAACTCCTACCCCACTGTTGGAGTTCAGTACTCTGCTGTGGCACAAAGGAAGCAGAAGGGAGTAGAAGTTCTCAAGGAGAAGGGGGAGCATTTGGGAGAGAGGGAGCTGTTTCTTACAGGTTTTGCTGATTCTTCATGGGCTTCAGAGAAAGAGGACATGTCTTCTGTGGGTGGATACCTGCGTATGATTGGAGGAGGAATTGTTAGCAAGAGATCAAAGAAGCAGGTGGAAACCACGGGTTCATCTGCTGAAGCTGAGTACATGGCAATGTACCACGCAACCAAGGAGCTGATTTGGCTGTGGAAGCTGCTGGAGGAGATTGGGCACGAGCAGAAGGCACCAAGCCCACTCTTTTGTGACAATTCCAGTGCAATCTCCATGGCCAAGAACGCGGTGCTGCATGGGCTTACCAAGCACATGCGCATCAAGTGGCATTGGCTGCGCAAAGAAGTGCAGAGGGGAACCCTTGAGCCTCTCTACGTGAAGACGCAACAGCAGCCGGCTGATTTCCTCACGAAGCGGCTGGCTGAGGAACCTCATTGGCGTTGTGCCAAGTTGAGTGGCATGAGCCTTGAATAGGCTCATGAATGTGAGTGCAAGCATGCGACTACTTGAGGGGGAGTTTGTTGGGTGCAAATATTTCTGTTTGCACGCCAACCAGTCGCGTGTGTCGCATTTTGCATTTTGTTTGTGTGCGCATTTTCCATTTTTCACTTCGTGAATGTTCTGTGCGCATTTGTTCTTGCATTTTGTGTGTTTCGTTTTCACTCGTAATTCCCATAAGCCTCGAATACAGTCGATGCTCAGCCTATCACAAAAATTTGCTCATCACAATTAGAAAATCAGTCACTCGCGAACGTTTTGCCTGTGAGTGGTGATTGTGCTGATTTCGGGGTACAGTCACCAAGTCGAGGAAGAAAAACATCTACAGTTCATAAACAACAACGGCTGCCTGTCATCAGAATTGTTTACCTGGTTACGAACTTAAACCCCTAGACTCGTTTCACATTCCAATTTCATTTTACAATCACAATTTTGCCCGTGGCGACAAGGGCGAATGTGGCGAAATTCACAAAACACGTTTCACTCACATGCCTCCCGCCTACCTGGTGTTCTTGAAATGAGCACCGAGTGTATTTCATACGAGGCTCATGTGAGTGAGTGGTGTGCTAAGGGGGCTCGAATGTTTGACTGGTCAAGGGGGGTGCTGTTTGACTGTTTCGCGCGAGTCAAAGGGTGCAAAAATCAGGACCGCGTGTGGGTCCTGATACACCAAAACTGCGATAATTCCACACCCCGTACGCTTCCCTCGCCAGACACCCTACATGGTTTTCGGTTCGACTAGACGGGCACCCTGACATTACAGGTCTACCAGCTGATACGGTAATCAGAAAGTCAGACTCGCGAAACTCACACTTTACAGTAGGATTGAGTGGGAAATCACCTCTTCCATGTTTTTACTTCTCGATGGCTCGCGTCGAGATTGCGTCATTATAACCCTGATAAATCGAATCTTGATGCTAACCACTCTCGAAATCAAATTAGATGAGGAAGATTACCCATGGGCGCGAAGATAACAGGTGTGGAATTACCGCAGTTTCGGTGTACGCGCGTGTGGCCCCTCAAGGCTCGGACGTGTGCCGCGTCTTGTTGTGCGTGCACTCTACTGCACGATCGCAACAAGACAGGGCCCATTTCGGCGCTGTCCCGCACTGTACACGCGTATGATTTCGATCATGGCGTGCTGTATAGCACGACCGAGAAAAAAATCTTGGTCGTGCGTGTGGCGCGAGGGGGCGCTCGGGATTTCTGTACAGTTGAAAAACTGTATCACGTGCTGACTCACGGGATGGGAAATTTCTCGCGAATGTCACGCCGCTTTGCGTGATCATTTCACCACACGTATAAATCGGTTATTCCGTTTTTTCAAACGATAAAAGCCGTTTTATAACTGTGAGCTTACATGAAGTCATTAGAGCTACATTGGAGTCACATGCGAGTCTCATGAGTGCACACATTTGAGTCAGCAGGGGCAACTGTTACAAGTACGGTTTGAAGACAGTTTTTGACTTGGAGGATATAGCCAAATGCTCAAGGAGTTGTGCAAACATTTTCAAGTATAGCGTGGCGAAGCCCTGTGCGCTGGTTAAACACAGGTTTTATGCTTGCCCCTGCTTGTGCGTAGAATCTATATAAATGTGTGCTTGTACTTGTCGAAAGTAATCCAATGCATTCGCGTTTTTCAAGCTTGAATTCTACTACTTATTGACGAGAGTATAAACATTACCTTGGTGCTGTCAAAATTCTTCTCGACCAGTTTGCTCGTCCTACAAGCTGAGCAAGGCATAACTACTCACTTGCTATTTTTTACGCCCTTGGCTAGGAGGTGACAAGTTGTTACGCTCGAAGGGCTGCAAGTGATCTTAAGTGTTGCCAAGTTAAGTTTGTAGTTCAAGTTTAATCGCTTCCGCAGAACGTTATATCAGTCAACACATATGATGGCTTACATTTCAGAGGTACATCCAATTATACTAGGATACTAGCAATGGCACCTCGAGCAGGTCGTTCAGGTCGCCTTTCACATTCCTAGAGCTAAGAACAGCAAGGCATAGTCATTATGATTATGTACAAGATATTCTAGCCTTATTGTCACATCACGGAAATTGAAAGTATGGAACCTCCCCCGATAAAGGTCATTTTCGGGTCCCGTATGGGTCCTTGGGGGACCCAACAAAAAGGCACTAACCAGATTCCAATGCGTGCTCCTCACAGAGACTTCTGGAGCATCCTTGCAGAGTCCGAAATGGGTCCGGAAAGACCCATCGAGGACATGGGTTCGGAGGGAGTCGAGCTTTAAGTTTGTAACACGAACACCCAGAATAACAGTGTTACCAGGGCCTTGTTACGTACTACACCTCACAAACATAACCGCACTTTTGAACGCGGCTATATAATCTAAAACTGTAACAGCAACATTGCTACCAAGCAACATCTATACTATATAGTAATAAATAAGAGAGCAAGCTGATTCCCACAAAAACAAAGCAACAAAATCATATATTTGAACTGCAAATACGCCACAAACAATAAACTGTATTTTCTTAATGGGGCACATACTATCCTTACAAATTTATCTTCCTGCACAGAACAAAGAAATAACCGTTGGGTTAGCGTTAGGACTTGCTGCAACGCATCTAGTCAAGGGGGAAGAGTTGTTGATGGTTCAACCATTAAAATAGTCTTCAATCCCTAACAAAAGGTAGTCTTGTAAGTATAATTTTAGTTCCAATCATGAAAATAATGTTCTTACTTCATAAACAAAACAGCAGAAATGAAGACGGAAAGAAATGTGGTTTCGTTAGTGAAACTGGAGTTCGAACGGTAATGAAAAATCACCATAGTAGTTAGTCAACTGCAAGTGTTGAAACACACATTCAGAAGCGAAGGGGAAGTGAGGAGGCCGCGCATAGATCTAGACACATCTACACAGTTACGCCTTCAGAGCCTTTAGAGCCCTGTCACCGCATATGCACTTCATGCGTATGCAATAACAGGAATAGACGGGTATAGGAAGTGCTATAAGGGAGAAACGTACATGCACTTAATGCATGAACAAATAGAAGTAGTGTATTGTGTAGATTGTAGCGAGGTTACTGTTTGACTAGCGGTAGAAAAGGGGGGAACTGAATAAGAGCGACAATGGAAATCAGGGGGGAAAGCATCGAAGTGCGAAATATGTGACGAAGGGCGAAATGTGTCCCAACCCCGAGCCGCACATTGGGAAATGTGCAGCATGCACGTGCTCCCTTGCGTTCGTTGCTGATTACTTGTTATTCTCTCGTATTTGTGGGAGTTGTCACCTCAGCTTCTAGCACACAACGGCACACCACCAGGAGGGAACCTTTGGGGTGAGGGGGCTATCTCTCTCATAACACGTAATCATCAAGACGCATAGAATGGACAAATAGGAGTTGCGCTGGGGCAGAATCTTCAGCCGACGAGAGGAGGAACGACCGTGGCGTGAGCTCTCACAAGAACACGGGCTGTCTCTGGAGCGATCACCCAGGAGGCCGGCTTTCCGTGCGGATCGGGTGCCCGTTGAGCCGAACCGACGGGAAGGAAGTTCGGCGTACGACGAAGTGAGCGGTGAAAGGTTCGCCGCGTCGGCGAGCGGCGCGCCATGGCGGAGAGACACGTTCCACCTGACAGGAGGAGAGCTCCGTGATTACCGTGACAGTGGGGTCTTCCTAAACCCGGAAGAGGGGAGGCGGCGGTGCGATGAGCGGGGACGTGAGGAGCCTCTGCGCGGGCAGGGCGAAGGCTCTGGCGTCAGCCGAGCCGAAGGAACGTCCCAGGCCGACGAGTCACGGGAGGACGATGCGGGTGACGAGGATGACGAGCAAGAGTCCGTCTACAAAAAGGGCAGGCGAGGAGCATCACAACCCGGGCGGAGCCGAAGAGGAAGAATCCGCACTGACCAATGAAACTGCCGATTCGCACGAGGCGGCAGAAGAGGAAGTGGGTGAGGCACGGGAGGAGCCACACGAGGAAGATCTCGACCATCGGGGAGGACACCAATCATGCGATGCGCCGCAGCAGGAGCGCCAGAGCCAAAAGGAAGACGCGTGCGAGTTGCAGAGGATCGCGCGGAGGAAGAGAAGCCGAGCGCTCGCAAACGCCAGAAAGGCAGCGGCGGCGAGTGGGGCAGCAGGATGGAGAGGCGCGCTCGCCTAGGACCTCAGCCAAGGACGGAGCAGCCTGATGGCAGGATGCAGCCGCGGGGAGGAAGGCAAGAGAGTGAGTGGCGCACGACCGATCGACAGCAAGCGAGCAGGGGAGGACGACGCCCGGAATCTCGCTCGCTCGAGCCGCGTTGGCAGCAAGAAGAGCGATAGAGGGGAGGATCTCGCTCGCCGCGCCAACAGAGGCGGTGGGACAAGGAGCCCAGTGGTGAATCACGCTCGCCCGACCTACGCCGCCAGCGAGAGGGAAGGCTGGACGAGGCGAGACACTCACCGTCCGGCCAACAGCATGTAAGGGGCATGGAGGGAATGTCACCGTCGCCGACGAGGCGTCGACCGTACGAGACACGGGGAGAAGGATGGGAGAGGAGGGACCACTCGCATACGCGACGGTGGGAGTGGACGGAGAACTCTGGTGGTCAGTGGAGACAGCAAGGCGAGGTGCGCTGGGACTATCGAGAAACCAGGTCCAAGAGTGGAAGCCTGGCCTACGGGGCCGAATGGGCCTGAGAAGCTAGGGAAGGCATGGAGAGAGCCAAGCAAGGAGGGGCGTATGGGAGACCGTCAAGAGGGCGAGTGAAGTATGGGGAGAGGGACGGGGAGGCGCGGCCACGACACCAAGGGTAGAAGTGCCGGCCAGGTTCTCAGGCGATCAACGGTCAGGGCCTTCACTAAAAAACTATTTGATGCAAGTAGGAAACGTAAAGTACCATTGTGACCGGAGCGGCATGGACCCGGTGGACTTTTTCCTGAGCCTGCCAAACACTTTGGAAGGGGAAGTCGAAAATTATACCGCATGAGGATGGAAGAGTTGTTATGGAGGGCAGGGAGGTACGGGGAAGACCCCACCAAAGCATTCTTGGAGCGATTGCAAAGGCAGCTTCCCGGCCATACGGCTGAGCGGATAAGGGAGTTCCAAGAATTAAGAAGGGGGAGGGATGAGTCGCTACTGACACACTACAACCGACTAATCAATGTGGCTGAGGACGTGAGGTGCTTGGACAGCAGCCTCCTCATCAGAAAGTTCCTGGGGGGTTTGGACGAGGCATTAGGAGGAGGACTCAGGATGAGGGTGTATGAGCTAGGAGCGGAGGCGAGCCTGGAGGAGGTATTTGACCTGGCAAAGAGGGTCGAGCTCGCCCAGAGGAGATTTGAGGCCTATCTGCCCAAGCCTGCAGAGAGAAGCCGCAAGCCAACATGGGCGGCGGCAATGATACCGGAAGGGGGAGGGAGGAGAGACGGGCGAGGGGAGGCAGGAGTTGACACCAGGACATGTTACCGATGTGGGCATCCAGGGCACATCCGTAGGGATTGCAACAATTGTTATGGTTGTGGGAAGCCAAGGCATTGGAAGCAGGAGTGCCCAGATGCAGCCAAGTGCGAGATCTGCCAGAAGAGAGGACACGAGGCAAAGGACTGCAACCAGGGGGATGGAGGGGCTAGGAGAAATCCAGAGGAACTGCAGTGACAGATCAGCAGGCTCCAGGCACAGCTGAGAGCAGCAGGACCGAGAGGGGAAGCGGCAGCAGGGATGTATGCCAAGGACGAGGAGGGAGAGGAGGTGGAACAAGATATGCAGTGTGCCCTCATGGCATGGAGAGAAAGAGAAGAGATGGGGCTGAGGAGCGGAGGGAAGGATGGCAGGCGGGAACAAGGAAGGAAGGAGCAAGAGAGGGGACAGAAGCCAGACGAGCCAGCACTGGTGCGGCCACCAGCATGCAATCCGCAAGAAAGTCTGGCGTGCCAGACCTCAGTGCTGCTGATAGAAAGGGGATCAATAGAGGTGGAGGGAGAGAAGGTGAAGACCGCGATCATAGACACAGTAGCACAGAGTGTGATGCTGGGCAAGGGGATGGCTGAGAGGCTAGGGTTGATGGCACCAGAAAGACATGTGGCGAAGGGAATGCTGGTGATGACGGCGGAGGGAGGGGAACCAAAATGGATGCCGTGCACCCGCACACCCATAGAAGTGACTCTGCTGCCAGGGGGAGAACATGAGACCAAAATCCGAATGAAATGCGTGATCTCAGAGTCAGAGGACTTCGATGTGCTGGTAGGCACCGAGCTAGTATTTGCGGTAGGGATGACCATATGTAAAGGTAGAGTTCAGGACGCGGTACTGGAAGAAAGAGGGGCTGTTGGGAGAGCTGCCGGTGCGATTTGTGAAGGTGGAGCCAAAGCAAGCCTACCAAGCCGCGGTGGGAGTGCGACCAAGGGAGCAACAGGCCGGGGAGCAGGGAGGGACGGCAGGATCGGGAAAAGGGCCCAGGATGAGGTGGATGGACGAGCCAAGGCGACAGAGTGATTGGCAGCAACCCATCCACCTGGTGGAACTGTTTGGAGGGATAGGGGCAGGACTGTCAGCAGTAATGAGGAGTAGAATACCAGTGAGGAAGTGGACATATGTGGAAAAGGAGCTGGTGGTGAGGAGGATGGCGGAGCACCACGCATGGAAATTGCAAGAAGAGTTTCTGGAGCTGCTGAGCGAGAAGGTGATTCGAGAGGCCATGAGCGGAACCATTCACGACGTGAAGGAGATAACAGAGGCAGAGGTGGCCAGCTGGGGGCAGGTAGATCTGCTGGTGGCAAGGTGGGAATGTCAAGGGGTGTCTTGGGCAGGCAAAGGGAAGGGGGGAGGAGTTCCCAGAATAAAGTTGATGGAGGACCTGTTCCGCATCATGGAGTGGCTGCAAGAGAGACAGGGCAGATTGGCGTACCTGTTGGAGAACCTAGACCTGGAGGGGGACAGCAGAGAGCCGATCCAATTAGTAAGGGAAAGAATAAGGGGGCAACTGGGGAGAGGGGTGAGCTGTGACGCGGCCAGAGCAGGGTCATACGCGCATCGGCTCAGGATGTACAGGCAGAATGTAGTCCCGGCCCTGAAGCTGCAAGAGGAGGTGGATGAAGTGAAACGAGCACTGGGAAGGAAGGTGCAAGACATCCTAGAGCCAGGACGGACCCCAGCGTCAATGTGTCGGAAAAGCTACAGCCGGCATTACCCGTGCAACCGGGTGGGATAGGACAGACAAGCCCTACTTACACTAGTGGCATATGCAGGGGCGGCTGTGTATGAGTTGGCAGTGGGGCAACCAGGGCCGGGAATGGTATATGATCACAGGAAACAGTGGTGGGAGGAACCAACCGCACTAGAACGAGAGCTGGCCATGGGGTATGGAGAGAATGCAACTGCAGCACCAGGGGTGAGTGAAGCAGCCAGGAGGAGGGCTTTAGGGAATGCAATGGATGGTTACATGTTGAGGTGGCTGATCCAGCGGATGTGGCGGGAGACGGTCATGAGCTGGGGGCATGAAGGAGAGAAAGAAGGGGCGGAGTCTGTCCCCCAAGGAGCATGGAGTTGCCGAGAGGAAGAAGGGGAGAAATGGAAGGTGGGAGAAGCGATGAGTGAGGAGGGGAAGGAGGCCATGCAACAACTGTTGGCCAAGCACAGGAAGTGCTTTGCCTTCACCTTGCAGGAATTGGGAAGATGCAAGGTGAAGGAGATGGAGCTGAAACTGAGCAGCACGGAGCCCGTGTTCCACCGCAGGAGGAAGATGCCACACGGGGACGAGGAAATTTGCAAGGAGAATATCAAGGAGCTATGAGAAGCAGGTCTGATCAGGAGGTCAGAATCAAAGTACGCCATGCCGATGGTGGTGGCAGCCAGGAAGGTCCTGACGGGGGAGGTGCTGAGCAAAAGGATGTCCGGGGACTACAGGGCACTTAACAAAATCACCAGATGCCGATGGCTGAAGAGATCTTTGACAAGCTAGCAGAGAGAGTGTTCTTCACGACACTGGACCTGAGGCAAGGGTTCAACCAAATTAAGATCAGGGAAGAAGACATCTAGAAGACGACCTTTCATGGGCTGGACGGGCTGTATGAGTGGTTGTACATGCCATTTGGGCTGAGGAACGCGTCAGCCGTGTTTCAGAGGGTCATGGATAGCGTGTTGTGGGGGGTGGAGTGTGCGGCATGCTACATTGATGATGTGGTGATCTTCAGCACAACGGAGCAGCAACACCTACATGATGTGGAGAGGACCCTGACGGCGATAGAGGGCGGCGGGACTGACATGTCACCTGAAGAAGTGCAGATGGGGCGAGCAGACTGTGCAATACCTGGGCTATGAGGTGAAAGGGGGGCAGATTGGGATCCAAAGGCCAAGGTGGAGGTCCTGGATAGGCTGAGGGAGCCGAAAGACAAGTCAGGGGTGAGAGCGGTGCTGGGCTTCCTAAGCTATTACCGACGGTTCGTGCCCAACTTCAGCAAGAGAGCAGCGGTGCTGAATGGGTTGCTGCGGGAGGACAAGGAGTGGGAGTGGGGAAGCACAAAAGGCGGCATTGCAGGATTTGATGACAGCGGTGAAGACAGCAACGGTGCTGCAGCTGCCCGTCGCTGATAAGCCATTCACGCTCTACACCGACTGGAGCAGCCAAGAGATGGGAGGGATACTCTGCCAAGAGGTGGAAGGAGAGGAGAAGGTGGTAGCATACGCGAGTAGGAGCTGCAACTCGGCAGAGGCACAGTACAGCTCATACATAGGGGAGGGGTTGGCAGCGGTGTGGGCTGTAGGGCATTTCAGGGTGTACCTACAAGGAAGAGAGTTCACCTTGGTGACGGATCACCAGCCGCTAACATGGCTGATGACAACGCCGGGGTTGACTGGCAGGAACGCACAGTGGGCGATGAAATTGCAGGAGTACGACTTCAAGATCAAACACAGGCCAGGAAAGACCTTGCAACATGTGGACGGTCTCTCTCGGAACCCCCCACTGACAGAGCCTACAGTAAGTTTGACACTACTGACGGGAGAGGTGGAGCTGAGTGGGGCCAGGGGAAGTAAGGGGCCAGCAGATATTTGGGAATATGAGCAAGCCTTGCGGTGAGTGAAAGGAGAGACAAGAGAGGATGAGGAGATGACAGAGAGAGTGAGGGCAAGGGGACACCATTACAGATGGTACCAGCAGCAGCTACAGATACAGACAAAGGACGGATGGAAGCTGGTGCCTGCGCCAAGTGAGAGGGAGGTGGTGATTAAGGAGGTGCACATGAAGTTGGGGCACTTTGGGCATGAGAGGACAGTGCAGCTGTTGAAGACAGGGTGGTGGTGGGAAAGGATGCGTAGGCAAGTGAAGAGGTGGGTGGAGGGCTGTGAGGCATGCCAAAGGAGCAGGGCAAACCTCACCCAAGCCAAAGCTGAGTTGCAGTCCTTGCCTATCCGCGGCCTAGGCTTCATGTGGTCCTTGGATCTGGCAGGGGAACTGGCGCTAAGTCGTGGAGGCAAGCAGTACATCGTGCTCATGGTAGAACACGTGAGCAAGTGGCTGGAGGTCAGGGCAATCCCGAGCAAGAACTCGAGGCATGTGGCAGCAGCATTCAAGGAACAAGTGATACGCAGATTTGGGGCATGTGCAGTAGTGCTCACAAACCAGGGAACTGAGTTCCAAGGGGACTTCAACAAGCTGCTAGAGGAGGCGGGGATCACTCACAGGTGCACCTCCCGCTACCACCCACAGAGTGATGGGCTGACAGAGCGCCTGGTACAAACCTTGAAGCGGGGATTGTGGGCATATGGGGAGAAGAGGAAGTGGGACTGGGATGAGGAGCTACATTGGATAGCGGCAGGATACAGGTTTGGGAAACAGGCCGCCTTGAGGGATCACTCCCCATACAGTCTCCTATATGGGTGCGAGCCGCTGCTGCCGGTGGGGGCAACACGGGTCCTCACGGATACAGTGACGGCAGGCACCATAGACAATTGGGTGGTTCTGTTGGAAGCCAGAGCAAGGTACCTGTGGGTGATGATGCCAGCAGCACTGGAAAACCTCCACACCGCACAGCTAAGAGATGCCAGGCGCTATGAGCAGCGACAGCAGCAAGGGACAGGGGGAAGAGCGAAGAAGGGAGTGAGACAGGGATAGAAAGTGTACATGAGAAGGGCAAAGCAAGATACCTTGGATGTCGGGGTAGGGACAGAAAGATGGAGGGTGAAGGAAGTCCGCCCCTCAGGGATACTAGTGTTGGAGAACGAGAAGGGAGCAGAACTGAAGGAACACCAGACCAACACGGCCGTGGTAAGAGGAAGTAAGCCTCAGCAGCACGGTCCTGTGACACGAGCTCAAGCTGCTCGAGCACAGGCATAGGAGGGGGCAGGGAGTGACTGAGGCAGAGCAATAGAAAGAAGGAAAGAGGCAAAGGGGCGGCAAGGAGAAAGGCAGGTGTTGGAAGGAGCAGAGTTCTCCAAAAGGAGGCAGCAAGAAGAAGAGCAGGTGCTGGAAGGAGTGTGGTTCTCCGATAGCTGTCACCGCATATGCACTTCATGCATATGCGATAATAGGAATAGACGGGTATAGGAAGTACTACATGTTGTGTGATGCAATCATTCGCATTCACGTCTGTCTGCCTCTCATCATATGTTCGTGCGTTGCATGCGTGGTGTGAGCGTGTGCAAGAATTTGTGTTTGGTGTGGTTTGGATTTTCTGAGTGTGTGTGAATGTTATTTGGCTTGAGCAGATATCTGAAGTGACTTCTCTGCTCAAGAGCTTTCCGACGAGCCAAGAAAAGCTTCAATCGGAGCACGAACGAGAAAGTTACGAACGCTCAAAGTTCGTATGCTTTTGATATTTGGTTGTGGCGACTATGGGAAGTTGTGGAGTGACTCTAAATGGGGTATAGACTTTTGGGGGTTGGGAAAATTCGTCACTCTACTGTAGTTGATGCCAAATGGTTGGGAGAAGCCAAACCAGGTTGGGAAGTGTGGCCAAGTTGGGTGAGGTGGATGGCATGGGTTGGGAAAGTGACAAATGTCAAAGTTGGGGTGCCTATAGAAAAGGGAATTGTATGGTATGGGGTTTCCTTGGTTGGGGACTCCTTGGGGACCTTCCCTTTGTCCTACTCTTTCTCTCCTATCTGGTTTGTAGCTACTCTACTTCTCTTTGTGGTAACTTGTAAGAACAAATTGTTATTGAGTTAAGTTTTCTGTGGTAGCTTACCCCCTAGTGCACCGAAATCAATAACTCGAGTTATACTCCATATTTTGATACGATTCAAATTGGCTGTTGTAGCCACTTTCTAGTGCTACAACATATCCGAAATTGGTGGAGTTTAAACGGTGCGTTTTCCGTCGACGGCGTTTCTTGTGAAGTCGACATTTCTGTCCAGAAATTAGGTCCAACGATTTTGAGATATTTCGGCCCTTAATCTTCATAGACTCCGTCCTTAGTCTCTAACAAGTGGTATCAGAGCTGATTGAGGACGTTGTGAAGAGTCTACTGAAGTGTGAAGACCCTCTTAGACCCACCATGGCCTGTGGGCGTGCCTAAGTGGTGTTCTAGAGGTTGCATGTGACTTCCGCTAAGGGGAAACTCTGCCAAAATTTCGTTGGCGCCGACACTTGTGGAAATTGTGTGGGACTTCGGTGTGGACAGCAAAGGGGGGAGCTGAAACCTGTGATTGGGAGCAGAGGAGATGAGTCAAGGGAGTGGAGATGCAGCTGACAAGAAGAGTGAACCGCCACCATCCAAGATTGAGGCATTGGATGGCTCCAACTACGAGGAATGGAGTGGGCGGATGAGGAGCGTCTTCAAGCGCTACAAGCTGCTGAAACTTGGAATGGGAGAAGAGAAAATGCCCGAAGAAGGAGATGCTCGGGATTGGTGGATTGAGCGGAGTGCGGTGTTGTTCGACCTCATCTTGCAATCGGTCAACAACGACATGTTCCAGCACATCAAGGACTTGGTTGAGTTGGACGACTCCGGTCCAAAGGCATGGAAGCTACTGCGTGGCGTGATTCAGCCCAACACGCTGCCCATGGTGATCGTGCTCGAGAAGGAGCTGGCGGCCATCTCCATGCGATCGGGAGATGATGTGAAGCCGGTCCTTGACAAGATCAAGGACACCTATGCGAGGATGGCAGCGGCGGGCAGCAAGGTGTCGGAGATGCAGCAGTGCACCAAGATCATCTCGGTGCTCGACAACTCGTGGGAGAACCTCATCCCCACCCTCAATGTTCAGCAGGACAAGTGGACGCCTGAGTGGATACGTGCCAGATCCTGCAGGAGGACTTCCGCAGGCGCCACACAGGAGGTGGTGCTGCCAACAAAACTGCTGAGGGGTATGGAGCTGCAGGAGGAAGCAGAGGAAGAGGGGGTGGGAGAGGCCGAGGCCGTGGGAGAGGCCGAGGCCGTGGGAGAGGCTTTGGCAGAGGGAGAGGCCGAGGTGACTACAATACGGGGCATGGGAGCTCTGGTGGCAGGGGGAGCACTCGAATGGAGGGTGCATGTTGGTACTGCAAGAAGGCTGGACACCCATGGTTCAAGTGTTTCAGCCGGCCTGAGGGATGGGCGTCGCCAGGCATGAAGCCGCCGAGTGGTGAACGTGCACGAGGTGGCGCTGTGCAAGGTTCAGGTGCACAAGGTGAAGGTGCACAAGGTAAAGCTTCTCCTAGGATGTTCCTCATGGTTGCAGATGTGAAAGGGAGTGAGGGTGATGTGGGTTCGGTTGGGAAGGTTGTGATGCACCCCCTCACTCACTGGGTGATAGATTCAGGTTGCACAAGTCACATGACCCCACGGGCAGATTTGCTTGACGAGGTAAAGCCCCCTGGGAAGATCAAATTTGTGGCTGCCGCTTCAGGTGCTTTACTCCCTATGATGGGTGTTGGGAATGCAAAGGTGATGGGAGCCAATGGGGAGCTTGTGGGGCTGGGAAATGTGCTGCTAGTTGAAGGTTTGTCCGCTAACCTCCTCTCTGTGCGCCGGCTGCAGAAAAGCAAGGCCAAAGTTACGTTCGGCCCAACCAGCTGCCGTGCAAAGCTTGGGAAGTTGCTGCTGTGGGATTTGGAGGAGAAGAGCAGCTGCATCAAGGACCTGTGGCAGCTGCCCATCATCCCTTGGAATGGGAAACCTCCAGCAACGGCAGCGGCAGCAGCAACTGCGGGAGGAGAGGAGACTGCACCAACTGATGGGGCCCTGGATGCAGTCAAGAAGGTGCAGCAGCCACAACGTCTACATGGTGAGGTGCTTGCTAGTGTGGATGCAACAGCTGCATGGGCAAAGGCTTCATCTGGGAGTGGTGAGGCCGATTGGGAGACGTGGCACGAGAGGTTGTGTCACATCAACATCCCTATGCTGCAGAAGTTGGTGAAGGATGGGAGCTTGAAGGGATTGGAGGTGAAGGGGGCAGCAAAGGAGATTGGGAGCTGCCCTACATGCCTCAAAACGAAGTTCACCAAGTTCCCCTTTAGCAGCAGCACGGGACCAGCCAAGGACCACCAAGTTCCCCTTTAGCAGGCACCACTTGCGCTTGTGCACATGGATGTGGTGGGCCCCACTAGGGCCCTTTCTCTCTCGGGCAGCCGCTACTTCTTGACCATTGTGGACGACCACACGCGTGCGGTGTGGGTGTACCCTCTGAAGACTAAGGGGGAGGTGGCAGCGGCTGTTCTTAAGGAGTGGATGCCGAGAGCTCAAAGGGAGAGCGGACACAAGGTGAAGGTGATCCGCACCGACAACGGGGGAGAGTTCATTGGCACTGATTTTGAGGCGGTTCTGAAGAAGAAGGGCATTCAACATCAGCTCACAGTGCCCTACAACCCGCAGCAGAACGGCGTGGCTGAGCGGTTCAACCGGACCCTGCAGGAAGGTGCTCGCACTCTCCTTGGGCGCGCAGGGCTGCCGGATCCGTTTTGGGTGACTGCACTGAGGCAGGTCGCACTTTTGAAGAACAAAGTGCTGGCGACTGTGGGGGACAAGCAGTGGGTCCCCTACACCAAGTGGTATGGGAGTGCACCAGCAGTCAACATGCTGAGAGCCTACGGCTGCATGGTGGTGTTTCATATGCGAAGGAGAAGAGGGGAAAGCTGGAAGCTTCTGGGAGATGGGGTGTGCACTTGGGCCTAGCTAAGGATCATAAAGGCTGGTTGCTATGGGACTTGACCAGCCAGCAGCTGACTGTGTCAAGGGATGTGAAGTTCCTCAAGTCCTTGTACTGCAAGGATTGGAAGCAGCAGCAGCAGAAGCTTCCTACTACACCGCTGATCATTGAGGCCGATGAGGTGCAGCGGCCTTCGAGGCAAGTGCAGGTCACTGTCTCAGAGGAGGAGATCTTTGGTGTGACTAAGGATGGGGGAGAACCTGAGGTGGAGCAGCAGCAGCAGCAGCCGCAGCAGCAGCAAGGTGCTCCACAAGGTGCCGCACGTCCGGCTGACCGTCCTAGGAGGGATGTGCGCCCTCCTAACCGGCTGACCTATCCGAGCTTTGGCAAGCCAAAGGTGGTACGGGCTGGGAGTGTGGCTGAGCAAATGGATGAGAATGAGATAGCCTATTGTTATGGGGCTGTATTGAGGAGGTTTGGTGGATAGTACCATGAGAGAGAAAGGCTGCAACGGGGTGCTGCAAGTTTGAGCAAAATTGAGATGTTCGAAGTGGAATGTTGAAAGAAGATGACTGTCCATTGGGATTTGTTGGGTGCAAATTTACATTGCACGACATCCTGCCGTCTGTTTGTACGAGTATGCGTGTGCGAATGCATTTGGGTGTGAATGGAATGTTCGTGTGTTTGTTTGCTTTCGCAATTTTCGCTTGATGCATTTGCAGGTACTCGCGCAATGTGCGCTTCGGCACGACATTGTACGCGCTATGAACAATGCAAGCAGAAAGGACGAGCTCGCAAAGGAACCCAAGATGGAAGCTTTGCAGTTCGGTTGAGTTGATTGCGCAGATTCAGTTCTATCCAACTCGAAATTGTACTGTTTTGTTTGGTTAACTATAGTGTAGCAGGGAAGGCACTATAGGGGTACAATTTAGGTGAAGGTTGGATGTTGTTTGTCTGTATCTGCATGCTACAAGGCCAGGGGAAACCAGCGGAACCAGCATTTGGCTGGTTGGGCAAAGACAAAACAGGTTCTGTTTTTAGAACCTGAACCTGGTTGTTGTTTTCCCAGGTTGGAAAAACAGAACCAGAGGTTGTTTACCAACCTACCACCTGCTATTTTGTCCAGCCAGGTTGGTTCTGTTGCTTGGAATTATTTGGGATCATCCCTGGTTGTTCCCAGGTTGATTCCCAATGTCCTTGCTAGCTAGAACTATTTAATCCTTCTCTGTTTGTACCTGAATATAGTCAAATTGATTCATGTGAATTCCTTCCTCGCTGGAATTTCGTTTCTACGCGGTTCGTTGGCGGAATGCTACCCGAGTCAACGCTAGTACGCTAGCACTCTAATGCTAGGCAAACACCGTCTGAGCCATAACTTCGTAATGGCAGAACTTTTCGCGAGGCAACTTGGCTCATTTTAAAGCTCTTGGAGCGAGCTTCGATATAGCGAATTCTCAGCTTAATCCGACCGACGGTCTGCACGGCACGCTGCGCGACGTTCAAGGTACTCTTGCTGTTTTGACTAAGTCCTTCTTGATCCCTCTCTCTACAAACTCGGACCCGAGGATAGGGGCTGGTCTTGTACTAGGCACCCAGGGACCCTTGGAGGTGACCCCGAGGAGAGGTTTTAAGTTTGATTAAGTCCTAATAGCTTGAGTTTATTAGGCCCTTACACCAACAAGCTGGTATCAGAGCCGCGTTATAGTGATCCTCGTTATAGGTAGCTATGGCGGGCAACACCTCGGCGGGAGCTGGTGAATCTTCAGCCCAAGATCGTAGCGGCAGCCAAGATTCTGGTCTTTCAGCGCCAAGGGGAGCGCGAACAAACCAGGGCTCGCTTGTCAAGGAGGTGCTGAAGAATTTCACCGTCGAGAAGTTCAATGGTGAGGGCTATGATGATTGGGCCTGGAAAATGCAATTATATTTCCGTCAGATCGGTTTGCTGAAACTAATGATTGGGGAGGAGCCTAGACCGAGTGACCCCACGCTGCAGGAAGATTGGGACGAGCGCTCCTCGGCTGGCTACTATTTGATGTCGCAGAGTTTGGAGCTGAACCAGCGTCACCACGTCATGCACCTGCTGCCGGAGGTTGAATGCGGTCCGAAGGCGTGGACCGTGTTGAAGGAGCTGCACGCCCCGACCTCCGTTGTCGCAACGTTGATGCTGGAGAGGGAGCTGTCCGCGTTGCGCCTGAGCGAGGGAGAGCCGGTGCAACCAGTCCTGGACAAGATGCGCGACCTCTACGCGAAGTTGGCGACCGCGGGAATCACCTACCCGGAGCAGACCAAGTGCTTGAAGATGCTCTCGCTGCTGCCAGAATCGTGGCTTCAATTTACGAGCGGATTGAGCCTGCCGCAGAACCAGAGCTTGTGGACGCTCGAGTGGGTGCGGACGAAGATTCTGGAGGAGGACTTCCGTCGCCGCCAACTGAGGGGTGGAGACGACGGCAGCAGCGGCTACGGGATGCAAGGGAGCCGACGTGGCAGAGGACGTGGCTTCGGTGGTGCTGGACGCGGTGCAAAGAAAGACGACGACTCCAACGACCAACAAGGAGGTACCGGTTGGGGTCGCGGTGCGAAATCTGGACGTGGGGGCAAGTCGGGTGCTGGTGGCAAAATGAAAGGGAGTTGCTGGTATTGTGAGAAGGAAGGGCACCCCTGGTTTTTGTGCTATAAGAAACCCGATGGATGGACCCCCCAGAATCGTCACCAGGATGGCGGCGCGCGGAGGAACCAGAAAAACGGCGCCAACATGGTCGCTGATTCGTCCGACAACAACCCGAAGGGCAACGGCGGTGCGGAGAAGAAGAAGGAGCGCACCGCGGGCCAATTCTTCCATGTAGGAGACAAGGGGGAGCAAGGAGACGCCTCTGCCAAAGTTGGAGCAGAGCTGCACCCCCTAGACTATTGGGTGTTGGACACAGGCGCTGCTTGGACGATGACGCCGCGCAAGGACCTGCTGGACGAAGTACGAGCTGCACCGATCAATGAAGTGTGCTCCGCCTCTGGACACATGTTGAAGGTGGCTGGTGCGGGACGAGCTGCGTTTAAGGGAGCGGATGGCAAGCCGGTGGTGCTGCACGACGTTCTCTTCGTCCCCGACCTGAAGGCCAACCTTATCTCCCTCCGTAAGCTTGGCAAGGCTGGGGTGAACACCAACACGGATGGGGCACGCACTTATAAGGGGAAGCTGGGCAATCGGGTGCTTTGGGATCTGCACGAGAGCAAGGACGTGTACAGATCTATGTGGCAGCTGCCGGCCCTGGCGTGGCATGGTGGGGGGCAGGCTGGAGAGGGGTCTGCATCCCAGGGGGAGTGCAATGCCGTTGGAGGGGTTGGTGTGAAAGTGTCGGCCAGATCTGGGGAGACAGATTGGGCAACGGCACACCGGCGCTTAGGGCATGTGGCAATGCCTTTGCTGAAGCAGCTGGAGAAGGATGGAGCCGTTAAGGGTCTGAAGCTGAACGGACAGCCACCCGATGACAACTGTGAAATCTGTTTGCTTTCAAAGTTCACCCGTTTCCCTTTCCATAGTGTGGCTGGCAGGAGCAAGAAGCCTTTGGAGCTTTCCACATGGACTGGTTGGGCCGCGTTGTCGGTGCAAGGGCACAAGGAGGAGCGGTATTTTCTTACAATTGTGGATGACTGGAGCAGGCTGATGTGGGCGTATCCGCTGAAGCAGAAGGACCACGCCGCCTCCACGATACGGGACGATTGGCTGCCATTCGTGGAGAAGCAGGCGGAGTGTGTAGTGAAGCGGATTAGGACAGACCGGGGTGGTGAGTTCCTTGGAGCTGAAATGACGGCCTGGCTCAAGAAGCAGGGCATCCAGAGAGAGCTGACCACGGCTTATACCCCACAGTCCAATGGTGTAGCAGAACGGGCAAACCGGACCATTCTGGAGACAGCTAGGGCGCTGCTCATAGAATCTGGGCTGAGCAATTCTATGTGGCCTCATGCTGTCCGGCACTCCACTTGTCGCTAGGAACAGGGTGCTCACCAAGGTTGGGGATGACTCGTGGGTGCCGTTGGAGAGGTGGCTTGGGAGGAAGCCGCCGGTGGACATGCTGAGGGTGTTCGGTTGCATGGCAGTCGCCCACGTCCCCAAGACCTACCGCAGTAAGTTGGGGGCGAGTGCAATCTGGTGTGTGCATTTGGGGCTGGCTGCTGAGAGCAAGGGATGGCTGCTGTGGGAACCATCCAAGGGTGTGTTGTTTGACAGCAGGGATGTGAAATTCATTGAGGGCATGATGTATGGGAGCTGGGAGAAACAGCCAGAGGCAAGGGTGTCCCAGCAGATGGAGCAGATCACCATGCAGCTGGACCTGACTCCTAGTGTGTGGGAGGAGGGAGAGGAGGCAGCTGCTGGAAATGGTGATGGAGAGAAGATACAGGAGGCATCTGCTGGTGGAGAAAATGGTGTGGAAACTGGCGGCAGCACTAGTGGAGCTGCTGGACCCGAGGGAGGAGAGAAGCAGCAGGGAAAAACTAAGAAGCCGAAGGGTGTCGTTATGAAGGGATGGGAGACACCTGTCTCCAGGCCAGGACGTACCCGTATGGCTACTAAGAAGCTGACTGCAGGAACTGATGCAGCAGAGCAGCAGCTAGGGACCGAAGAGGCATTGCTGATTCTACCTCATGGCTATGACCCGGATGAGGAGGATGAGCCTGCGTACTGTTTTCTTGCCCCTGCACCAGAGGAACCAGCTAGCATGGAGGAGGCATTAGCTGGACCAGATAGGGACAAGTGGCTGGCTTCTAGGGATGCTGAGTACCAGAGTCTGCTGGAGAATAGGACATGGGATGGGTGGTGCTGCCTGATGGGAAGAAAGCGATACAATGCAAGTGGGTGCTGAGGATCAAGACCGATGACAAGGGGCAGGTCACCATCTACAAGAGTAGGCTGGTGGCGAAGGGGTTTATGCAGAAGGAGAAGCAGGACTTCAACGAGATCTTTGCTCCCACTGCCAAACCCCCTACCCTCTGTGTCTTGTTGGCAGATGCAGCTGTTAGTGGGAAATTCATCATTCAGATGGATATTTCAACGGCATTCCTGAATGGGATTTTAGAGGAGGATGTGTACATGACGAGTCCGAGGCCGCCTGGGTATGAGGATGGTACGGGCAGGGTGTGCAAGCTCAACAAGTCCATCTTGATAAGGGCTTGAAGCAGGCGCCACGCTGCTGGTACCAGAAGTTGGCAGCTGTTTTAGAGGAGATGGGATTCAGGACCAGCAGCTGTGATGGAGCCCTCTTTCTCAGGGCGAGGGGGAGAAGCTGGTGCTGTTTCTGGTCTATGTGGACGACATTCTTCTCTTCAGCAGCAGCATGAAGGAGATCCAGAAAGTGCAGCAGCAACTGATGGAAAACTTCAAGTGCAAGAACCTTGGGGAGGTAAAGTACTACCTCGGGATGCACGTGAGGAGGGATCCAGATCACAGGTGGTTGAAGCTGCACCAGGAGAAGTTCATCAAGGAGCTGGGGGAGAAGTATGGGATTGAGAATGAGCGCAAGGTTGCAACTCCCCTGCCAGCAGAATTCAAGCTTGTGAAGGCTGCAGAGGATGAAGGGGTTGAAGCTGAAGAGCAGCAGCAATTTCAGTCCTTGGTGGGCAGCCTCTTGTACGCAGCAGTTCACACGAGGCCCGACATCTCTTTCTCGATTGGGCAGCTGGCTAGGGTGTGGCAGAATCCATCAGAGGAGCAGGTGGATGCAGCTGAGCGTGTGGTGAAGTACCTGAACTCTCACCCAAACATTGGAGTTCAATACTCCGCATCTGCACAGGTGAAGCAGAAAGGGGTGGAGGTGCTGAAAGAGAAGGGGGAGAGGCTTGGAGAAGGCAAGCTATTTCTCACTTGCTTTACCGATGCTACGTGGGCTTCTGAGAAGGAGGATTCCTCATCTGTGGGAGGATACATCTGCGTAGTTGGGGGAGGACCTGTTAGTTGGAGGTCCAAGAAGCAGACGGAGACGGCACTCTCTTCCGTAGAATCAGAGTACATGGCGATGTTCCATGGGGTGAAGGAGGTGATTTGGCTGAGGAGGCTGTTAGAGGAGATTGGCCAGGAGCAGAAAGTTGCTACGCCGCTGTTTTGTGATAGCAAGGGGGCTCTTGGAATGGCCAGGAACGCTGTGCTTCATGGCCTGAACAAGCACATGCGTATCAAGTGGCACTGGCTGCGTAAGGAGGTGAAGAGGGGGAACGTGATCCAATATACAATCAAGACTCATCACCAGCAGCCAGCAGACTTTCTCACCAAGAGCGTGCGGATGAGCCTCATTGGCGTTTGGTGCGCATGAGTGAATGAGCATGAACTAGCATGGAATGACGGGGATGCAGCCGGCAGGCTGAGGGGGAGTGTGTTGGGTGCAAATGCACATTGCACGACATCCTGCGTCGTGTTTGTACGAGTAATGCGTGTGCGAATGCATTTGCGTGTGAATGGTGTTGTTCGTGTGTTTGTTTGCTTTCGCATTTTTTCGCTTGATGCATTTGCAGGTACTCGCGCAATGTGCGCTCGGCACAAACATTGTATGCGCTATGAACAGTGCAAGCAGAAAGGAAGAGCTCGCAAAGGAACCCAGGATGGAAGCTTTGCAGTTCGGTTGAGTTGATTGTGCAGATTCAGTTCTATCCAACTCGAATTGTACGGTTTTTGGTTGGTTAACCTATAGTGTAGCAGGGGGCAACTATAGGGGTACAATTAGGTGAAGGTTGGATGTTGTTTGTCTGTATCTGCATGCTACAAAGGCCAGGGAAACCCCGCGGAACCGAGCATTTGGCTGTTGGGGCAAAGACAAAACAGGTTCTGTTTTTAGAACCTGAATCTGACTGATGATTTTCACTAACAGCTGCACTGCCAACAAGACAGGAGGGTAGGGGGTTGGCAGTGGGAGCAAAGCTCTCGTTGAAGTCCTGACTTCTCTTCTGCTAAACCCTTCGCCACCAGCCCCTCTGTAGATGGTGACCTGCCCCTTGTCATCGGTCTTTCTCCTCAGCACCCACTTGCATTGTATCGCTTTCGTACATCAGGCGCACCACCAATCCAATGTCCCTATTCTCCAGCAGACTCTGGTACTCAGCATCCCTAGAAGCCAGCCACTTGTCCCTATCTGGTCCAGCTGTCCTGACCTCCTCCATGCTAGCGGTTCCTCTGGTGTGTTGGTGTAAGGGCCTAATAAACTCAAGCTATTAGGACTTAATCAAACTTAAAACCTCTCCTCGGGGTCACCTCCAAGGGTCCCTGGGTGCCTGGTACAAGACCAGCCCCTATCCTCGGGTCCGAGTTTGTAGAGAGAGGGATCAAGAAGGACTTAGTCAAAACAGCAAGAGTACCTTGAACGTCGCGCAGCGTGCCGTGCAGACTGTCGATCGGATTAAGCTGAGAATTCGCTATATCGAAGCTCGCTCCAAGAGCTTTAAAATGAGCCAAGTTGCCTCGCGAAAAGTTCTGCCATTACGAAGTTATGGCTCGGACGGCGTTTGCCTAGCGTTGGAGTGCTAGCATACTAGCGTTAACTCGGGTAGCATTCCGCCGTCGAATAGCGCAGAAACGAAATTCCAGCGAGGAAGGAATTCGCTTGAATCAATTTGACTATATTCAGGTACAAACAGAGAAGGATTAAATAGTTCTAGCTAGCAAGGACCTTGGGAATCAACCTGGGAACAACCAGGGATGATCCCAAATAATTCCAAGCAACAGAACCAACCTGGCTGGACAAAATAGCAGGTGGTAGGTTGGTAAACAACCTCTGGTTCTGTTTTTCCAACCTGGGAAAACAACAACCAGGTTCAGGTTCTAAAAACAGAACCTGTTTTGTCTTTGCCCAACCAGCCAAATGCTGGTTCCGCTGGTTTCCCCTGGCCTTGTAGCATGCAGATACAGACAAACAACATCCAACCTTCACCTAAATTGTACCCCTATAGTGCCTTCCCTGCTACACTATAGTTAACCAAACAAAACAGTACAATTTCGAGTTGGATAGAACTGAATCTGCGCAATCAACTCAACCGAACTGCAAAGCTTCCATCTTGGGTTCCTTTGCGAGCTCGTCCTTTCTGCTTGCACTGTTCATAGCGCGTACAATGTTGTGCCGAAGCGCACATTGCGCGGGTACCTGCAAATGCATCAAGCGAAAAATGCGAAAGCAAACAAACACACGAACACCATTCACACGCAAATGCATTCGCACACGCATACTCGTACAAACAGACGGCAGGATGTCGTGCAATGTGCATTTGCACCCAACACACTCCCCCTCAGCCTGCCGGCTGCATCCCCGTCATTCCATGCTAGTTCATGCTCATTCCACTCATGCGCACACAACGCCAATGAGGCTCATCCGCAAGCCTCTTGGTGAGAAAGTCTGCTGGCTGCTGGTGAGTCTTGATGTAGATCGGATGCACCGTCCCCCTCTTCACCTCCTTACGCAGCCAGTGCCACTTGATACGCATGTGCTTGTTCAGCCCATGAAGCACAGCGTTTCTGGCCATCCCAAGAGCCCCTTTGCTATCACAAAACAGCGGCGTAGCAACTTTCTGCTCCTGGCCAATCTCCTCTAACAGCCTCCTCAGCCAAATCACCTCCTTCACCCCATGGAACATCGCCATGTACTCTGATTCTACGGAAGAGAGTGCCGTCTCCGTCTGCTTCTTGGACCTCCAACTAACAGGTCCTCCCCCAACTACGCAGATGTATCCTCCCACAGATGAGGAATCCTCCTTCTCAGAAGCCCACGTAGCATCGGTAAAGCAAGTGAGAAATAGCTTGCCTTCTCCAAGCCTCTCCCCCTTCTCTTTCAGCACCTCCACCCCTTTTTGCTTCACCTGTGCAGATGCGGAGTATTGAACTCCAATGCTTGGGTGAGAGTTCAGGTACTTCACCACACGCTCAGCTGCATCCACCTGCTCCTCTGATGGATTCTGCACCACCCTAGCCAGCTGCCCAACCGAGAAAGAGATGTCGGGCCTCGTGTGAACTGCTGCGTACAAGAGGCTGCCCACCAAGGACTGAAATTGCTGCTGCTCTTCAGCTTCAACCCCTTCATCCTCTGCAGCCTTCACAAGCTTGAATTCTGCTGGCAGGGGAGTTGCAACCTTGCGCTCATTCTCAATCCCATACTTCTCCCCCAGCTCCTTGATGAACTTCTCCTGGTGCAGCTTCAACCACCTGTGATCTGGATCCCTCTCCACGTGCATCCCGAGGTAGTACTTTACCTCCCCAAGGTTCTTGCACTTGAAGTTTTCCATCAGTTGCTGCTGCACTTTCTGGATCTCCTTCATGCTGCTGTTGAAGAGAAGAATGTCGTCCACATAGACCAGAAACAGCACCAGCTTCTCCCCCTCGCCCTTGAGAAAGAGGCTCTCATCACAGCTGCTGGTCCTGAATCCCATCTCCTCTAAAACAGCTGCCAACTTCTGGTACCAGCAGCGTGGCGCCTGCTTCAAGCCGTAGATGGACTTGTTGAGCTTGCACACCCTGCCCGTACCATCCTCATACCCAGGCGGCTGCGTCATGTACACATCCTCCTCTAAAATCCCATTCAGGAATGCCGTTGAAATATCCATCTGAATGATGAATTTCCCACTAACAGCTGCATCTGCCAACAAGACACGGAGGGTAGGGGGTTTGGCAGTGGGAGCAAAGATCTCGTTGAAGTCCTGCTTCTCCTTCTGCATAAACCCTTTAGCCACCAGCCTACTCTTGTAGATGGTGACCTGCCCCTTGTCATCGGTCTTGATCCTCAGCACCCACTTGCATTGTATCGCTTTCTTCCCATCAGGCAGCACCACCAGATCCCATGTCCTATTCTCCAGCAGACTCTGGTACTCAGCATCCCTAGAAGCCAGCCACTTGTCCCTATCTGGTCCAGCTAATGCCTCCTCCATGCTAGCTGGTTTCTCTGGTGCAGGGGCAAGAAAACAGTACGCAGGCTCATCCTCCTCATCCGGGTCATAGCCATGAGGTAGAATCAGCAATGCCTCTTCGGTCCCTAGCTGCTGCTCTGCTGCATCAGTTCCTGCAGTCAGCTTCTTAGTAGCCATACGGGTACGTCCTGGCCTGGAGACGGGTGTCTCCCATCCCTTCATAACGACACCCTTCGGCTTCTTAGTTTTTCCCTGCTGCTTCTCTCCTCCCTCGGGTCCAGCAGCTCCACTAGTGCTGCCGCCAGTTTCCACACCATTTTCTCCACCAGCAGATGCCTCCTGTACCTTCTCTCCATCACCATTCCAGCAGCTGCCTCCTCTCCCTCCTCCCACACACTAGGAGTCAGGTCCAGCTGCATGGTGATCTGCTCCATCTGCTGGGACACCCTTGCCTCCGGCTGTTTCTCCCAGCTCCCATACATCATGCCCTCAATGAATTTCACATCCCTGCTGTCAAACAACACACCCTTGGATGGTTCCCACAGCAGCCATCCCTTGCTCTCAGCAGCCAGCCCCAAATGCACACACCAGATTGCACTCGCCCCCAACTTACTGCGGTAGGTCTTGGGGACGTGGGCGACTGCCATGCAACCGAACACCCTCAGCATGTCCACCGACGGCTTCCTCCCAAGCCACCTCTCCAACGGCACCCACGAGTCATCCCCAACCTTGGTGAGCACCCTGTTCCTAGCGACAGTGGCGTGCCGGACAGCATGAGGCCACATAGAATTGCTCAGCCCAGATTCTATGAGCAGCGCCCTAGCTGTCTCCAGAATGGTCCGGTTTGCCCGTTCTGCTACACCATTGGACTGTGGGGTATAAGCCGTGGTCAGCTCTCTCTGGATGCCCTGCTTCTTGAGCCAGGCCGTCATTTCAGCTCCAAGGAACTCACCACCCTGGTCTGTCCTAATCCGCTTCACTACACACTCCGCCTGCTTCTCCACGAATGGCAGCCAATCGTCCCGTATCGTGGAGGCGGCGTGGTCCTTCTGCTTCAGCGGATACGCCCACATCAGCCTGCTCCAGTCATCCACAATTGTAAGAAAATACCGCTCCCCCTTGTGCCCTTGCACCGGCAGCGGCCCCACCAAGTCCATGTGGACCAGCTCCAAAGGCTTCTTGCTCCTGCCAGCCACACTATGGAAAGGGAAACGGGTGAACTTTGAAAGCAAACAGATTTCACAGTTGTCATCGGGTGGCTGTCCGTTCAGCTTCAGACCCTTAACGGCTCCATCCTTCTCCAGCTGCTTCAGCAAAGGCATTGCCACATGCCCTAAGCGCCGGTGTGCCGTTGCCCAATCTGTCTCCCCAGATCTGGCCGACACTTTCACACCAACCCCTCCAACGGCATTGCGACCATGTTGGCGCCGTTTTTTCTGGTTTCCCGCGCGCCGCCATCCTGGTGACGATTCTGGGGGGTCCATCCATCGGGTTTCTTATAGCACAAAAACCAGGGGTGCCCTTCCTTCTCACAATACCAGCAACTCCCTTTCATTTTGCCACCAGCACCCGACTTGCCCCCACGTCCAGATTTCGCACCGCGACCCCAACCGGTACCTCCTTGTTGGTCGTTGGAGTCGTCGTCTTTCTTTGCACCGCGTCCAGCACCACCAAAGCCACGTCCTCTGCCACGTCGGCTCCCTTGCAAAGCCAGCTGCTGTCCGCTCCACCCCTCAGTGGCCGACGGAAGTCCTCCTCAGAATCGGCGCACCCACTTCGTCCACAAGCTCCCGCAGGCGTCAATCCGCTCGTAAATTGAAGCGGCCGATTCCGGCAGCAAATTGAGAGCATTTCAAGCACTTGGCTGAGCTCTTCGGGTAGGTGATTCCCCGGTCGCCAACTGCGTAGAGGTCCCTGCGTCGCCCAGGACTTCGCGTAGCACCGGCTCTCCCTTGTCGGACTGGTTGGCGGCAACGCGGACCTCGCTCGCCGCAGGCATCCCGCGCCACGGACAACGGAGGTCGGGGCGTGCAGCTCCTTCAACACGGTCCACGCCTTCGGACCGCATTCAACCTCCGGCAGCAGGTGCATGACGTGGTGACGCTGGTTCAGCTCCAAACTCTGCGACATCAAATAGTAGCCAGCCGAGGAGCGCTCGTCCCAATCTTCCTGCAGCGTGGGGTCACTCGGTCTAGGCTCCTCCCCAATCATTAGTTTCAGCAAACCGATCTGACGGAAATATAATTGCATTTTCCAGGCCCAATCATCATAGCCTTCACCATTGAACTTCTCGACGGTGAAATTCTTCAGCACCTCCTTGACAAGCGAGCCCTGGTTTGTTCGCGCTCCCCTTGGCGCTGAAAGACCAGAATCTTGGCTGTCGCTACGATCTTGGGCTGAAGATTCACCAGCTCCCGTCGAGGTGTTGCCCGCCATAGCTACCTATAACGAGGATCACTATAACGCAGCTCTGATACCAGCTTGTTGGTGTAAGGGCCTAATAAACTCAAGCTATTAGGACTTAATCAAACTTAAAACCTCTCCTCGGGGTCACCTCCAAGGGTCCCTGGGTGCCTGGTACAAGACCAGCCCCTATCCTCGGGTCCGAGTTTGTAGAGAGAGGGATCAAGAAGGACTTAGTCAAAACAGCAAGAGTACCTTGAACGTCGCGCAGCGTGCCGTGCAGACCGTCGGTCGGATTAAGCTGAGAATTCGCTATATCGAAGCTCGCTCCAAGAGCTTTAAAATGAGCTAAGTTGCCTCGCGAAAAGTTCTGCCATTACTAAGTTCTGGCTCGGACAGCGTTTGCCTAGCGTTGGAGTGCTAGCATACTAGCGTTGACTCGGGTAGCATTCCGCTGTCGAATAGCGCAGAAACGAAATTCCAGCGAGGAAGGAATTCGCTTGAATCAATTTGACTATATTCAGGTACAAACAGAGAAGGATTAAATAGTTCTAGCTAGCAAGGACCTTGGGAATCAACCTGGGAACAACCAGGGATGATCCCAAATAATTCCAAGCAACAGAACCAACCTGCTGGACAAAATAGCAGGTGGTAGGTTGGTAAACAACCTCTGGTTCTGTTTTTCCAACCTGGGAAAACAACAACCAGGTTCAGGTTCTAAAAACAGAACCTGTTTTGTCTTTGCCCAACCAGCCAAATGCTGGTTCCGCTGGTTTCCCCTGGCCTTGTAGCATGCAGATACAGACAAACAACATCCAACCTTCACCTAAATTGTACCCCTATAGTGCCTTCCCTGCTACACTATAGTTAACCAAACAAAACAGTACAATTCCGAGTTGGATAGAACTGAATCTGCGCAATTAACTCAACCGAACTGCAAAGCTTCCATCTTGGGTTCCTTTGCGAGCTCGTCCTTCCTGCTTGCACTGTTCATAGCGCATACAATGTTGTGCCAAAGCGCACATTGTGTTGGGTGCAAATTTACATTGCACAACATCCTGCCGCATGGGTAAATATGCTTTTACTCTTAATACGATCCACATAGGTAAAATATGCTTTTACTCTTAGTACCATTCACATGGGTAAGTAACACACTTATTCTTTGTACGATGTACATAGGAAAGTAACACACATACTCTTAGTGCAATCCATATGGGTAAATGATGCCTTTACTCTTATTATCATCCACATGGGTAATTAATGCACCTACTCTTAGTACCATCCACATGGGTAAGTAACGCACTTATCCTTGTACTATCCACATAGAAAAGTAACACGCTTACGCTTAGTACCATCCACATGGGTAAGTTACGTTCTTACCCTAGTACCATCCACTTCGGGTAAGTAATACTGATACCCTTAGTACCCTCCTGATGGGTAAGTAACGCACTTGCTCTTAGTACCATCTACAATGTGAGGATAAAAGGAACTGGTTAAGAAAAGATTGATTCCTCACCTGGGTACAACACGCAGCAATATATAGGCTCGACATAAAGGCAGTATTCTGGTGTTACTAGAAGATCCCGCGTGTCGCGAAGCATCCCAACAGGTCCTTCCAGAATTTGGTAGAAGGCAATTTGGTGGCATCCGAAAAGCCTAGAGTTCGTGCACGCGGTGCTATGACTATAATATAATATAGCAAGCAACATTTATAAAGAAAACGAGCAAATGCATGCATAAGAAATTAACACTAAGCATGGGAAAGCTTAATAAGGTAAATAAGGTAAGGCTATCCATTTTACTCTCACACGTCCCCCCCTCAAAGTTGGGTGGCATGTGTTTCACCCTGCTTGACAAGATAATCGTTGAGAGCACTGTGTACGTTGCCCATATCATCTTCTGCAACCCAATTGTCCTCCAACGGGTCGTATCCCTTCCAGTGTATAAAAATCTCGAACGTGTTTCCGCGTCTGCGTCGGTGAGCAAGCACTCGTTCCACCTCGTTCTCTGGTTCATCCTGTACGAGAACAGGTGGTGGTGGCGGTAGTTGTCGTCCTGTGAACTGTTGGTTCTAGTCCTTGTAGGGCTTCAGCAGCTGAACATGGAAAGCATTGTGAAGCTTCCGCGTACTGGTGTCACCTTCGCCTCAACGAAAAAAGACCACTGAAGAGAGGCCGAGGCATGGACGGCAAGTGAGACAAATTCAAGTTGCGAAGGTTAAGAGGCACCTGCTCTCCGACTTATACCGAATGATCTCGTCGTTGTCGATCGGCATACTGTTTCTGGGAGTTCTACATCGTTTTGGGACGCCGCTGATGTCAACGGGAGTTGTGTGTTGGCCCCCTTCTCGCTTGGGCGAAGCCAAATTTGTTGTCGGGTGCGCGGGGAGCACAGACAACCACCTGCGGTGGGTGACGCCGACTTGGGCGAGCAGGTCGACGTGTTTGGTTGACCTGCACGGGGCCACTCCAAAGCCGCCGACTTTGGGACACCGGCGGCCTACTTCTACAGGTGGTCGACGACGAGGCTCGTCGACCTGGGAAGGGCGCCTACTTGGAGGGGGCCGACTTTGGGAGGACGCCGACTCCGTGGCGTCGACTTGAGGGGCAACGACTTTATGGTGCCGACCTGGGGAAGCCGGCAGGGTGAAGCTGGCGACTAGCAGGCTTGGTCGGCAAGAATTGGTCGACATGGGGAATAGCCGGCGTGCGGAATTTGGCCAAGGGGTGGTCGTCGACCTGGACGATCGCCGCGCAAGGTGCACCACTTGGTCGACGTGGTTGCCCGGTCGACCAGGTTACCCGGGATCTGCGGAGGTGTCAATGGTCGCCAAGGTGGTTCTCGCGAAGCCGACCTTGGAGGTCGTATCCCGAGGTCGACGTGGCGGATCCGGGCTCAATCATGGGCACGTGGTCGGGTTGGTGTCTGCGTTATGTGTTGGGTGCAAATGCACATTGCACGACATCCTGCCGTCTGTTTGTACGAGTATGCGTGCGCGAATGCATTTGCGTGTGAATGGTGTGTTCGTGTGTTTGTTTGCTTTCGCATTTTTCGCTTGATGCATTTGCAGGTACTCGCGCAATGTGCGCTTTGGCACAACATTGTATGCGCTATGAACAGTGCAAGCAGGAAGGACGAGCTCGCAAAGGAACCCAACATGGAAGCTTTGCAGTTCGGTTGAGTTGATTGCGCAGATTCAGTTCTATCCAACTCGGAATTGTACTGTTTTGTTTGGTTAACTATAGTGTAGCAGGGCAGGCACTATAGGGGTACAATTTAGGTGAAGGTTGGATGTTGTTTGTCTGTATCTGCATGCTACAAGGCCAGGGGAAACCAGCGGAACCAGCATTTGGCTGGTTGGGCAAAGACAAAACAGGTTCTGTTTTTAGAACCTGAACCTGGTTGTTGTTTTCCCAGGTTGGAAAAACAGAACCAGAGGTTGTTTACCAACCTACCACCTGCTATTTTGTCCAGCCAGGTTGGTTCTGTTGCTTGGAATTATTTGGGATCATCCCTGGTTGTTCCCAGGTTGATTCCCAAGGTCCTTGCTAGCTAGAACTATTTAATCCTTCTCTGTTTGTACCTGAATATAGTCAAATTGATTCAAGCGAATTCCTTCCTCGCTGGAATTTCGTTTCTGCGCTATTCGACGGCGGAATGCTACCCGAGTCAACGCTAGTATGCTAGCACTCCAACGCTAGGCAAACACTGTCCGAGCCATAACTTAGTAATGGCAGAACTTTTCGCGAGGCAACTTGGCTCATTTTAAAGCTCTTGGAGCGAGCTTCGATATAGCGAATTCTCAGCTTAATCCGATCGACGGTGGCGCGACGTTCAAGGTACTCTTGCTGTTTTGACTAAGTCCTTCTTGATCCCTCTCTCTACAAACTCGGACCCGAGGATAGGGGCTGGTCTTGTACCAGGCACCCAGGGACCCTTGGAGGTGACCCCGAGGAGAGGTTTTAAGTTTGATTAAGTCCTAATAGCTTGAGTTTATTAGGCCCTTACACCAACAAGCTGGTATCAGAGCTGCGTTATAGTGATCCTCGTTATAGGTAGCTATGGCGGGCAACACCTCGGCGGGAGCTGGTGAATCTTCAGCCCAAGATCGTAGCGGCAGCCAAGATTCTGGTCTTTCAGCGCCAAGGGGAGCGCGAACAAACCAGGGCTCGCTTGTCAAGGAGGTGCTGAAGAATTTCACCGTCGAGAAGTTCAATGGTGAGGGCTATGATGATTGGGCCTGGAAAATGCAATTATATTTCCGTCAGATCGGTTTGCTGAAACTAATGATTGGGGAGGAGCCTAGACCGAGTGACCCCACGCTGCAGGAAGATTGGGACGAGCGCTCCTCGGCTGGCTACTATTTGATGTCGCAGAGTTTGGAGCTGAACCAGCGTCACCACGTCATGCACCTGCTGCCGGAGGTTGAATGCGGTCCGAAGGCGTGGACCGTGTTGAAGGAGCTGCACGCCCCGACCTCCGTTGTCGCAACGTTGATGCTGGAGAGGGAGCTGTCCGCGTTGCGCCTGAGCGAGGGAGAGCCGGTGCAACCAGTCCTGGACAAGATGCGCGACCTCTACGCGAAGTTGGCGACCGCGGGAATCACCTACCCGGAGCAGACCAAGTGCTTGAAGATGCTCTCGCTGCTGCCAGAATCGTGGCTTCAATTTACGAGCGGATTGAGCCTGCCGCAGAACCAGAGCTTGTGGACGCTCGAGTGGGTGCGGACGAAGATTCTGGAGGAGGACTTCCGTCGCCGCCAACTGAGGGGTGGAGACGACGGCAGCAGCGGCTACGGGATGCAAGGGAGCCGACGTGGCAGAGGACGTGGCTTCGGTGGTGCTGGACGCGGTGCAAAGAAAGACGACGACTCCAACGACCAACAAGGAGGTACCGGTTGGGGTCGCGGTGCGAAATCTGGACGTGGGGGCAAGTCGGGTGCTGGTGGCAAAATGAAAGGGAGTTGCTGGTATTGTGAGAAGGAAGGGCACCCCTGGTTTTTGTGCTATAAGAAACCCGATGGATGGACCCCCCAGAATCGTCACCAGGATGGCGGCGCGCGGAGGAACCAGAAAAACGGCGCCAACATGGTCGCTGATTCGTCCGACAACAACCCGAAGGGCAACGGCGGTGCGGAGAAGAAGAAGGAGCGCACCGCGGGCCAATTCTTCCATGTAGGAGACAAGGGGGAGCAAGGAGACGCCTCTGCCAAAGTTGGAGCAGAGCTGCACCCCCTAGACTATTGGGTGTTGGACACAGGCGCTGCTTGGACGATGACGCCGCGCAAGGACCTGCTGGACGAAGTACGAGCTGCACCGATCAATGAAGTGTGCTCCGCCTCTGGACACATGTTGAAGGTGGCTGGTGCGGGACGAGCTGCGTTTAAGGGAGCGGATGGCAAGCCGGTGGTGCTGCACGACGTTCTCTTCGTCCCCGACCTGAAGGCCAACCTTATCTCCCTCCGTAAGCTTGGCAAGGCTGGGGTGAACACCAACACGGATGGGGCACGCACTTATAAGGGGAAGCTGGGCAATCGGGTGCTTTGGGATCTGCACGAGAGCAAGGACGTGTACAGATCTATGTGGCAGCTGCCGGCCCTGGCGTGGCATGGTGGGGGGCAGGCTGGAGAGGGGTCTGCATCCCAGGGGGAGTGCAATGCCGTTGGAGGGGTTGGTGTGAAAGTGTCGGCCAGATCTGGGGAGACAGATTGGGCAACGGCACACCGGCGCTTAGGGCATGTGGCAATGTCTTTGCTGAAGCAGCTGGAGAAGGATGGAGCCGTTAAGGGTCTGAAGCTGAACGGACAGCCACCCGATGACAACTGTGAAATCTGTTTGCTTTCAAAGTTCACCCGTTTCCCTTTCCATAGTGTGGCTGGCAGGAGCAAGAAGCCTTTGGAGCTGGTCCACATGGACTTGGTGGGGCCGCTGCCGGTGCAAGGGCACAAGGGGGAGCGGTATTTTCTTACAATTGTGGATGACTGGAGCAGGCTGATGTGGGCGTATCCGCTGAAGCAGAAGGACCACGCCGCCTCCACGATACGGGACGATTGGCTGCCATTCGTGGAGAAGCAGGCGGAGTGTGTAGTGAAGCGGATTAGGACAGACCGGGGTGGTGAGTTCCTTGGAGCTGAAATGACGGCCTGGCTCAAGAAGCAGGGCATCCAGAGAGAGCTGACCACGGCTTATACCCCACAGTCCAATGGTGTAGCAGAACGGGCAAACCGGACCATTCTGGAGACAGCTAGGGCGCTGCTCATAGAATCTGGGCTGAGCAATTCTATGTGGCCTCATGCTGTCCGGCACGCCACTGTCGCTAGGAACAGGGTGCTCACCAAGGTTGGGGATGACTCGTGGGTGCCGTTGGAGAGGTGGCTTGGGAGGAAGCCGCCGGTGGATATGCTGAGGGTGTTTGGCTGCATGGCAGTCGCCCACGTCCCCAAGACCTACCGCAGTAAGTTGGGGGCGAGTGCAATCTGGTGTGTGCATTTGGGGCTGGCTGCTGAGAGCAAGGGATGGCTGCTGTGGGAACCATCCAAGGGTGTGTTGTTTGACAGCAGGGATGTGAAATTCATTGAGGGCATGATGTATGGGAGCTGGGAGAAACAGCCGGAGGCAAGGGTGTCCCAGCAAATGGAGCAGATCACCATGCAGCTGGACCTGACTCCTAGTGTGTGGGAGGATGGAGAGGAGGCAGCTGCAGGGGGTGGTGATGGAGCGAGGGTACAGGAGGCACCTGCTGGTGGAGAAAATGGTGTGGAAACTGGCGGCAGCACTAGTGGAGCTGCTGAATTCGAGGGAGGAGAGCAGCAGCAGGGAAAAACTAAGAAGCCGAAGGGTGTCGTTATGAAGGGATGGGAGACACCCGTCTCCAGGCCAGGACGTACCCGTATGGCTACTAAGAAGCTGACTGCAGGAACTGATGCAGCAGAGCAGCAGCTAGGGACCGAAGAGGCATTGCTGATTCTACCGCATGGCTATGACCCGGATGAGGAGGATGAGCCTGCGTACTGTTTTCTTGCCCCTGCACCAGAGGAACCAGCTAGCATGGAGGAGGCATTAGCTGGACCAGATAGGGACAAGTGGCTGGCTTCTAGGGATGCTGAGTACCAGAGCCTGCTGGAGAATGGGACATGGGATCTGGTGGTGCTGCCTGATGGGAAGAAAGCGATACAATGCAAGTGGGTGCTGAGGATCAAGACCGATGACAAGGGGCAGGTCACCATCTACAAGAGTAGGCTGGTGGCGAAGGGGTTTATGCAGAAGGAGAAGCAGGACTTCAACGAGATCTTTGCTCCCACTGCCAAACCCCCTACCCTCCGTGTCTTGTTGGCAGATGCAGCTGTTAGTGGGAAATTCATCATTCAGATGGATATTTCAACGGCATTCCTGAATGGGATTTTAGAGGAGGATGTGTACATGACGCAGCCGCCTGGGTATGAGGATGGTACGGGCAGGGTGTGCAAGCTCAACAAGTCCATCTACGGCTTGAAGCAGGCGCCACGCTGCTGGTACCAGAAGTTGGCAGCTGTTTTAGAGGAGATGGGATTCAGGACCAGCAGCTGTGATGAGAGCCTCTTTCTCAAGGGCGAGGGGGAGAAGCTGGTGCTGTTTCTGGTCTATGTGGACGACATTCTTCTCTTCAGCAGCAGCATGAAGGAGATCCAGAAAGTGCAGCAGCAACTGATGGAAAACTTCAAGTGCAAGAACCTTGGGGAGGTAAAGTACTACCTCGGGATGCACGTGGAGAGGGATCCAGATCACAGGTGGTTGAAGCTGCACCAGGAGAAGTTCATCAAGGAGCTGGGGGAGAAGTATGGGATTGAGAATGAGCGCAAGGTTGCAACTCCCCTGCCAGCAGAATTCAAGCTTGTGAAGGCTGCAGAGGATGAAGGGGTTGAAGCTGAAGAGCAGCAGCAATTTCAGTCCTTGGTGGGCAGCCTCTTGTACGCAGCAGTTCACACGAGGCCCGACATCTCTTTCTCGGTTGGGCAGCTGGCTAGGGTGGTGCAGAATCCATCAGAGGAGCAGGTGGATGCAGCTGAGCGTGTGGTGAAGTACCTGAACTCTCACCCAAGCATTGGAGTTCAATACTCCGCATCTGCACAGGTGAAGCAGAAAGGGGTGGAGGTGCTGAAAGAGAAGGGGGAGAGGCTTGGAGAAGGCAAGCTATTTCTCACTTGCTTTACCGATGCTACGTGGGCTTCTGAGAAGGAGGATTCCTCATCTGTGGGAGGATACATCTGCGTAGTTGGGGGAGGACCTGTTAGTTGGAGGTCCAAGAAGCAGACGGAGACGGCACTCTCTTCCGTAGAATCAGAGTACATGGCGATGTTCCATGGGGTGAAGGAGGTGATTTGGCTGAGGAGGCTGTTAGAGGAGATTGGCCAGGAGCAGAAAGTTGCTACGCCGCTGTTTTGTGATAGCAAGGGGGCTCTTGGGATGGCCAGAAACGCTGTGCTTCATGGGCTGAACAAGCACATGCGTATCAAGTGGCACTGGCTGCGTAAGGAGGTGAAGAGGGGGACGGTGCATCCGATCTACATCAAGACTCACCAGCAGCCAGCAGACTTTCTCACCAAGAGGCTTGCGGATGAGCCTCATTGGCGTTGTGTGCGCATGAGTGGAATGAGCATGAACTAGCATGGAATGACGGGGATGCAGCCGGCAGGCTGAGGGGGAGTGTGTTGGGTGCAAATGCACATTGCACGACATCCTGCCGTCTGTTTGTACGAGTATGCGTGTGCGAATGCATTTGCGTGTGAATGGTGTGTTCGTGTGTTTGTTTGCTTTCGCATTTTTCGCTTGATGCATTTGCAGGTACTCGCGCAATGTGCGCTTTGGCACAACATTGTATGCGCTATGAACAGTGCAAGCAGGAAGGACGAGCTCGCAAAGGAACCCAAGATGGAAGCTTTGCAGTTCGGTTGAGTTGATTGCGCAGATTCAGTTCTATCCAACTCGGAATTGTACTGTTTTGTTTGGTTAACTATAGTGTAGCAGGGAAGGCACTATAGGGGTACAATTTAGGTGAAGGTTGGATGTTGTTTGTCTGTATCTGCATGCTACAAGGCCAGGGGAAACCAGCGGAACCAGCATTTGGCTGGTTGGGCAAAGACAAAACAGGTTCTGTTTTTAGAACCTGAACCTGGTTGTTGTTTTCCCAGGTTGGAAAAACAGAACCAGAGGTTGTTTACCAACCTACCACCTGCTATTTTGTCCAGCCAGGTTGGTTCTGTTGCTTGGAATTATTTGGGATCATCCCTGGTTGTTCCCAGGTTGATTCCCAAGGTCCTTGCTAGCTAGAACTATTTAATCCTTCTCTGTTTGTACCTGAATATAGTCAAATTGATTCAAGCGAATTCCTTCCTCGCTGGAATTTCGTTTCTGCGCTATTCGACGGCGGAATGCTACCCGAGTCAACGCTAGTATGCTAGCACTCCAACGCTAGGCAAACACTGTCCGAGCCATAACTTAGTAATGGCAGAACTTTTCGCGAGGCAACTTGGCTCATTTTAAAGCTCTTGGAGCGAGCTTCGATATAGCGAATTCTCAGCTTAATCCGATCGACGGTCTGCACGGCACGCTGCGCGACGTTCAAGGTACTCTTGCTGTTTTGACTAAGTCCTTCTTGATCCCTCTCTCTACAAACTCGGACCCGATGATAGGGGCTGGTCTTGTACCAGGCACCCAGGGACCCTTGGAGGTGACCCCGAGGAGAGGTTTTAAGTTTGATTAAGTCCTAATAGCTTGAGTTTATTAGGCCCTTACACCAACATTATGCTCGTGATGATGCACAGCACGCCAATCAACTGCGAGCACCTGCGAAATAGGTACACTGCTATCATGTGGGTGCAATGCTGTGCAACCGCCTTGCTGTAGCGTTGGCACGCCGTCGACTTGCAGCGTCGGCGGGCGTCCACTTTGCACTGCTGGAGCGTGGTTGACCTTACAGTGCTGGAACGCAATTGACCGTGCTGCGCTGGCAGTCGACCTGCTTGCATGCTAGGCATATTTGCTTCTCATGTAGTTATTATTGTTTTGCTTGTTCAACCATTGTTCTTAACATTTGCTAGTGAAACTCTTGCGGATTTGCCCTGTGGACAAGTGCTAGAGAACACAAGGAACGCTACGATCACTCTCACAACCATGCCTTCTCCCGTAGTCTAGCTCCCGTTGTAATAGTTACCTCGACAGCCGAGTCTTCTCGCATAGCTTTTGCATGGTGGTGATAAAGTCATGTGTGGCTTGGACATGTGCTGGTGTGGTTGGCTGCTGTGGTGTAAGTGGTTCCCGTCCGTAGCACAGGAAGAAAGGTGATTTTCCCATGGCCGCGAGTGAAGTGTTGTTGTAAGTGAACTCAAGCATCAGTAACTGTAGATCCCAATGGCTGATGTCGTCTTGGCAAGCTGTAAACACTAACTGTTCAACCGCTTGATTTAGTTGCTCAGTATGTCCGTCCATCTGGGGATGGTACACTAAAGACATCGCAAGCTTTGTTCCCAACAAACCCATCAGTTCCATCCATAACTTACTAGTGAACTTTGTACCATCCACGTGGGTAAGTAACGCACTTACTCATAGTACCATCCACATAGGTAAAATTGCTCTTACTCTTAGTACCATCCGCATGGGTAAGTAAGGCGCTTACTTTTAGCACCATCCACACGGGTAAGGAATGTACTTATTCTAATACCATTCACCTAGGGTAAGTAACGCACTTACTCTTAGTACCATCCATATGGGTAAAATATGCCTTTAATCTTAGTACCATCCATATGGGTAAGTAACGTGCTTCACATTTGTACCATCCACATGGGTAAGTAACGCACTTACTCTTAGTACCATCCACACAGGAAAGTAACGCACTCACGTTTAATACCATCTACGTGGGTGAATATGCTTTTACTTTTAGTACCATCTATATGGGTAAAATATGCTCTTACTCTTAGTACCATCCATATGGGTAAGTAACGCACCCACTCTTACTACCATTCACACGGAAAGGTAACGCACTCACTCTTAGTACCATCCACGTGGGTTTATATGCGTTTACTCTTAGTGCCATCAACATGGGTAAAATATGCTCTTACTCTTAGCACCATCCACATGGGTAAGTAACGCGCTTACTCTTAGTACCATCCACATGGGTAAGTAACGCACTTACTCTTTGTACCATCGACAAGGGTATGTAACGCACTTACTATTAGTACCATCCACATGGGTAAATATGCCTTTACTCTTAGTACCATCCACATGGGAAAAATATGTGTTTACTTTTAGTACCATCCACATGGGTAAGTAACGTACTTACTCTTAGTACCATCCACATGGGTAAGTAACGCACTTACTCTTAGTACCATCCATATGGGTAAGTAACGCGCTTACTCTTAGTACCATCCACATGGGTAAGTAACGTGCATACTCTTAGTACCATCCACACGGGTAAATTATGCTTTCACTCTTGGTACCATTCATATGGGTGACTCACATAGTTACTCTGAGTACAATCCACATGGGAAAGTAACGCACTTACCCTTAGTACCATCCATATGGGTAAAATATGCCTTCAATCTTAGTACCATCCATATGGATAAGTAACGTGCTTCTCATTTGTACCATCCACATGGGTAAGTAACGCACTTACTCTTAGTAACATCCACACAGGAAAGTAACGCACTCATGCTTAATACCATCCACGTGGGTGAATATGCTTTTACTTTTAGTACCATCTACATGGGTAAAATATGCTCTTACTCTTAGTACCATCCATATGGGTAAGTAACGCACCCACTCTTACTACCATCCACACGGAAAGGTAACGCACTCACTCTTAGTACCATCCACGTGGGTTTATATGCGTTTACTCTTAGTGCCATCAACATGGGTAAAATATGCTCTTACTCTTAGCACCATCCACATGGGTAAGTAAAGCGTTTACTCTTAGCACCATCCACATGGGTAAGTAACGCACTTACTCTTTGTACCATCGACAAGGGTAGGTAACGCACTTACTCTTAGTACCATCCACATGGGTAAATATGTCTTTACTCTTAGTACCATTCACATGGGTAAAATATGTGTTTACTTTTAGTACCATCCACATGGGTAAGTAACGCACTTACTCTAAGTACCATCCACAAGTGTAAGTAACGGACTTACTCTTAATACCATCCATATGGGTAAGTAACGCGCTTACTCTTAGTACCATCCACATGGGTAAGTAACGTGCATACTCTTAGTACCATCCACACGGGTAAATTATGCTTTCACTCTTGGTGCCATTCATATGGGTGAGTCACATAGTTACTCTGAGTACAATCCACATGGGAAAGTAACGCACTTACTCTTAGTACCATCCACATGGGTAAAATATGCCCTTACTCTTAGTACCATCCATATGGATAAGTAACATGCTTCTCCTTTGTACCATCCACATGGGTAAGTAACGCACTTACTCTTAGTACCATCCACACAGGAAAGTAACGCACTCACGCTTAATACCATCCACATGGGCGAATATGCTTTTACTTTTAGTACCATCTACATAGGTAAAATATGCTCTTACTCTTAGTACCATCCATATGGGTAAGTAACGCACCCACTCTTACTACCATCCACACGGGAAGGTAACGCACTCACTCTTAGTACCATCCACTTGGGTTTATATGCGTTTACTCTTAGTGCCATCAACATGGGTAAAATATGCTCTTACTCTTAGTACCATCCATATGGGTAAGTAACGCGCTTACTCTTAGTACCATCCACATGGGTAAGTAACGCACTTACTCTTTGTACCATCGACAAGGGTAGGTAACGCACTTAGTCTTAGTATCATCCATTTGGGTAAATATGCCTTTACTATTAGTACCATCCACATGGGTAAAATATGTGTTTACTTTTAGTACCATCCACATGGGTAAAATATGTGTTTACTTTTAGTACCATCCATATGGGTAAGTAACGCACTTACTCTAAGTACCATCCACAAGGATAAGTAACGGACTTACTCTTAGTACCATCCATATGGGTAAGTAACGCGCTTACTCTTAGTACCATCCACATGGGTAAGTAACGTACGTACTCTTAGTACCATCCACATGGGTAAATTATGCTTTCACTTTTGGTACCATCCATATGGGTGAGTCACATAGTTACTCTGAGTACAATCTACATGGGTAAGTAACGCACTTACTCTTAGTACCATCCATAGGGGCAACTACCGCACTTACTCTTAGTACTATCCACATGGGTAAAATATGCTTTTACTCTTAGTTCCATCCATATGGGTAAGTGACACGCTTTCTGTTAGTATCATCCACACGGGTATAGTATGCTTTTACTCTTAGTACCATCCACATGGGTAAGTAACACAATCACTTTAAGTACCATCCACATGAGTAAGTAACGCACTTATTCTTAGTACCATCCACATGGGTAAGTAACGCACTTACTCTTAGTACCATCCACATGGGTAAGTAACGCGCTTACTCTTAGTACCATCCACATGGGTAAATTATGGTGAGATAACTACTACAAGAGGAGCTAGACTACGAGGAAGGTACAGGTGTTGGAGTGATCGTAGCGTTTCTTAGGGTTTGTTTGTGTTCTCTCTACGTACACATTCATGTGGAGAATGGACAAGATTTTCACTAGCAAAAGTTTACAAGAATGGATGAAAAAGCAAAGCAACAATGGACTACATCAGATGCAAGTCTGCCAAGCATGTAAGCAGGTCAACTGCCAGCACAGCATGGTCGACCGCGTGCCAGCACTACAAGGTCGACCGCGCTGCAGCAGTGCAAAGTGGTGGCCTGCCAACGCTGCAGGTCGACGGCGTGCCAATGCTGCAGCAAGGCGGCTGCATAGCGTTGTACTCGCATTACAGTGTGTACCCGCTTCGCAGGTGTTTACAGTTGATTGGCGTGCTGTGACCGGTCACGTGCACAGCGCAGACGCCAAACCGACCACATGCCAGCAATCGTGTCTGATCAGCCATGTCGACCTCGAGATACCACCTCCGAGGTCAGCCTCTCCACAACCACCTGGGCAAATGTCATGCACCCTGCTAAACCTCGTCGCTCTGGTTACTTGGTCGACCTGGAAACCACCAGGTCGGCGTCGACGTGTCCGGTAAACGTCAACCAACAGTTGTACCTGCTTGTCGACCTCCCAAGTCGAAGACCACCAGACGATTTCACTAAGTCGGCTACTCCCTAGGTCGGCACCACCAAGTCTGCAACTTCTTCAGGTTGAAAACTGCCCTCCGGCTTATCGAAGTCAGCATCACCTCCCAGTTCGACGAGTCTCTTCGCCGACCGCTAGTCAAGACCGGCTTTGTCGAAGTCGGCTCCATCGTAGCCAACTTCCTCCATTTTCGCTTCCTTTCAAAGTCGGCCAACTGACGCCGACTTCATCCCTAAGTCGGCTAGCGAAGCCGACTTAGCCTATCACGAAGTCCGCTACCCGCAGGTCGACGAGCCCCTTCGTCAACCACTCTACTAAGGTCGGCCGCCGGCTTCCAGTTGTCGGCGGCTTCACAATGTCCCCGTCCAGGTTGACCAAGTTTGTCAGTCTGCTCGCCTAAGCCGGAGCCGCCCAGTATAGGCTGTCGGTTGCACCACCCGCACACCCGACCACAAAGTCAGCTCCGCCCAAGCGACGACGGGGCCAACACACAACTCCTGTTGACAAGTTACGCTTTACTCTAATCTATCTCCATGGGTAAATATATTTTTACTCTTAATACCATCCACATGGGTAAATAACGCGCTTACTCTTAGTACCATCCATACAGGAAAATTATGCTTTCATTCTTAGTACCATCTATATGGGAAAGTAACGCATTTAGTCATAGTACCATCAACAAGAGTAAGTAACACACTTACCCTAGTACCATCCACATGGGATAAGTAACGAACTTACTCTAAGTACCATCCACGTGGGTAAGTAACACACTTACTCTTAGTACCATCCACATAGGTAAGTAACGCACTTACTCTTAGTACCATCCACACGGGTAAGTAACGGATTTACTCATAGTACCATCTTTATTGTAACGCAATTACTCTTAGTACCATCCGCACGGCTGAAGTATGCTTTTACTCTTAGTACTATCCACATTGTGTAACGAACGCAGTTACCCTTAGTACCATCCACACACGTAAGAAACGCACTTACTTTTTGTACCATCCACATGGGTAAGTAACACACTTACTCTTAGCACGAACCATACGGGTAAATTATGCTTTCACTCTTAAAACTATTTGTATGGGTAAGTAACGCACTTTCTCTTAGTACCATCCACATGGGTTCCTAACGCACTTACTCTTTAGTACGATTCGCACGTTTTGTACAATCCACATAGGTAAGAACGCACTTACACTTAATACAATCCAGGTGGGAAAGTAGCGTACTTATTGTTAGTACCATCCAGATAGGTAAGTTATGCACTTACCGTTAGTACCATCCAGACGGTAATTTATGCTTTTACTCTAAGTGTTAACCACATGGGTAAGTAACACACTTACTCTTAGTACCATCTACATGGGTAAGTAACGCACATACCCTAGTACCATCCACAAGGGGTGTAAGGGCCTAATAAACTCAGGCTATTAAGACTTAATCAAACCTCATACCTCTCCTCGGGGTCACCTCCAAGAGTCCCTGGGTGCCTGGTACAAGATCAGCCCCTATCCTCGAGTCCGAGTTTGTAGAGAGAGGAGTCAAGAATGACTTAGCCAAAATAACGAGAGTACCTTGAACGTCGCGCAGCGTGCCGTGCAGACCGTCAATCGGATTAAGCTGAGAATTCGCTATATCGAAGCTCGCTCCAAGAGCTTTAAAATAAGCCAAGTTGCCTCGCGAAAAGTTCTGCCATTATTAATTTATGGCTCGGACAGCATTTGCCTAGCGTTGGAGTGCTAGCGTACTAGCGTTAACTCGGGTAGCATTCCGCCGTCGAACCACGTAGAAACGAAATTCCAGCGAGGAAGGAATTCGTTTGAATCAATTGACTATATTCAGGTACAAACAGAGAAGGAATAAATAGTTCTAGCTAGCAAAGACCTTGGGAATCAACCTGGGAACAACCACGAATCATCCCAAATAATTCCAACCAACCTGGCTGGACAAAATAGCAGGTGGTAGGTTGGTAAACAACCTCTGGTTCTGTTTTTCCAACCTGGGAAAACAACAACCAGGTTCAGGTTCTAAAAACAAAACCTGTTTTGTCTTTGCCCAACCAGCCAAATGCTGGTTCCGCTGGTTTCTCCTGGCCCTGTAGCATGCAGATACAGACAAACAACATCCAACCTTCACCTAAATTGTACCCCTATAGTGCCTGCCCTGCTACACTATAGTCAACCAAGCAAAACAGTACAATTTCGAGTTGGATAGAACTGAATCTACGCAATCAACTCAACCGAACTGCAAAGCTTCCATCTAGGGTTCCTTTGCGAGCTCGTCCTTTCTGCTTGCACTGTTCATAGCGAGTACAATGTTGTGCCGAAACGCACATTGCGCGAGTACCTGCAAATGCTTCAAACAAAAATTGCGAAAGCAAGCAAACCTACGAACACACCATTCACACGCAAATGCATTCGCATACGCATACTCGTACAAACAGACGGCAGGATATCGTGCAATGTGCATTTGCACCCAACAAGGGTAAGTAACGCACTTACTCTTTGTACCATCCATATGGGTAAGTAACGCACTTACTCATAGTACCATCCACGTGAGGAGGTAATGCAATTACTGTTAGTACCATCCACAAGGGTAGGTAACGCACTTACTCGTAGTACCATCCACATGGGTAAATGATGCTTTCACTCTAAGTACTATGTACATGGGTAAGTAACACACTTACCTTAGTACCATCCACATGGGGTAAGTAACGCACTTACTCTTTGTACCATCCACATGGGTAAGTAACACACTTACTCTTAGTACCACCCACATGGGTAAGTTTTGCACTTACTCTTGGGAGTTGTGTGTTTGCCCCGTCCTCGCTTTGGCAAAGCCGACTTCGTGGTCAGGTGTGCGGGAGGCGCAGCCAATTTGCAGCAGTGGGCGACGGCGACTTGGGCGAGCGGGTCGATGGGTGTGGTCGACCTGCACGGGGTCACCGTGAAGCCGCAGACGTTGGGACGCCGGCGTCCGACTTCAACCCTGTGGTCAACGAGGGGGATGTCGATCTAGGAGGGGGCGCCAACTTGGGGAGGCACCGCTTTGTTGGACCGACTTGGCAAAGTCGGTCTGAGGGGGACGTCGACCTGGAAACGCCGACCTGGGTGTAGCCGGCGTCCAGCAGGCCCGGCCGGCTGGAAATGGTCGACCTTGTAGGGCGCCGACTTTATTGCACCGACCTGGGAAGTAGCCGACTATGTGAAGTCGGCCAAGGGGTGGTCGTCGACATGGATGGTCGCCGAGCACGACGTACAGCAGCTGGTCGACCGGCCAGACAAGTTGACGCCGACTTGTGTTGGGTGCAAATGCACATTGCACGACATCCTGCCGTCTGTTTGTACGAGTATGCGTGTGCGAATGCATTTGCGTGTGAATGGTGTGTTCGTGTGTTTGTTTGCTTTCGCATTTTTCGCTTGATGCATTTGCAGGTACTCGCGCAATGTGCGCTTCGGCACAGGTACTCGCGCAATGTGCGCAACATTGTATGCGCTATGAACAGTGCAAGCAGAAAGGACGAGCTCGCAAAGGAACCCAAGATGGAAGCTTTGCAGTTCGGTTGAGTTGATTGCGCAGATTCAGTTCTATCCAACTCGGAATTGTACTGTTTTGTTTGGTTAACTATAGTGTAGCAGGGGAGGCACTATAGGGGTACAATTTAGGTGAAGGTTGGATGTTGTTTGTCTGTATCTGCATGCTACAAGGCCAGGGGAAACCAGCGGAACCAGCATTTGGCTGGTTGGGCAAAGACAACACAGGTTCTGTTTTTAGAACCTGAACCTGGTTGTTGTTTTTCCCAGGTTGGAAAAACAGAACCAGAGGTTGTTTACCAACCTACCACCTGCTATTTTGTCCAGCCAGGTTGGTTCTGTTGCTTGGAATTATTTGGGATCATCCCTGGTTGTTCCCAGGTTGATTCCCAAGGTCCTTGCTAGCTAGAACTATTTAATCCTTCTCTGTTTGTACCTGAATATAGTAAAATTGATTCAAGCGAATTCCTTCCTCGCTGGAATTTCGTTTCTGCGCTATTCGACGGCGGAATGCTACCCGAGTCAACGCTAGTATGCTAGCACTCCAACGCTAGGCAAACGCTGTCCGAGCCAGAACTTAGTAATGGCAGAACTTTTCGCGAGGCAACTTGGCTCATTTTAAAGCTCTTGGAGCGAGCTTCGATATAGCGAATTCTCAGCTTAATCCGACCGACGGTCTGCACGGCACGCTGCGCGACGTTCAAGGTACTCTTGCTGTTTTGACTAAGTCCTTCTTGATCCCTCTCTCTACAAACTCGGACCCGAGGATAGGGGCTGGTCTTGTGCCAGGCACCCAGGGACCCTTGGAGGTGACCCCGAGGAGAGGTTTTAAGTTTGATTAAGTCCTAATAGCTTGAGTTTATTAGGCCCTTACACCAACAAGCTGGTATCAGAGCCGCGTTATAGTGATCCTCGTTATAGGTAGCTATGGCGGGCAACACCTCGGCGGGAGCTGGTGAATCTTCAGCCCAAGATCGTAGCGGCAGCCAAGATTCTGGTCTTTCAGCGCCAAGGGGAGCGCGAACAAACCAGGGCTCGCTTGTCAAGGAGGTGCTGAAGAATTTCACCGTCGAGAAGTTCAATGGTGAGGGCTATGATGATTGGGCCTGGAAAATGCAATTATATTTCCGTCAGATCGGTTTGCTGAAACTAATGATTGGGGAGGAGCCTAGACCGAGTGACCCCACGCTGCAGGAAGATTGGGACGAGCGCTCCTCGGCTGGCTACTATTTGATGTCGCAGAGTTTGGAGCTGAACCAGCGTCACCACGTCATGCACCTGCTGCCGGAGGTTGAATGCGGTCCGAAGGCGTGGACCGTGTTGAAGGAGCTGCACGCCCCGACCTCCGTTGTCGCAACGTTGATGCTGGAGAGGGAGCTGTCCGCGTTGCGCCTGAGCGAGGGAGAGCCGGTGCAACCAGTCCTGGACAAGATGCGCGACCTCTACGCGAAGTTGGCGACCGCGGGAATCACCTACCCGGAGCAGACCAAGTGCTTGAAGATGCTCTCGCTGCTGCCAGAATCGTGGCTTCAATTTACGAGCGGATTGAGCCTGCCGCAGAACCAGAGCTTGTGGACGCTCGAGTGGGTGCGGACGAAGATTCTGGAGGAGGACTTCCGTCGCCGCCAACTGAGGGGTGGAGACGACGGCAGCAGCGGCTACGGGATGCAAGGGAGCCGACATGGCAGAGGACGTGGCTTCGGTGGTGCTGGACGCGGTGCAAAGAAAGACGACGACTCCAACGACCAACAAGGAGGTACCGGTTGGGGTCGCGGTGCGAAATCTGGACGTGGGGGCAAGTCGGGTGCTGGTGGCAAAATGAAAGGGAGTTGCTGGTATTGTGAGAAGGAAGGGCACCCCTGGTTTTTGTGCTATAAGAAACCCGATGGATGGACCCCCCAGAATCGTCACCAGGATGGCGGCGCGCGGAGGAACCAGAAAAACGGCGCCAACATGGTCGCTGATTCGTCCGACAACAACCCGAAGGGCAACGGCGGTGCGGAGAAGAAGAAGGAGCGCACCGCGGGCCAATTCTTCCATGTGGGAGACAAGGGGGAGCAAGGAGACGCCTCTGCCAAAGTTGGAGCAGAGCTGCACCCCCTAGACTATTGGGTGTTGGATACAGGCGCTGCTTGGACGATGACGCCGCGCAAGGACCTGCTGGACGAAGTACGAGCTGCACCGATCAATGAAGTGTGCTCCGCCTCTGGACACATGTTGAAGGTGGCTGGTGCGGGACGAGCTGCGTTTAAGGGAGCGGATGGCAAGCCGGTGGTGCTGCACGACGTTCTCTTCGTCCCCGACCTGAAGGCCAACCTTATCTCCCTCCGTAAGCTTGGCAAGGCTGGGGTGAACACCAACACGGATGGGGCACGCACTTATAAGGGGAAGCTGGGCAATCGGGTGCTTTGGGATCTGCACGAGAGCAAGGACGTGTACAGATCTATGTGGCAGCTGCCGGCCCTGGCGTGGCATGGTGGGGGGCAGGCTGGAGAGGGGTCTGCATCCCAGGGGGAGTGCAATGCCGTTGGAGGGGTTGGTGTGAAAGTGTCGGCCAGATCTGGGGAGACAGATTGGGCAACGGCACACCGGCGCTTAGGGCATGTGGCAATGCCTTTGCTGAAGCAGCTGGAGAAGGATGGAGCCGTTAAGGGTCTGAAGCTGAACGGACAGCCACCCGATGACAACTGTGAAATCTGTTTGCTTTCAAAGTTCACCCGTTTCCCTTTCCATAGTGTGGCTGGCAGGAGCAAGAAGCCTTTGGAGCTGGTCCACATGGACTTGGTGGGGCCGCTGCCGGTGCAAGGGCACAAGGGGGAGCGGTATTTTCTTACAATTGTGGATGACTAGAGCAGGCTGATGTGGGCGTATCCGCTGAAGCAGAAGGACCACGCCGCCTCCACGATACGGGACGATTGGCTGCCATTCGTGGAGAAGCAGGCGGAGTGTGTAGTGAAGCGGATTAGGACAGACCGGGGTGGTGAGTTCCTTGGAGCTGAAATGACGGCCTGGCTCAAGAAGCAGGGCATCCAGAGAGAGCTGACCACGGCTTATACCCCACAGTCCAATGGTGTAGCAGAACGGGCAAACCGGACCATTCTGGAGACAGCTAGGGCGCTGCTCATAGAATCTGGGCTGAGCAATTCTATGTGGCCTCATGCTGTCCGGCACGCCACTGTCGCTAGGAACAGGGTGCTCACCAAGGTTGGGGATGACTCGTGGGTGCCGTTGGAGAGGTGGCTTGGGAGGAAGCCGCCGGTGGACATGCTGAGGGTGTTCGGTTGCATGGCAGTCGCCCACGTCCCCAAGACCTACCGCAGTAAGTTGGGGGCGAGTGCAATCTGGTGTGTGCATTTGGGGCTGGCTGCTGAGAGCAAGGGATGGCTGCTGTGGGAACCATCCAAGGGTGTGTTGTTTGACAGCAGGGATGTGAAATTCATTGAGGGCATGATGTATGGGAGCTGGGAGAAACAGCCGGAGGCAAGGGTGTCCCAGCAGATGGAGCAGATCACCATGCAGCTGGACCTGACTCCTAGTGTGTGGGAGGAGGGAGAGGAGGCAGCTGCTGGAAATGGTGATGGAGAGAAGGTACAGGAGGCATCTGCTGGTGGAGAAAATGGTGTGGAAACTGGCGGCAGCACTAGTGGAGCTGCTGGACCCGAGGGAGGAGAGAAGCAGCAGGGAAAAACTAAGAAGCCGAAGGGTGTCGTTATGAAGGGATGGGAGACACCCGTCTCCAGGCCAGGACGTACCCGTATGGCTACTAAGAAGCTGACTGCAGGAACTGATGCAGCAGAGCAGCAGCTAGGGACCGAAGAGGCATTGCTGATTCTACCTCATGGCTATGACCCGGATGAGGAGGATGAGCCTGCGTACTATTTTCTTGCCCCTGCACCAGAGGAACCAGCTAGCATGGAAGAGGCATTAGCTGGACCAGATAGGGACAAGTGGCTGGCTTCTAGGGATGCTGAGTACCAGAGTCTGCTAGAGAATAGGACATGGGATCTGGTGGTGCTGCCTGATGGGAAGAAAGCGATACAATGCAAGTGGGTGCTGAGGATCAAGACCGATGACAAGGGGCAGGTCACCATCTACAAGAGTAGGCTGGTGGCGAAGGGGTTTATGCAGAAGGAGAAGCAGGACTTCAACGAAATCTTTGCTCCCACTGCCAAACCCCTACCCTCCGTGTCTTGTTGGCAGATGCAGCTGTTAGTGGGAAATTCATCATTCAGATGGATATTTCAACGGCATTCCTGAATGGGATTTTAGAGGAGGATGTGTACATGACGCAGCCGCCTGGGTATGAGGATGGTACGGGCAGGGTGTGCAAGCTCAACAAGTCCATCTACGGCTTGAAGCAGGCGCCACGCTGCTGGTACCAGAAGTTGGCAGCTGTTTTAGAGGAGATGGGATTCAGGACCAGCAGCTGTGATGAGAGCCTCTTTCTCAAGGGTGAGGGGGAGAAGCTGGTGCTGTTTCTGGTCTATGTGGACGACATTCTTCTCTTCAGCAGCAGCATGAAGGAGATCCAGAAAGTGCAGCAGCAACTGATGGAAAACTTCAAGTGCAAGAACCTTGGGGAGGTAAAGTACTACCTCGGGATGCACGTGGAGAGGGATCCAGATCACAGGTGGTTGAAGCTGCACCAGGAGAAGTTCATCAAGGAGCTGGGGGAGAAGTATGGGATTGAGAATGAGCGCAAGGTTGCAACTCCCCTGCCAGCAGAATTCAAGCTTGTGAAGGCTGCAGAGGATGAAGGGGTTGAAGCTGAAGAGCAGCAGCAATTTCAGTCCTTGGTGGGCAGCCTCTTGTACGCAGCAGTTCACACGAGGCCCGACATCTCTTTCTCGGTTGGGCAGCTGGCTAGGGTGGTGCAGAATCCATCAGAGGAGCAGGTGGATGCAGCTGAGCGTGTGGTGAAGTACCTGAACTCTCACCCAAGCATTGGAGTTCAATACTCCGCATCTGCACAGGTGAAGCAGAAAGGGGTGGAGGTGCTGAAAGAGAAGGGGGAGAGGCTTGGAGAAGGCAAGCTATTTCTCACTTGCTTTACCGATGCTACATGGGCTTCTGAGAAGGAGGATTCCTCATCTGTGGGAGGATACATCTGCGTAGTTGGGGGAGGACCTGTTAGTTGGAGGTCCAAGAAGCAGACGGAGACGGCACTCTCTTCCGTAGAATCAGAGTACATGGCGATGTTCCATGGGGTGAAGGAGGTGATTTGGCTGAGGAGGCTATTAGAGGAGATTGGCCAGGAGCAGAAAGTTGCTACGCCGCTGTTTTGTGATAGCAAGGGGGCTCTTGGGATGGCCAGGAACGCTGTGCTTCATGGGCTGAACAAGCACATGCGTATCAAGTGGCACTGGCTGCGTAAGGAGGTGAAGAGGGGGACGGTGAATCCGATCTACATCAAGACTCACCAGCAGCCAGCAGACTTTCTCACCAAGAGGCTTGCGGATGAGCCTCATTGGCGTTGTGTGCGCATGAGTGGAATGAGCATGAACTAGCATGGAATGATGGGGATGCAGCCGGCAGGCTGAGGGGAAGTGTGTTGGGTGCAAATTCACATTGCACGACATCCTGCCGTCTGTTTGTACGAGTATGCGTGTGCGAATGCATTTGGGTGTAAATGGAATGTTCGAGTTTTGTTTGCTTTCGCAATTTTCGCTTGATGCATTTGCAGGTACTCGCGCAATGTGCGCTTCGGCACAACATTGTACGCGCTATGAACAGTGCAAGCAGAAAGGACGAGCTCACAAAGGAACCCAAGATGGAAGCTTTGCAGTTCGGTTGAGTTGATTGCGCAGATTCAGTTCTATCCAACTCGAAATTGTACTGTTTTGTTTGGTTAACTATAGTGTAGCAGGGAAGGCACTATAGGGGTACAATTTAGGTGAAGGTTGGATGTTGTTTGTCTGTATCTGCATGCTACAAGGCCAGGGGAAACCAGCGGAACCAGCATTTGGCTGGTTGGGCAAAGACAAAACAGGTTCTGTTTTTAGAACCTGAACCTGGTTGTTGTTTTTCCCAGGTTGGAAAAACAGAACCAGAGGTTGTTTACCAACCTACCACCTGCTATTTTGTCCAGCCAGGTTGGTTCTGTTGCTTGGAATTATTTGGGATCATCCCTGGTTGTTCCCAGGTTGATTCCCAAGGTCCTTGCTAGCTAGAACTATTTAATCCTTCTTTGTTTGTACCTGAATATAGTAAAATTGATTCAAGCGAATTCCTTCCTCGCTGGAATTTCGTTTCTGCGCTATTCGACGGCGGAATGCTACCCGAGTCAACGCTAGTATGCTAGCACTCCAACGCTAGGCAAACGCTGTCCGAGCCAGAACTTAGTAATGGCAGAACTTTTCGCGAGGCAACTTGGCTCATTTTAAAGCTCTTGGAGCGAGCTTCGATATAGCGAATTCTCAGCTTAATCCGATCGACGGTCTGCACGGCACGCTGCGCGACGTTCAAGGTACTCTTGCTGTTTTGACTAAGTCCTTCTTGATCCCTCTCTCTACAAACTCGGACCCGATGATAGGGGCTGGTCTTGTACCAGGCAACCAGGGACCCTTGGAGGTGACCCCGGAGGAGGGGTTTTAAGTTTGATTAAGTCCTAATAGCTTGAGTTTATTAGGCCCTTACACCACACAGTTTGCTG